>CM037025.1:16332879-16686187 GCA_020875875.1 Dioscorea alata | reverse complement strand
TCATTGTCAAACAATAATGATCAATTGGAAATATGAATTAAATTAACACAAACTTCAAAGAAATTGTCTTACTGAATTGCATATGGACATGTAATGACCTTTTCTTCCACATTTACTGCAAGTCTTTTTCCTCTTTACTGATAATTGCAGATCAATTCCAGATTTAATCCTCATATTCACTTTTGGCTGACCTTTGCTCTTGATAGGCTTTGGATCAAGAATAGTAATGTGTGACCCACAAACATCAGCTACACCAAAGAAAACAGGCAAGGAAGAAGAACCAATAATCTCCTGATTTTCCTCACTTTGCTCGGTGCACAAGCTATGTTCTCGTGCAATAGACAATACACTAACCATTTTGAAGATTTCATTTAACTTAGGCATAATTTTCTCATACATCTCTAGGGATGATATAGATTTTGTAATACGAAAAAACATATTTTGTGCACTCCACTTCATCAAGGGGTGTAAAAGCATTGTTGCTTGTCTCAATCACCATAACATTTGACCTATGTCTTGCAATCATAGTCCAACGATGGAGAATATGATTTTTGGGAATCTTTGCAACCTCTTTTTTTTTAAAAAAATATTTTTAATATGTGACAACACAACACATCTTTCCTCTCAAACTTCTTACAGGAGCATGTAGTAGTAGGCTCCACATCTTCAGCACCATCTCTCCTAAATAAAACAACACGATTGCAAATTTTATACTTGGCATGATCAAACCCATCACAAATATGTTCAGCTAGCATACTAGCACTTTCTCGCAATTCTGTCTGAAAGATATTAAATATGGCTCTTGTATACACTTCTCCTGCATGTCTCTCAATTGGATGGTTTGATGTGAAAGTTAGGCATAGAGTTTAAAGTCTTAAAATCTTCATTTTTCTTCATCATTTCATTGAGCAATAATACCTTATCATAATGTATAACGAACTCATCCAATGGATTTTGTGAATTAACAAAGCCATCCAAAAATAAGTTGATGCTTTCACTATGTTGTGTAGAGGTCATTCGAGCTGTGAATAGATCTTGCCAATAAAGAGAACCTATTTGTGCGAATTTCATATATATATTCAATCAATGTTTGTTATCAATGTTGTATGCTGCTTTAAGTTCACCCCAATTACTCTCAAATGCTTCAATTGATGTACTATGGTTACAACCAGTGTTGTACTCCCCCATGAAGCCCCCCTTTGCTCTTCAAATCTACTAAATACTTCATTGAATTTCTCCTAATGTGCCACGAGCAAAGTCGATGACTAGAATTTGGAAACTTTTGCAATATCTTTCCCCATAGCCAAGTTTTGGTCTATAGTAATTATTTGTGGATGTTTTCCTAGCATACATTTCAACCATGCCTGAAATACCCATAAAAAGCTTTCTTTTTTTTCATCAGTGATTAGAGCGCAACCAAATTAAATAGATTGTTTATGGTTAACTCCAACAAAAGGAGCAAAGGGAAAACAAAACCTATTAGTTTGATAAGTAGTATAAAAAATAGCATCTCCAAATTCTAAATATGCCATTCTACATCTTCCATCTACCCAAAAACCAAATCTATTTTGTCCAAACTCATCAAGATCCATATCAAAGAAAAATAAATAATCATTGAGCTTTTTGTCCTTAAAAACTTAACAATAGCCATGCATTCTTGCCCAATATTATTCCTTCGAACTCCTCATAAATGATTTAAGCAATCATCTCCAGTAATTGGTGTAGACCCCATATTTTAAAGAGTTTCATTCAATATTCTAGGCATTTGGCTTGGTCCCACTCTACTCTTATGCAATGCATCCATCAAACTTCTACATGTATCACTAATACTGTGGTGAGATAGCATCTTCATCACCTTAGAGGGAATAGTAAGTAAATCATGGTTATGTGTATCGCCAAAGGTTTTATAGTCCAAAGTCCATTCTTCATTTTGGCACTACATTCGAGCTTGGCAATTTGTCCTTGTATCTCTGTGTCTATGAATAGTTTTGTCTAGTTGCCTTTTATCCGTCATACACTTAGCTCCTTCCTTGCACAAACAAAGTGTCGACATGTAATTAATTGAGAATGAGATGAACAATACATGTGACCTCTTCTTATCTTAAAACCTTTAGACTTTGCATAATCTAAGTAAAATTGAAACACTTCCTCCTTATCATGGAACTCCATACCAAGAAATGGGGTTCTTGCTGATTTCCATTCATCTTGAGAATGTGGTCTCTTTTATAATTCTTGTCCATCTTGTGTTTCCAATTCATGTCCATCTAAAAGATGTTCACTGTTAGTCTCTTGTGTCACACCACTTCCTTCTTCATGATGTTGAGGTAATTCAAGCTTATTCGGATCTATTTCCATATCCTCCATGATATCCTATTATGAAAACCAATTAGAACATATCAAGCATATAACTTATGAAATTACTAACCAAATCATCATATTCAATAAAAATTAGTTATGTCAATTCATATTTCTTAATAAACATTAATCAAACATAGATGAATTATAAAAAATTTCATGTAAATGGGAAATTTACAAAATTAATCAATAGTTTGTTAATAAAAATTTTATCTTTTGATTTGGCCACTTTAAAACACCATGTTCACACCAAACTCAACAGAAAATTTGAGGGAAATTGACAAAATTAAATCCTTAATTTGTTAATAAATCTTAACCTTTTCATCAAATTAAACACCAAACATCACAATTTCATCACGTTCCACTTCTTTTTCTCAATCTTTTTGCAATCCAAACAAAACCTAACATCAAAGAACTTTAGCACTACACCAGAATGTGAGTAGAAAATCACCTAAAATGGAAGCCCTTGGAGATCTTGTTCGATCTTGATCCTGGTATTGAAGTAGAGGGCAACTTGGTGGCAACAACCTTTTGGTTTAATATATATAGGTTATAGGGATGTGTGCGCCACTGTGTCTTCCACTTATTTTGATTATGAAAGCCAGGCGCATTGGAATGCATGCAGTAAATAAATAAATGGTCTGTCACTTTCTTTGATTGGCGTTAGAATTCATTTAGTAAGTGCTGATCTGGAGGAGAGGAATTTGTTCATCTTGTTGCTACCAAGTGAAGATGAGGATGGTGATGATGGTCAACGGAGGAGGATTTCAGTTTGATTTGTCTCAGGCAATGGTTCTCGATGATGCTGTATGGAGAAAGAGCGTTGCTAAGATGGTTGTGGGGTTGCGCATTCACCTGGAGGAAAGATGACAGTTGTGGTGAAAGAGAATGACTGCATTAGCCAAGCGAGGGTGGAGATTTTTTTTTGTGAAAGAGAGAGAAAATGTTTGTTTGATGTTGTTGGCGAGGCAGTCGTGGGGCAAAATGGAAGCTTCTATTCCTGCAAAGAACTAATGATGTAGGCAAAAGAGGAATAGTTCCAATGGAAAAGGACAACTCAAGTAAAAGTGTAATAGATATAGCAAAATCAAACAAAGGATGACAAGATTTGAAAGATCTGGCGAAGTGAAGATGATGTAGGAAAGAAAATACAAATTGGACAAAATAGGGAGATATCTAGTGAAGTAAAGATAAATTCAGCAAGGTGAAGAGATGGCCAAAGTTTTTCAAAAAAAAAATATCATTGGAAAAACCTTCTCTGATATAATGTAAGATAATATCAGAAGAAGAAGAGATGTTTCTCATTAGTGTAACAACCCAATATCTAGATACATGAGTATGTAAGAGTATGTATGAACAAGAAGATATAAGAAATATATATGTATACGTTATACATAAAGGTATATAACTCTAATAGGCACAATTGAAAATTCCACAAATCAAACTATATGATGACATAGAGGCTTTTTTTAGTAATTAATACCATTAGAGCAATGTTATAGTGATAAACGCCTAAATGTATGTATTATATATGTATAGGTTTTGTACTATTCATGTGTATTTTCATAAATTGATGCCCGTTTTGTATTTAAATTTGTTTTATTTATGTTACAGGCATCAAAGAAGCCGAGGAGAGCTCATGAACGCAATTGGGAGAAATCAGCACTAAAAATTGCGTTTTAGAGTTCCAAGCACTATAGCAGCATTGTAGCAGAGGAGTTAATTGAGGCTCCATGAAATTGGCTATAACCCTCACCGGCTTCATGCGCCTGACACGACCCCTTGCGTGTATCCCGCAAGTGCACGGGCTTGTCGAAGTAATAATTTTACCCCGGTGAGTGGGTAGTCGAATCCACAGGGAATAGGAAATCAGAATATAAGATTTCACTAATTAAGCTATGCAAAGTATGGAAAAGATTATAGTGAGATCAATGAGTGAACAAATATGAATAAAAGACAAATAATTAAATAGAAAGATGAAAGGCAAGAGAGTGCAAATAGAGGAGAATCGAGAGGAAATAACAATGATTAAGTAGGGTATCCGGACAGGCTACCTCTAGGATCTATGCTTCTAGTGCAAGACGATGCTATTATACCTTCCTATTGACGCTAATTGAGTCGAGGAAATCCTTAAACTCACGGTCCCAAACCTAAGGTCAACCGTGACTAACCCCAACACTATGCCCCGGTTTTAGGATTCACGTCAACCCTTCACTCTGTCGTTTGCACAACTAAGCCCCAAGGGAGTATATCTACCTAAACCTCACACTACGTGGGATTGCTTTAAGTTCTAGGGATTCCTAGTGATAAAACCTGTTCCTATATGTAGTTCTAACCCTTTGGTCCAGGTGAAAGAACCTTAGTCTAAATTAAGCCCCAGTGCGTAGGATTCACTTCAACCCTTCACTCTGTTACTCGCGTAACTAAGCCCCAGGGGAGTTTATCTACCTAGCACTTCACTCTATTTCGACCGCTAAGAAACCAAGGAAACGGAGGTAGGGAGAAATCACATCTGAAGGGAAAGGGGTACATTGCTACCTCACAACTCTCCCTCTCAACCCTCTTCAATCCTAAATAGTCTAACCCTATAGGAGTTGTCACACCTCCAAAGGATTACCTAGATTGTTCTCAACCCTAGTGTCACGGCTAAGGGAAAACAATAACAAGAAACAATTAAGATTGAAACTCAATTTTATTCATCAATAATGGAAAAGTATAATAACAAAGTCATAGAAACATAATAACCCTAGGGTTTACAAGTCCGAATACCCACAAGGGGTTTAGCTCCTCAAGGAGTTATACATGTTCATCAAATTAAGACAGAAAGAACAAAGTAAAGACATTGATGAAAACCCCCTTGCGTATGGTGTGGCCGTGGTCTTGTGCGGCCGTCGAACGTCGATGACGATGCCGATGACGCGCGCTAAACCTCCACGAAATCCTCTCCGAAACCCTAGCCGCACCCTCCAGAAATTGGGGAGAAAGATAGGTCCAAAGATTCCCAAAAAGTCTCAAAATCGGGCTTTCAATAGGCTGAGTGCGGCTTTAAATTTTAACTTATCGGGGCTTCACACGGCCGTGTGGAATTTCCACACGCCCGTGTGGAGTTTCTGTCTTTCCTGAAAAATTACTTCACACGGCCGTGTGGAATTTCCACACGCCCGTGTGAAGTCTCTGGCTTTCTGGAAAATAATTCACATGGCCGTGTGTTAATTCCACACACCCATGTGAATTCTCTGGAAACCCGATCTTCGGCAGAAAATGCAGAGTAACTTGCTACAGTGAATTGCTACATTAACAAGCTACAGTGCTCGCTGAAATGCTTCCGAATACGTTGTTCTTCATCAAGGCTATTGAATTGGGCACACAATCAATGGTAGATCGTGCCGATTACTTCAAGTCTTCTCTTTGGTAGAGTTCTCCTAAGTTACACAAGTCGGACTTGTTGTGAATGTGATTGCCTTTGTGCCCATCCAAAAGGAGATTGGCACACACTCACAAGTCTGGGCTTGTGCCTTGTCCTTGTTTGGTCTGAAAACTCCCCAATAACGGCGAACACGATCTAATTTCATTCCTATTCTCCAAATTAGCTCCATAAACCTACAATGCGCAAAAGTAAACAAATGCACACTATTTAGTGATAAAATCTGATTAAATTAGTGCTTATTGCAAGATAATAATGCTTCGCATCACTACAACACGAGCACTCATCATCGCCCCCATGGATGCTCATGAGGTTCATTGGAAAATTTTGGCACCTGTACTATAGCAAGTTATTATAGCAGGAACACTGCAGCAAAAAACACAGTGGAAGCTGTGGCAAAATGAATGGTTCTTCTTGGAGAGTTTTTGAAGCCCTAGTTAGAGGCGACCTCACCCATGTATAGGAAGGCAAAATCGCCCATTTTTGAGAGTGGAAATCAAAGGGAGAAGCATCATTAGGCAAGGTCTCCACCAATCTCATCATTTGGGAGCTTGAAGACGACGAGGGAAGCCGCCCCAATTGAGGCATCCGTGGAAGCTTTCCACACAACCCTGCTCACCATCTCATCTCCATTGTTTGAGGGAGTTTCTTTATGCTATTTGTAGTTGTTTTTATGAGTTTATTTGTTGCATTTGCTTGTATGGAAGGCTAGCCCTAAAGTCATCGGATGCTGGTGAATCTTGAGCTAAACTTATTTTTAGTTGGATGCTTTGAGTTGTTTTAATTCATTTGGATTGGTTAGTGGTTTAAGCTTTGTGATCTTTGATGTGTCGATTTGCATGAGAACTCTGTATTTTAACTTCTAGGTTGTACTTGGTGGTGTGACCAATGCCCTCATCCTAGATACACCGTGACCATCAGGTAATGTATACCCCTCGAACCATCAGAGATCGGACCTAGTATTTGTGTATCGGCCCTAATTAGAGACTTCCTTAGGTGTAATGCAATCATAGGAGGATTTGGTCAGAAGAGATTCTGAACCAGTAGTTGTATGGGATTAAGGGTAACCGCCTTAACCATCGGAGTTAATCTATTTTAGGATGTCTTTTGGCCCGAACCACCAATTTCTTTGCAGCTCTAGCATCCTTCTAGCCTTAGTAGCCCTTAGGGAATCCACATCCGTGACTATCTTCACCTTTAGATTTTCACTCACTCTTTCTGTTAGTTGGCACTCTCTCTTGTAATTGTTTTAGTCTCTTTGGTAGATTTAGTGTTTTCAACATGATTTGATAGGTTAAACAACATATGAAGAGGAATTAGGGTAGATCCTTGGGCCCTAGGAATACGACCCCTATGTCATTACTTAACGACCTTGTGCACTTGGGGGAAGCCAATCAAGTTTCTAGGGCCGTTGCCGGGGACCCATAAGGAATATTCGGAAAACTTAGAGCTTGTTGATTTAGCCATTGTTTCTTTTATTTGTATTATTTGTATTTGTTTATTTTCTTGTACACATATTTTTATTTCTTTGCTTTCATTTCTTTTCCTTGCTTTCATTTTGAATCTTGAATGTTGGTGTTTGTTACTGTATAAGGTACCTATCTTATTACACATGCAAATCAAACAAACTTAGTAGAGCCGGACAACAAAATTGAGAGAACCTTGCATCAAAGGTTGAGTAAAGTGGCTGAGTGTTCAGGGAAACAAGAGGTTTAGATTGAACATAGTGAGCCATCAGTCATGGCAGAACCAAGGAGGACCTTGTTAAATTATGATAGGCCACAGTTTACTGGTGAAGAATTTAGTGTGCAAGCTCCTACAGTGCCAGCAAATAATTTTAAAATCAAAGCTAGTATAATTGGGATGACTTAAAATTTAGTACAGTTTGATGGGTTAGTTGATGAGGACCCTCATGCTCATTTTTCCCGTTTCCTCTAGATTTGCTTCATCTTCAAGATCAATTCAATCTCAGATGATGGCATCAGATTGAGGCTATTTTTCATTTAGTCTGAGAGGAGTTGATTATCGATGGCTCACTTCATTAACTCCCGGATCTACCACCACTTCGAAAGGAATGGCGGAAAATTTACTTCCAAGATACTTCCCACTAAGCAAAATAGCTAGACTAAGGCAAGAGATTTTGGCCTTCAAGCAGGGGGATTCTGAAACACTCTTTGAGGCACATAAAAGATTCAAGGATCTCCTAAGAAGATTGATAAGTGTATAAAGTGGTGGACATGGAGCTCACCAATGTATTATTGCTAGCTCCTCTGTCGCACCTATTGAGACTGTTGATTATATTGTGGGTCCAAGACCCAGAGGAAATACCACCTGAACTTTTCATGGAATCAAGGGTAACAACAACAAAAAGTTGGCCCACCTCAGAACCCTCAAGTGTAACAACCTTTTCAAGAAAAGAGATTCACTACTGAAGATGTGCTTGCTAAGTTCATGATTAACATTGAATCAAGATTCACTAGCATAACTAGCAGCATGGAAACACAGTTTGGAAAAGTGAATGCTCAGCTCACTCAACATTTTTGGCTCCATCCTAAGAAATCTCCAAGCTTTTATGCAGTCACTCGAGCATCAAATGGAGCAATTCGCTAAAGCAAATTCTGAGCGACCTTCAAGCAGTCTTCCAAGTAACACTTGAGAAAATCCAAGGGATCACTTGAAGGCCATTGCCCTCAGAAGGGGAAGACAAGTTGAGAAAACAGTTGAAGTCGACCCAAGTGTCAAGAAAACTGGGATAGCCTTTGAGGAAGATCCCAAATCTGCTGAAAAAGTCATGGAGAAAGATGATCAGGAAGGAAAAAATAAATCTCATCCTCAGGGACAATCAAAACCGCCCTAGTACAAGCCTCTAATTCCCTATCCAGCTAGGCTGAAGAAAGACAAGGAGGATGTTCAATTTAGAAAGTTCATCAACATTTTCAAACAACTCCACATAAACATCACGATAGTGGAAGCCTTGACTCAAATGCCTAAATATGCCAAGTTTCTAAAGGAACTCCTCACCAACAAACAAAAATTAGAGGAAGAAGGAACCGTGTCAATCACGGGAAATTGCTCGGCCATATTGGAGAAGAAACTCCGACAAAAATTGAAAGATCCGGGGAGCCTCATAATTCCTTGTGTTCTTGAAGGTGTAGTTCAAGAGAATGCCTTAGCCGATTCGGGGGCTAGCATCAATGTCATCCCCTACACTATGTATTTGAAGCTTGGTTTGGATAAACTTAGACACACGAGGATGACTTTGCAATTGGCGGATTGATCAACAAGAAAACCTTGTGGGATTGTGGAGGATGTGATTATCCGAGTGGATAAATTTGTCATTCTTGTAGATTTTGTCATCATGGACATTGATGAAGATGTGTAGACACCGTCAATTCTTGGTCGGCCATTCCTCAGTACCTCGGGTGCCCTAATTGACCTAAAAGGATGGAAACTGACATTAAGGGTAGGAGAGGAAGAAGCAGTATACATGTTACTGCTGGCCATGAAACACTCACTTGACCATGATGACACACTTTATTTTATTGATGAAACTGACCTCTTGATTTCTGTTTGTGTGTAGGAGGTATTGTCATTGAACCCCTTGTACGAATACTTGGAGGAGCAAAGGAATGAAGAACAAGAAGAACCCCACCCTCGTTTTCGAAGTCACAACCTAAAGCAACCAAAGGAGAAGTTAATATGCACTAATGCCAAGAACAAGGAATGAAAGGAATCAATGTTGAAGAAAATTTGGAGGGAGGTCCGTGGGAAGAAAAAGAAAGGTATCACCCCTTATCATTCTCAATCTCAAGGAGGGAAGGTAAAATTCTCATCCCTCTTTACTCATGAAAAATGTGAAGTCTATTCATTGATGTCATTGAATTTACAGGGAAACAACAACACTCCAAAGTTGACCAGGGGTAACTTCAAGCTTTTTGAACCCATGTGAGGTAAGCAACAAGGTACGTCAAGCTCGTGACGTTAAACAAGTGCTTATTGGGAGGCAACCCAAGCATTTGGGGGTGTTTAATTCAATTTTCATATTCTAGGTGTTTATTTTACTATTCTTGTCATTATTTTCTTTACTAGTTTTGCATTTGAATAAGTCCATGTTCACATGTTTCTCACATTTTTCTTATCATCTTGGGTGTGGTTAATCATTTTCTTTGTTGAGTAATTCTTGTTTTTGTCTATATTTCATGCATTAAATCGAGTTTTCTCATATTTCTTTCAAGTTAGAGGTGTTCTAAATCACTCTAATGCCTTACTTAGTCATTTGGAGTTGTAAATTTTGCGTCTTTGGTGATTTCCAGGTCCAAACGGCCTCCTTGAGGCCGTTTGGTAGGCCGCCTGCCCTAATCCAAAGGGTTTTGCCTAGGGCAGACGGCCTCCTTGAGGCCATATGGGAGGTCATCTACCCCTAGCCGAGAGGTTAGCCTAGTGCATACCACCCCTCATACGGCCGTATGAGAGGTAGTATGCCACGGGCTTTAAGGGTCATTCTTCATCATCTTGTCTCTCTCCTCATTCCTTTTTCATTCCACCTGATTTCTCTCTTCTCCCTTTCTTATTTCTTAGCCAAATCCACCCATTTCTTCTCCTAGTTCACCTCCTAGTCACTTTAAGAAGTCGATCTAGTGGTTTTCCTCAAGCTTTACTCAAGGTTTAGCAAGCATTCGTCTGTATGATTTTTGATGCCCTAGTTTTATCTTTTTCATTTTTTTATGCACTCTTTGAGCTTCTTTGTAGATGATTTCAAGCATTTTACTTGTATTTGATGTTGTGAATGTTGTGTTGTCAATTTCCATTGAATTTATGTACAAAGTTTTGGACTTTCAAGAATGTGGGGAAATGCTTGATGATGAATAGTGTCCATAAGGACCTATAAACCGCCGTATGGACCCTATTCATGTTGTTTTCTTATTCTTTCTCCATCTTTTGTAATCGATTTGGTATTATTTTGGATTCCTTGAAGCTTGATTAGGTTTATCTATATTGTAAGGATGCCGAACGTTAAGAAACTCGCTTCCAATAGTCTAAGTTTTAGAGGCGGTTATAACTGCCTCTATAGCTAATAATTTCGTACATGTTCATAGTTTTTAGAAGCAGTTATAACCACCTCTAAATTTTTTCATTAAATGAACTTAATTTTAATTTATTTTCCTACTTATATAAATTAATTTGTTTAACCTATAAATCAAAAACATGAATCTTTCAATACATTCAAAATGTAATAATTAATAAATAAATCTGTTTAACTTGTAAATTCAATTTTATCAACTTTTATTGAAAAGTAATGAGCTCAAGTGCAATTTATTTTGATTAATAACAAAATGTAAAGTGTTCTACACTATTTGTCTACTTTTATTACAAAATATTTTTGGCTTAATTACACAAAGTAAAAAGCTTCGTGTACCTTCTTCACCTTTAACTCTCTAGATCTTTAACCATGAATTCTCCAAAATCTACAAAAACATATAAAAAAAATCGAATCTAATTCAATCAAAAATCAAAACTATGGAACAATATAAAACTAACTAATCTACAATCAAGACCTAAGCATATCATAAGATCAAACAAGCATGAAATAAAGTTTTCTTTTCCCTTAACTAAAAAGAGGATGAGACCACCACACTACAATCTTAACACAATTTAATAGAACTACATACAAGAATACGAGCACATCACTTTCTTGCTATAGGGCAAGATCAAACTTTGACGATAAAAAAGATTAATCAGATAGAAAATATATGAACTTTATAGCAAAGGAACCCTCTATGATGAGAAAACCACCCCAAGATCAAATTCTACCAAAACAAAATGTGCTTTGCACCAATGGATGAAAATTCAAGCAACAAAATATAGCCATATACAAAATCATTAACGCTCTAATAGCTACCTAGTGTGTGTCCATCCATCCACAAATCTTCAACCAACACTCATCTAATAGCTCTTCCACCTCCTCAAACCTGTATATATATACACACACATGCTAGACCAACATTAACACTCTGCTGTTAAACAACTACTCAATTGCTTTTTGTTATTTCAATAGGCAATGCAACTTACCCTAATTTCTTAATAGTAAAATTATACAAGTTAGTGGAATATTTTATGCATGTTTTTCAGAAAAATTTGTTTATTCTTTGTTTTTCAGCTGAATAAATAAAATAGACCAATCCTGTACTTCAACGTTTGAAGTTTCAAATATACTCCATATATTGTCATTCAAGGTCAAGTTAGTGAATACAAGGCCAACTTAATAAGACTTGTCTACCCAAATATATATTCTACCATAAAAATTACAGTAGAAAGATTAACCGCTAGCAAATATTCTACCAAAAAACATCACTCCATTTCGACAGAGCTTCATTGTAGACTATGCAATCAGTTTAAGGATCACTAATTGGTAATGCAATAATAAAATTGCAATTCTTTATGCCATCAAAATGGAATTCTCCCAAGACTATCTGAACCATTTAACCAATGATACAGATTAAAATAAACAAATTTTGAGTTTGCAGAGTGTATTTTTGTAAATTGAAACAAATCTGTTAACCAGCCTACCTTAAGGAAAGATATCATTTGTCTTAATCTCTTATTTTGACAATAAGAGATTGCCCATCTCTTATTGATTTTGATAGGTAATTGCATATGGGTTCCACCCAAGAAGTTTTGGTAGCATGAGAAGTAGGCTGGACCTGAGAAGGCCTAAGTTCATCCTTTTGGCTCTTTATTTACCATTTTCAATGTCAAAGGCATCAGATCATCCTTGTATAGTTATAGTAGACTCTACTTATCTTATTTAACCAGTTATGGTTATTATGTACTTCTAACACTGATTTATGTATACAAAGCTCATATTACCAGATCTTTTCCTCACTATTCTTGTGATATATTTACATGTGAACTACTGAATATAGGCAAATGCTTGTGTTGTACTTACAATTTGGAAGATACAGACCACTAGTAAATTGATGTTTTTCTTAAATTTTGTTTTTATTTATAACAGAGTTGATCTAACATCAACATATTGAGTGTGCTTATATCTATACAAGTCATTATATATATATATATATGTTGTCAAACCACCAGAAAAGGAATTCAATGCATCTAAAATCAGTCAACATTGCTTATTGTGCCTCTAACAAGTAAAATTTTGTATTAAAAGAGAAAACTACATGGGTAACAAGTCATTGCTTGCATTCAACATTACAATGTCTAGTAAAAATCTAATTTGATTTTTAAATTCATATAAAGAAAAAATATATAGCACTTACCTTTGCAAAATGTTGAACTTGACTAAATGCCAAATTGCCAATAATCTGGAGAAGACAATCTAAACAAGTTCAATGATAATAAGGAGAATTCCACTAACCAAGAGACTGCAACAAAAGGTGAAAGAATGAGATACAAAAACCCCACATAGTCATTTACAGTAAAGTTTAGACTGACTTCTCATATGCACTATTTATGCATTACTAATTCCATTATTTGATGTTAAACAAGAAACAATTTGGATCTGACTAGACCCAATGAAAAATTTAGAGCAAGAAATATTTTTAGCTATCATTAATACAATGCAAAAATTTGATCATAACAAACAAACCAGCCAATCCAGAAGAGCACGGACTAATATTTGAGGTGTATCAGAAGATAAGTAAATGTGGAATATAAATATCAATAGCTACACCTCCATTAGCTACAATTGAAAGGGCAAACTATTTTGGCTCTATATAAACTTCTTGTACTAAATTTAAGCTCAATGAATTTGTAGAAAAGAAAGAATAATTCCTAAATACATGTTTGACTAAACAAGTGATGGATATGATTAATCACTCACACAAAGCTTATGATTAAGGCATTTCCATATGAAAATCAATAAAAACTTTGAAAATTAATGGCCATATGTAAAATCATATCTTTATCTATTAAAATCAAGTCACATAATCCATCAACTATCAATGCCACTCAATTCTTATCACATCATCCAAAAAATCCAATACATGCACAGAACAACTATTAGCAGTGGTATAAAAGCACACTTTTAGGGCAAGAAAAGGGGATTTTCGA
This sequence comes from Dioscorea alata, assembly GCA_020875875.1. Lineage (NCBI taxonomy): Eukaryota > Viridiplantae > Streptophyta > Magnoliopsida > Dioscoreales > Dioscoreaceae > Dioscorea > Dioscorea alata. Next base: position 16,672,335 of record CM037025.1, on the reverse strand, counting down.
GATAGAGAGTTTGGCCTAATCCATACGACCTCCATACGGGTATATAAAGGCCGTATGGGCCAAGCCAAGTTCTGATTTGTTTTGTGCAAAATTCATGCCCTATATAGCCCCCATACGGCCCGTATACTCTGGGGCTATAAAAGCACACTTTTAGGGTAAGAAAAGGGGACTTTTCTCTTGGCCTTTTTGGCCGCCTCCACAACATCTTATTGAGGCTTTTAGGCCACCTTTCGGTGGAGATCCTTGTGGCGAATGAGCACACATCATCACCAAGAGGGAGAGGAGCAAGGAAGAAGAAAAAGAAATGAAGTCCTAAGACATCATCAACAAACTTGTGAGGCTTCTTCCATTCAAGGGGATCATAACTGAGAGGGGTTTTCATTACTTCTTTTATTGTTTTGTCTTCCTTGTATGTTGTATAAGTGTCCCTTATCATGAGGGATTAACTTATTGTGGTGTTTGGATTTGGATGAACTGAAGGGTTCATCTTGTGTAAGAACTTTGGATGTTCTTAGTCATTTAGTTTGATGGTTGTTTGAGATTCAATCTTTCATGCTTTCATGTCTAGAATTATAATTGTGGAGAAATCTGTAATTCTTTTATGAGTTGTACATGTAGATGTGACCTACTCATGTGTACTAGATCTAGGAGAGATTGAAAGGGGATTCTTGTACTGACACACCAAGAGATCGGCTGTCAGTAGCCCTCCATCATAGTGGTGTTAATCTGGAAGAGATTCTGATTGGCATTTGTATGGGATCAGGGGTTAGTCACCGAGAGATCGGGGCTAATTTGCTCATGAGGTCTCTATGTCTCCACTATCGTCAATGCACCTTTAAACCATCCTAGTTTGGGCCTTAATGACAACCCTAGGTGGATTCCTTGTCCAAACACTCCCTTCTCATGCTTAACACTCCCTTGTTTGGTTACATTCGTGTGCTGGTTACCATGCCATAGGATTAGCTTAGGTTTGTTTGTTTGTTTTATTTCCTTTCCACTTATATTGAATTGTAGGCTAGAATGTAGATGAAGAGTGAGTAATAATACTTCCTTGACCCTATGGAATACGATCCCTGTGTCACGCATAGGGTATTACTTGGCAATTCTGTACACTTGCGGGGAGCACATCAGCCTCAAAGCGAGGCACTTTTGACCTTAATTTTTCTATCTGGACATATAAATTATAATGGAGGTAGTTGCAAAGCAGAAAGTTGAGAAGGGTTTCCTACATCTCACCAGAAATGCAGTTAAGGCCAGTTAATTAAGGCACCAAACTTAACCAATATAGACATCAGTATTGAGGACATGACAAACTTGACCAAGTTCATCACGTCTTATGGTGGGCATGTGGTGCAACTCAATGAGTTTCCTGGTAAAAAAAATTCAAAATTAGTGCTGGTGAGGCCACATAAACTTTGATAGACTGAAATTAAGTAAAATCCACCCAAGCTTATTGGATATTACAAGCCAGCTTGCGAAAAAAAATGAAAGTCTTTCTTACTCAACCACGAATTTCAGCAAGGCTATCTTAAAGTTTATAGCTGTAAGAATAATAGAAATATACCCTAGAGGTTAAAACATCAATAGTTCTCTTGTTTTTGTTCTTTAGGTGTGCAATGCTTGCAGAGGAACAAGCTTTAGTCTGGGAAAAATAAGACAAGAAAATGAGTAAACTCATACACGTAAAAGTGACCAATCAAAAAATATTAATGACTATGAAAAGAGTTACCTCATTGTATTTCTTTTGATCAATAAAAAATATCAATACAAACATGTAAAAGTACATCTCTAGCTCTGGTAGAGGAAGCTCATTCTTAATTCTAATTGACACATGATTATATTTATTAACAAGAAATCTTAATTTATAGAAACATACTATTTAATTCCATAATCCACCAGGGCAACTTCAATCATAATCAGTATGTATACAAATGAAAGGCATGAACTAAAAATAATCCAAGATGTATTAAAAGGAAAAGATCTCATAAACATATAAAAGTCCAAAAAACAAAGCAATACATTTATAACAACTCATATTTGTTCTGTTACCTAGCTCAATATAAACAAGTCTATGTCTCTTAGCTCTAAAGCATCATATTTGAAAATTTTAAAAATTTCTTTGTGCAAGTAAACTTTAAGATGATTATGGGGAAAACCAAATTTGAAATGCTATTTAGATCTCCACTTCCAATGTAATTCAATTAATCTTGACTGTTGGTGCACCATTGTGTCCATATTGCAAAAATACGGTATTATATGGGCATCAACTATTCCTTAATAATAAGAAATCCAAGAAAATCCTAATCATGATCAAATTCACGTAATAACAATAAATCCTTAGATGTAATAGAAACTACATCTCCACAATCATCAGGCAATAGAAACATAAAAGAAGGGATAACATACATCTGGGAGAAGTCAAGGAAAAGATAAGAGGAAACACCATATACCCTACGCTCACCCCCACAGGAACACAATGAACATGCAACAAACATGCAAGAGGCAACAGAAAGCCTCCCAATAATAACTAAAAAAAAAAAAATCTCAAAATTACATCTTGTACATCAAGCAGTCAATAGATAATCACATTTTCAAACGAAGCACCAACTTACTGATCAACAAGAAAGAAGAATACAATAAATATTTTGATACTGAAAAGCCATAATACAAATAACAGCAATAGACTCTAGGGATTCCTAAGAGTACACCCGATTCCTAAGTATAGACCTAACCCTACTTCTAGGTGAAAGATCCCTAACCCCCAACTATGTCCAGGCAGAGAAATCTCTCAATCTCAAGCCTCACACCAAATATGATTGCATTAAGGCTAGGGAATACAAAGATAGAATGTACTATTGGAAGGGAAAGGGGACACTCCACTATCTCATGACTCACCCTCTCAACCCTCTTCAATCTTGAAGTTCTAACCTAATGGAGACCTCTCTCTCACCAAGGCAAACAAATCATGCATACCAATCAGCCATAAGATCAACAAGGAAAGCAAATAATAAAAAAGAAAGATTGAAACTCAATTAAACTCGAATTTAATAGAAAGCACAAAGTAAATCACAAGAATAAGATCCTAGGGTTCACATGCCCAAATGCCTACTAGGAATTATCCCTCCATAGGGCAAATTACAAGGCAAAATAATGCAATTAAAATAAATGAAAAGCATGAAATAAAACCCCCTTGAATTCGTGATGATCGCCTTGATGGGTCGCTCAACGTATTGAAGGATTCCTCTCCGAAGCTAGGTCACCGATGGAGAACACCCCTATATTGGTCAAAGACCTTCTCTCAAAAACCTAGCCGCTTTTCCCTTCAAACGCTATCAAAAAGTCTCCCAAAAAATATGGTAAAAGGGCTATTTATACTTAAAACCCACGTCTATCACGTGCCTCCATGCAACCATGTGAGCCTCCCACGCGCCCGTGTAGGTTGCAGAACCGTCCACACGACCGGGCGGAAATTTCACCCGGTAGCATGAACAATGTGTTGTTACAATACTATTACAGTGATTTGCTACAAAAACTCCTAAAAGGTGCCTTTATAACCTATTTTTGCTTCATTTTCTTCTCTCAAGGCCATCATAACCTATTTGCACAAAGGAACACCAAATACACTTTATGAGACATAAACCATGTTAAAAATGATGCTCAATGCATGTAAAACATATAGAGAAATATGTTTACTTAAGCACTTATTAGCAGTGTAAACAACTAAGTCAAATTACAACTTTGTTGCAATTGAGCATACTATTCGCAAGATTAGCAATGTCAAGAAGCTTGACAAGATCAACATGATTCTTCAACTTGTCTTCCATAAGTCTATCATCCGATACTCGAACTATTTCATTGTTTTCCCGAAAAAGCATACTCAAATTAGTGCCCACAAAATACAATAAACATCAAAAGAATGAAAAGAAAGATGTCTGCTCATAGGTGAACCTCATCATTGCTAACAAGAATAAAGTCATGCACAAGATTGCCAATTGTCTCAAGCTTAGAATCAAGCCCAACCTTCGCCTGTTGAACCTTAATCTCCTTCTCTCCTATCAATTTGTTGTTCCCATTAGAGATGTTTATCATCTCCGTCGCATCCTCCTTCACCTGCACCAATCAAACAATCAAAAACAATATTTTCTCCTAAATCATAACTTAGAACAACAAAGAAACCCACAATTTTGAGAGGCGTAACCTCCTTGCTATTTTGATTGAAGTATTTTCTAAGGTTCTCCAACTTGAATTGATCTGCCAAAACACTAAGATCGAAATGAGAAAAGTTAACCATGGAGCTAAGAAGAGAGGAAGTGGGGGATGCATACGATGCCGCCATTCTTTATCAAGGCTGATGATCTCGTCGATAACCTCAACACTGGTGAAACGGTGGCGCTGAGACTCACGGATGCGCTCAGAATTAAAGCCTTTCTCAGCCCTAAAGATATTATTATCCAGCATCCCTACAGTTGTGGTCGATGAGGAAATGTACAAATGATTCCACCGACTTCTTTGAGCATTGATGCTGACCTCTTTTATTATTATTATTATTAAAACATACTATTTTAATAGAATTATGGGAGTATATGAGCAAAGATAAGGAGACGAACAATAAACCTTAGGGATGTTGCTTGCCCGCGGTGGTGGCCGGAAAGAGAGTGTCCCAGATCTCTGAGAAGGAGGAAACGATGGTGCGGTGGTGATGGCAAGAGTTGAGAGAGAGAAGGCAATGCAAGAGCTCCTTCAAAGCTGTGGCTCATACAACTTCTTCTCCACAATCATCTGAGCCATGGATCGTGGGAAATCAGAGTAGGGATCATCAAATCTCTTCACCACGGGGAAACTATCCTTGACCGTCAATTTCTCCACCATCTTCCTGAGATTAATGTCGTCCAATGTGTTGGTGAAGGAGGAAATTAGGGTTTTGGTCTCATCATCGTCATCATCATCACAATTGTTAAGGGTGAAAGACGTTGAAGAGATCAGTGTGAATCTCATTGTCACTGGAGAACCAACCACTATCGCCTGGGGAGGAGCTGGGTTGGGGATTAGGGTTAGGGTTTCGGCGAGAGTCGATCTTGCAGCAAGGAAGGAGAAGGGAAAGGGAATCATGAAGCTTAGATCTCTGATATCCCCCTTGGGGTCGTCGCTTGAGCAAACGAAGAAGGCTAGAGAAGCATCGTGTATGAAATTTAATTTTTAGAAGCGGTTATTTTAAACTTGCTTTAAAAATGGGATGATTTTTTTATTTTAATTATGGAGCCGATTTTAAAAAACCATCTCTCCATGTCTGCCTCTAAAAAATTAAATTGGCGTAGTGGCCAAGTACTCGTGTAGTTTATGTCACCCTATTGTAATTCCCTTTTATTATGTCTTTAGTGGTTTTTACTTACCCCATGATCTTTTATTTTGTTTTTCTTCAATTTTTATCAATAGTAATTTATTATTGACAAGAAAATGTTTTCTATTCATAGTCGTCATGTAAGAACCCAAATTACATATTTTAGGCTTTAAAAGAAAAATACTTTTTAAGAAAAGAATTATATTAATTACACTCTTATTTAAAAAAAAAAAAAAGCCTAAAGAAAGAAAATTTTAGCCTAGAAACAATGGTTAACCTTAAGGATGCATAAAAATTCATTCTTATAAAGATACAAATCTATAGAATAATCTGTCTATGCTTCACTCAGATGATGATGAAGAAAGGCAAGGAATCTAGTCAACTTGATGGAAGACTGAAGCAATGTAGCCCTTGGGAGAATCTGTCTGTACATACACTATCTTATTTGCTTTAGCACTACGGCTTGTAAGTTCTGGCATCTTACTATTTGTGTACTTTATAGAATATTACTGTGTTCAGCACGAGTATTCTTTTACCCATGCAAGGGTTCTCTTCTCTCTATATAAGGAGAAGCTCCCTCTCTTATTAGATATCATTTGTAAGATATCTCGAGCTTGCAATAAACTCAGACTTTCTACAATCACCTTCCGCCTTCTCCTTCCTTCTTTATTTTTGTTTAGACTCTGACCTAACTCTTAGGGCAACCTTGAAGAGCAACCCCCCTCCCCTCCCCCTCCTCCCTCCCGTTTACTTGTATTAAAGCCACTGATCCGATCAAGATAAAATCCCTACTCTTGTGAAGTCTTATTGCTTTCAGGGGGCTAGATCCCTTATGGGGTTTCCTCTTTGGTTCAAGAACAATGTTTTCATTAGTAATGAAACTCTTTATTTAGTTTTTTGAATTAAAGAATGGCTACTGGCTGGCTTAATTACAAAGTTCTTGTTTGATCTCTGAGAACACCAGTCTAAAGTACTTGAGTATGAAAAAAGGAAATAAATAGTAGGATTCAAATATGACGGCTGGCATTCAGAACCATTTCTAACTGGACTTGTTCTTGACTCTAGATTACTAAACCAAAGAACTAATAACATCTTCTATCATGTTTTTGTCCGGAGAAGAGTCTCGTAGTCTTTCTTGAAGTTCTTTTAAATGTTTTAATCCAGTTTTCTCAAATTCAGAAATTTACTTTCTACAAAAAAAAAGTCTGAAATATTTATTTTCTTTGCATTATATCTACATTAGAATTATATGATATTATTGTTAAATATTACATAAATTTAAATAATGCTTATAAAGAGAAGAAAATTTAGCACCTCGAAAAAGTCTTTTTAATAGTATGACTCTTTATTATGATATGATAAAAATAATATATTACTCTTTTGATGAATAAATATAAAAATAGTATCACTTATTATGAATTAGCACTTGTAAATTTTCAGAATATTATAATAAAAAATAATTATCAAAAAAATATTATCTCCAAAATATTACTTAATGGTATAAAAAAGGTTAAAAAAATTCACAGAAAATATTCATGTATATAGTTCAAATAAAGGAACCAGTCTTTACACTAGAAAAGATAGATCTGGCCTAGTCCAGCCACTTCTCTAACCTGGAAAAGGAAAACCTTGCACTTTTCCTCAGAAGACAAATACATGAAAATTATCTGAAGTTTAAATGAATCAAGAAAAAATAGATAACTTAACTGATAAAGTTGATCTTATTTTTAAAAAATTAATCATAATAGAAAATTATCTAGCGAAATTAGAAATAATAATAACAAATCTAGATTACATAAAAAATAATATAGAAAAAGGTAAAGAAAGTAATGATGTGAATGAATTACGTAGTGTTATGAAAAACTATCATTAGGAAATAGAAAAATTATATCCTGGTTATGATTGGACAGTAGATTTCTTTAAATTACCAGATCGTATTGATGATGTAATATTTTGTATAAAATGTAGGTATAATGAAGATGATTATCCAATGAAACCATTTTATAAAGTTACTGAAATAAATAAAAATTACTATTTAGAAGAATTATACAATGAAGAAGAAGAATATCAAGAATTAGTAAAACAATTAGAAAAAATTAACATAGATGAATTATTAATGAATGTAGAATCATCTAGAACAAGTAATAATAGAGGAAATGATCAGACTCAAGCCACCCAAGCTACCTTTTCTTCTAATCCTCCTATCACTTTAACATCTACAAAAAGGACAAGTAGAAAAACTCAGCCATTACAAACTCCTTCTAGTTATAAATTTGCTTCTTATGCTCAACAGACATATAGAAAAGGAAGAGGAAAGCTAGATCCATTAGAAGTTGTAAATAAGATGCCAAAACAAAATAATGAAGGTAGTATGTTAATATTAAGCATAGTTCATCCGCAAAAATGGCCAAAATTAATCGATAGATGGGAATATGATGCAGTAAATGATATAGAAAGAATATCTCATACATTAGCCAATCTCAGTATAACAAATTTCATAGAAAATATATTAGTACAATAGCCAGAGATCTTTTAAAGAGTTGGAAAATTAACTATCCAAATGAATATCAAAATATGATAGATATGACATATAATCCTTATAACGTTACTGGACAAATTAGACAAATTATTTTAGGAACTAATCCAATAAAAGGAGACGCATCTGATGTGTTCTACTTAAGTGCACAAGTCGCACACAAGTAATACAGTGGTACCCCCTAAGGGGTAGGGTTGTCGAACCTCAGGGAACTGGACTCGAAGTACTAATTTCTCCTCTGATGTGTAGTGAATCACAAATTGAGAGATAGCTAAAATGAAGAATAATAAAGAAAATATTGAATGATGAAGATAATAGGTAAACTGGGATCAAGTGTTTCAACAACATGAGAGTAATGCCTTGGGGTGATTCCTATGGACTATTGCATGCTATCTTACCCTTAATGCTTACCAAGTACATTCTATGGTTCATGTGTGTGCTCACAAGCAATGTTGCATCTATGGTTCTTAAATACACCTAGTTTTGCAAGGGTAACCATGTGTTTCTTACTAGACAAGCCACACACTGAGTTTTACCCAAGCAACTGTTCAAATCAAATACATCGAGTTATACAAACACAAGATTAAACACAATAATCAAAAGAACTCCGTAAAACAATAAATGCAAGTGTTAAAGCATACAAATCATCCAAGTTCACAACCCCGGGGCACTATGGCCAGTTAGCTCATCATGGGTGGGTACAACAAGGAAGAAACAATAAAAGAACAACAAGAGGAAGACATGACTCCCTTCTCTTCTCTAGATGACCTTCCTTGCTGAGCTCCGTGTGCTAACCCCACCTCTCAAGTGCCTCCAACTCATCCTTTGTGTCCTTAGATGGTGTGGTGAAACCTGATATTCGTTCTCATCAAAGTCCTCCCGGTGGAAAGAAGAATCCGTGAACAAAGATGAGATAGAAACCCTAAAGTCTAGAGTTAGAAAGGCAATTTCAGGCCCAACACGGTCTGGACACTATCGTGTTCAGCCCGTGTTTTTTTATGAGATTTCCTTGAGTGAAGAACCCAAGATAATCAGTGGATACCACATGGTCATGCGTCCCCCATGCTCTACTAGTACACACCGGTATAAAGGGTAGCATGCCCGTGTTCTCCCTAAAGAAGAGAAGATGTCGTTTTTTTATATTATCAGTGAAAGGGACACGGGCGTGCTGCAACCGTGTTCTGCCTGGGACACCCTCGTGCCAGAATTTCACTAACTTATTCACCAGGCTGGGAAGATCAGTGGGATAGAGCACTGTCATGCTCTACCCGTGTTCAGCTTGCTCTATTCCCTTGGTTATTAGACACACGAGTAGCATCCTTGGTTTCACTCCAAATTGCTTCGAGCCCGCGATTCCTGCACAATGAATATATACCTCGAATAACACCGAATATATGCAAAAATATGCTAAAGGACGAATAAAAGAATGGAATAGAGGACATGAAAACATGATATAAAATGCACTCATCAACATCGTTACAAGATGCAGCAGCTAGAGATTTAGGTAGATTACAAAAAAGTAGTTTCAATGAAATTTAGTCAAGCATATCTAAATTTAGCAGCAAAAATAGGGAAATCTTTTAGCAATAATGAATTAACAAAAGGAAACGCTTAGGAGACATCATATTTAAATCTTGGATAGAAAATAGACATGAAAATTTAATAGGAATAGAGCCAAAAATTTTATTTACATTTAATCATTTAAAAGAAAAATATTTAGAAGCATAAGCTACAAGACAAATAGCTAGTTATAGTTATTGCAATCAAGTATATATACCAGCTATACATAAAGAATACAAGAAAAGTAGAAAACAATTTTATTTACGTTAAATCATTTAAAAGAAAAATATTTAGAAGCAGAGGCTACAAGTCAAATAGCTATTTATAGTTAGTGCAATCAAGTTTATATACCAACCATACATAAAGAATACAAGAAAAGTAGAAAACTAAAAAGAAGTACATATTATAAGAAAGGAAGACCTAAAATAAATCATCTTAAAAAAATTTAAACAACATAAACCACCTAGAAAATGTAAATGCTATATATGTGGAATAGAAGGTCATTATGATAAAGAATGTAAAAGTGACAAAGTTTAAAAAAGAATGGCTACATATGTATCAAGAAAAAGAATTAGCTAAAGAAATTGATATTGTTAGTCTAGATAGTAATGATAGTGAAAATGATAGTGATGTATATAGTATATTTGGAGGAAATGAGGTAAATAATCTTATAGAAATAGGGCCTACAATAGCCTTTCATAAAGCATATGGAAGTTTAGAATGGATAGACAATTAGGAAATACCTACAATTTAGATAAAAATTCAAAAAATTTTGCTAGAACAATATAATCAAACAAAAGAATTTTTTAAATTTGTACATAATTTTAAACCTTTTAAAGCAAATTTCAAAAATAGAAGTGACAGATGTTTTAGATATCATATATTAAAGCATAGAGTAACATGCAATCAATGTAATTTATATCTTTGTAGAAAATGTGTAGAAGAACTATTTGATTCTAATTTTGAAAATAGAAAAAGGGTAATTGGAACTCCAAAAAATTTAGGAAAACTAAATAATGAAGTAATAAATCAACTTTTCAAAACAATAAAGGATATAGAAAGTCCAATTGAAAGATTAATGCTAGAAAGTAGCAAAGTCGAAGATAAAGGAAAAGAAATTCAAATAATTGAAGAAAATTTTAGAATGGAAAATAGCAATTCAAGACCAAAACAATTTAAGGGTTTATCCTATAGGATATAGAGATAATAATTTACTAAGTATTGAGTTCTCAATAGAGTTTCCTGATGGATTTAATTTACCTATTAATGGAATAATAGATACTGAAGCTTGTCGGAGTTACATAGCATCGGAAATAGTCCCAAAAGAATATAAAGAAGAAGTATTACAAAAATTTCTAGTAAAAGATGCCTTTGGAAACAAAATTTTATTAACAGAAAAATTAATTGATTGTATAGTAGGAATTTGCTTAAAATTATACATTACCTTTAACATGGATAAAGCCATTTAGGGAAAATGGAACCATAAAATTTATTTTAGGAATGATTTTCATTAAACATCAATCAGGAGGTTTAATTGTTCAAGGAGATATAGTAACTATCTTTAAAAAAATATGATCTAATTCAAGCATCTCCATTAGTAAGAGAAATAATTTGCGAAGAAAATGAAGAATATAATGAATTACAAATAGAACTGAATCAATTAGAACCTTTAAAAGAAAAATTAGGACTTATCATAGAAGACTTAAAAAAGGATGGTACCATAGGAGAAAATCCCAATAAAAATATAAATAGAACAAAAGAAGAATGTGTATTAGAAATTTTAAATCCGAATATGAGAATTACATGCCCTATAATGAAAGCCACACCTTATGAACAACAAGAATTTGATAAAAATATTAAAGATTTCATGGAATTAGAAATAATCCAAAAAAACTCAAAGTTGACACAAAACTAGAGCCTTTTAGTAAATAAACATAGTGAAATAATTAGAAGAAAAAGCAGGATGGTTTTTTAATTACAGAAGAGTAAATGATAATACTGAAGAGGATAGATATCTGTTACCAAATAAAGAAGCTTTAATTAGCAAAATAAAAAGTATTTATCTTTATAGTAAATTTAACTTAAAAAAGTGGGTTTTAACAAGTAAACATAGCAGAGCATAGTAGAAAATGGACTACTTTTATAACAAATAATAGTCACTATGAATGGAAGATAATTCTTAACCCTGAGTTTGTCCATATGCATCAAGAAGCCTGTAGCTGCAAAACCAGCAAGACCATTCCCGTGCTTCCTTGATTATGGAAACTAAGAAACCTTTACCAATAAAAATTAGTGACAGGATCCCCGAAAGTGCACGGGTTTGTCGAAGTAATAAAAGTTACCCCGGTGAGAGGGTAGTCGAATCCACAGGGAATAGGGAGTTAGAGTATGAGATTTCGCTATTAAAACTATACGAAGTACGGAGGAGTAATAATCGATTCGTGTGTGAATTGTGAGAACAACTATACTAAAAGACAGGAAATTAAATAGAGAGAGGTAAAAGAATAGAGAGTGCAAGAAAACGATATTAAGGAGGATTTAACAATGAATGAAGCGGGGTATCCGGACAAGTTACTTCTAGGATCGATGCTTCTAGTACAAGACTATGCTATTATACCTTCCTATTGATGCTAATTGAGTCGAGGAAATCCTTAGACTCACGGTCCCAAACCTAAGGTCAACCGTGACTAACCCCAATATTATGCCCCGGTATTAGAATTCACAATAACCCTTCACTCTTTCGCTCGCACGATTAAGTCCCAGGGGAGTACATCTACCTAAACCTCACACTACGTGGGATTGCATTAAGTTCTAGGGATTCCTAGTGATTAAACCTGTTCCTATGTGTAGTTCTAACCCTTTGGTCCAGGAGGAAGAACCCTAGTCTAGATTAAGCCCCAGTGCATAGGATTCACTTCAACCCTTCACTCTGTTACTCGCGTAACTAAGCCCCAGGGGAGTTTATCTATCTAGCACTTCACTCTATCTTGACCGCTAATAAATCAAGGAAATGGAGGTAGGGAGAAATCACACCGGAGGGGAAATGGGTACATCGCTACCTTACAACTCTCCCTCTCAACCCTCTTAAATCGTGAATAGTCTAATCCTATAAGAGTTGTCACACCTCCGAAGGAAAACCTAGATTGCTCTCAACCCTAGTGTCACATCTAAGGGAAAACAATAGCAAAATAAAATCAAGATTGAAACTCAATTCTTATTCATCAATAATGGAAAAGCATAATAACAATGTCAAAGAACCATGATAACCCTAGAATTTACAAGTTCGAACACCCACAAGGGGTTTAGCTCCTCATGGAGCTATAAATGTTCATCAATGTATGAAATAAAACACAAAGTAAAGACATATATGAAAACCCCCTTGCGTATGGTGTGGCCGTGGTCTTGTGCGGCCGCCGGACGTCGGTGACGATGCCGATGACGCGTTCCAAACCTCCACGAAGTCCTCTCCAAAACCCTAGCCACCCTCTCCAAAGTTGAGGAGAAAAATAGGTCAAAAGGTTCCTCAAAAAGTCTCCAAATCCCCCTTTTATAATGTGGAGTCGCGGCTTTTAAAAATCTGAAAACGGGATTTCACACGGCCGTGTGGAATTTCCACACGCCCGTGTGAAAATTCTGGAAAACTGATTTTTTCGGCCGACTGCGAACAGTAACTTACTACAGTGTTTTCGCTACAGTACTGCTACAGTACTTGTGCCAAAACACTCCCGAATTCGTCGTTCTTCATCGAGGCCGTTGAATTGGGCACACAATCAACGGTAGATCGTGCTGATTGCTTCGAATCGCCTAATTGGTGAAGTTCTCCTTGTTGGCGTGAGTTAGACTTATTGTGAATGTGACTGCCTTTGTGCCCCTTCAAAGGAGGTTGGCACACACTCACAAGTCTATGCTCACGCCTTACTCCTTGCTTAGTCCGAAAATCTTCCCAACAATGCCAAACACGATCTAACTTCGTTCATTTCCTTCATTTTATCTTCACAACCCTACAATGCACAAAAGTAAACAATTGCACACTTTTTAGTGATAAAATCTGATTAAATTAATGCTCATTGCAAGATAATAACACTTCGCATTACTATAACACGAGCACTTATCAATTAGATTTGTATATAACTCACTAAATAAAATTTTCTTTTCCTTTGCAGATATGGAAAAAAAAAGGCAACTTCCTTGGAGTCTACTTGGAAATTACCTATTCATTCCCTACTTTCAGGACTTAGGTTCAGAACTCCACACAAATTACTAATCCAACAACATGTCCTATTAGACAACCTTTGGCCCTCAAAGAATAATCCAAGCAATTTTTTGCATGTCATGAGAACCTTATATTAATATTTCTATACCACAAACTTGCATTAATTAACAGAAAATCCTTTATTTCCACCAGGCTCTCAATCACCCCCATCTCCATAAAAAGCCCAAAATTTGGAATATGTCATGTCCCAACAGCATAAAATCTTACTTTTAGAAGCCGAAATTGAATGGAGAAAAAGGAAAAAATAGAAAAAGAAGAAAAAAAATAAAAAACTTCAAAAAGATTATAAAGAACTACCACAATATGTTCAAGGAATACAAAAAAAAAAAAAAAAACAAGAGAAGAACAACTAGCCAACTTTCCACCTCAGCTACATGAAGTTCAAAAAATAATTCATCAAAAAGTTATGCAGTCAAGATATGAAGATTTCATCCAACTCAATTAATCTTACGAAAAATTGCATCGAAAGGAGAGTTTGTCCCAAGGTTTGCTATCACTGGAATGACCTATAAAGAAGAACCACATCGACATCAAGACTGCTATTGTGAAAAAGGCTTTGAGTCATTAGAGTATCATTTGATCTATCTTTATGGGAAGACCAAGAACTGGAAGGAAAATATTTCTCATTAGAAAATCTTATGGATTATAGTTTTCATTCAAGAGTCACCATCACCATGGAAAAACATACAAAATTATTTACAAAAAATTTGAAACTCAGAAGGGTGATTCACAAATTATTCAAGAATATGGAAGTCAGAGCTTATATTAATTTAACCATTGAATCCATTCGTCCGGGATATGAAACTGGCTACTCACAGGGGCCCAAAAGTATACGGGTTGTTGTAGTAATAAAATATTCTGATGAGAGAGTAGTCAAATCCACAGGGAGTAGGCAATATAGACAGAAGAATTTGCTAGTTAGCTAGTGCAAATACGAATGGTGACAGCAAAAATCAATGTGTGTGTGCAAGAGTATTTAAGAGAAATAAGAAAATGAAAAAGAAATATGGAAGACAGGAGAGTTGACACACCCCTTGCGTGTGTGTACCGCAAGTGCATGGGCTTGTCAAAGTAATAATAGTACCCTGGTGAGACGGTAGTCGAATCCACATGGAGTACGGATCAAAGATACAAGCGATTGCTAATGCAAAATATGGGAAATGAGAGCAAGATCAATTGTGTGTGCAAAGGTAATTGAAAACAAGAAGAAAATAAAGAGAAATATGGCAGGTAAGAGAGTGCAAGCAAGAGTGATAAGAGAAAGACAATCAATAAGTGAAATAGGGTACCCGGACAAGCTACCCTTAGGATCTATACTTCTAGTGCAAGACAATGCTATTATACTCTCCTATTGATGATTAATGAGTCGAGGATATCCTTAAACACACGGTCCCAAACCTAAGGTCAACCGTGACTAACCCAAACACTATGCCCCGGCATTAGGTTTCACTACGACCCTTGATTCTTGTTAACCTGTCAACTAAGCCCTAGGGGAGTCCATCTTCCTAAGCCTCACACTACGTGGGATTTCTTTAAGCTCTAGAGATTCCTAGTGATTAACCCTGTTCCTATGTATAGCTTTAACCCTTTGGTCTAGGTGAAAAAACCCTAGTCTCAATTAAGCCCTAGCACTAGAATTCACTACAACACTTCACTCTGTTGCTCACGCAACTAAGCCCTAGCGGAGTTCATCTCCTAGAACCTCGCTCTATTTCAACCGCTAAGAAGTTGTGGAACATGGAGATAGGGAAAATCACACCGGAGGAGAAAGGGGACGTTTCGCTATCTCACGACTCACTCTCTCAACCCTCTTCAATCTTAAGTAGTCTAACCCTATAGGAGTTGTCACATCTCCAAAGGATAACCTAGACGATTCTCAACCCTAGTGTCACGGCTAAGGGAAAATTGATACAAAAAGCAATTAAGATTGAAACTCAATTTTACTCATCAATAATGAAAAGCATAATAACAAGTCAAAGAAACATAATCATCCTAGGGTTTACAAGTCCGAATACCCACAAGGGGTTTAGTTCCTCAAGGAGCTATACAAATCCATCAAACTATGAGAATAAGAACAAATCAAAAGCATAGATGAAAACCCCCTTGTGTAAAGTGTGGCCGTGGTTTTGTGCAGCCGCCGGACGTCGATGTCAATACCGATGCCGATGGCGTGCTTCGATCCTCCACAAGGTCCTCTCCAAATCCTAATCATAACCCTCTAGAAGATAGGAGAAAAGATTGGCAAAAGATACAGAAAAAGTCTCCAAAACGCCTTTAAATAATGTTGAGTCGCGGCTTCAAATCGACTGAATAGGGATTTCACACAGCTGTGTGGAATTTCCACAAGCCCATGTAAAGTCTCTGTTTTGCTGAATTTCGGCAAATAATGAACAGTAACTTGCTACAGTACCGCGCTGCATTGCTGCTACAGCGCTTTTGCCATAACGCTCCCGAATTCATCATTCTTCATCGAGGCCGTTGAATTGGGCACACAATCAACGGTGGATCATGCCGATTACTTCAATTCTCCTCCTTGGTGAAATTCTCCTATGCCACACGAGTTAGACCTATTGTGAATGTGACTACCTTTGTGCCCCTCCAAGGGAGATTGGCACACACCCACAAGTCCGGACTCCTGCCTTGATCATTCTTGGTCCGAGAACTCTCCAACAATGTCAAACATGATCTAACTTTGCTCTTTTTCTCCAAAATAGCTCCACAAACCTACAATGCACAAAAGCACACAAATGCACACAATTTAGTGATAAAATCTGATAAAGATAATGCTCATTGTAAGATAATAACACTTCGCATTATTATAACACAAGCACTTATCAAACTCCCCCATATTTAAGCTTTTGCTTGTTGTCAAACAAAAATAAAACGTGAAAGTACTGTGGAAGAATAATTGAAAGTGCTCGGCCTTAGGTTCACCAAAAATATGCAAAGAAAGCATTCTACAAGTAAGAGGAAATCAAAACATTGCATAGAGATACCATTGCTCTAGCTTAAAACTTGAATCAAAAAGGACAACAACTCAAAAATGTGTAAGTGTGTGTGAACTCACTCAAGATAACCCAAAAAGTACTCCTCAAACTCTTGTTTAAAAAGACTTATTTATATACAAAAAGAAAGGAGGTAGTAGCTTCACACAACCTCCAAGGTAGCCCTTTCCTAAGCAGCCGCCAAAGGTGGCTTTCACACTTTAGAGGAGTTAGCTCTTTCTACCGGGGTAGTATCTTTCACGTATCCCATGAGATAGCTCTTTCTCTCATTAGAGCATAACTATTATCTGACTTATGAGAGTAGCTACATACTTCATAGGAGGTAGCTCTTTTCACCCCAAATGCACAATTAAAACTAGACAAATATTCACAAGTTCACAAGTTTTTTTTCTTTTCTTTTTATGTATTTTTGAAAACTAAACTAAAAACTACTAAAACGATGATAAACTAGTCCTTAAAACTTTGAGCTTGAGTTTCCAAAAGATTTCAAGTGTGAGTAGTGCAATAAGAGATAATCGAGCAAAAATTCCCTAAAATTCAAGTAGAAACTCGAGCATGATGAGATACAATGTTAAAAATTCTCCTAGACTCTAAGAATACTAATGTTGCAACTAAGATGAACCACCACGGGCTAAATGAGTATAAGCAATGTGAACTCCCCCCCACACTTAAGATGTACATTGTCCCCAATGTACGCACGCAAGCATAATGAAAAGTAAAACAATTAACACAATTAATGTAGGGGTAGGCAATTGAAACATTACTCCCCTAAACTCCAAGTGTTGTATTTGATGGAGCTATGTTTATTGAGAGTTAAGTCTCAATGGTTTGTGGAGGACACACGGTCCCATGACCGTGCCTATGACAATTCCTCAAATTCCTTATATCCAAGACCATCTGCACACATACACAAGGGGTTCAGTGTAGCTCAAGAAAAACCAAAATAAAACTCGAGTATATAAAGATAGAGAAATGAAATACAACTCGAGAAAAATAAAAGGAAAATAAAAGATAAACTCAGAAGGAAGGCCCATTCTGAGTGCTACAAGTCCAAAATATGTAATAAAAGTACAAAAGAAATCAAAATAACAGAAAAACAAAGGTAAACTATGACGCCTCAGCGTCGGTGTTCTGTGGTGGAGCCTCTGGTGCTATAGTAGGCTCTGAAGGCGCTGGTGGATCGATAGATGATGATGCTGCTAGTGATGGTGGTGGAGTAGAGGCTCGGGATCGGACCACGAAGGGTGATGACACAGATCGCTCAATTAACCGTCTGATAGCGTCGAGCTGTGCAATTATCTCTGAGTGCTGCGTGGTCTAGGTAGCCCTGATCTCGGGCATCTCACTCTGTAGGACACCCACAGCACTCTCGAGGTGTTCAAATCGATCCTGGCCTCGAGAAGAGATGCGCACTGGAGGTGGCTCCGGTGCTGTGAGTGGTGCCTCTACCTCTGCCTGCGTCTGAGGTAGCTCTAGTGCTTCTTGCTCCCCCTATGCCTTGGCCTAGTCTGGCTGTGGTACAATCAACACATAGACTCCAGGTCCTCCTCTACGTACTATACCCATCAGCCTTAAGGTCTCTGTGCCTATCGGAGCCGGTATAGTAGTCTTCTCGGGCCCGCGCACCCCATCTCTCAATCCTACACCAACAATCAATTGGGTGATGTATGGGCCCGCGAAGATGACTCCAAACCTGAGGTACTGGCCCTGTTGGCGTATGTACTCAGCGATAATGTGCCCTAGGTGGAGTGGCTCTCTCTCCACCATAGAATATAAGTACAAGAGCTTCTTGCGGCTCAGGACTCCCGTAATGTCGCCACGGCCATTCACTGAGCGGCTAAGGATAGCGTGGAGGTATCTATATGATGCCCTGGATAAACATGTGGCCTTGGACACCCCTGGCTCGTACTGTCCCTGGCCACATAATCTACTGTATGTACGCTGTGGAGTCAGAGTACTAGGATAATCGGTCGGTAGCTGCCCGTACTCTTCCGTCACCTCATCTGTACTAAAAACTGTGTCAAGCTCAAGCTAAAATGCTTACCAACGGACCGGAACTGGATAGTATCAACATCAGCAAAGTTGTCGTACCCTCGGACGAACTCGAACGATGATAGTACCTCGAGCGTGAGCGATCTAATAGCTGGCTCTTAGATGGACAGTAACCTGCTCCAACTCCCTACTGAGAGAAGCTCTTCCCCCTCCTCGGCCAACTCTACTCCCCCCTGAATGTCTCATAATATACTCAAATCTGGGAACCGGGTCTGTCCAAACCTGAGTTCCGATAATCGCTAGAAACGTACCTGATGCTCGGCTAAAGATAAATCAATCTGCTTTGGAGGGGGTGAAGAAGGCTCACGAGGGTGTTTCCCAGGTTGCTTCTTAGGTCTGGAGGCCATATCTGCAGAATTGAAAAGAGAAACGCTCAAATGACTTCAAGAACTCATTCCGCAGAATTCCACACGGCCGTGTGGAAATTCCACACGCCCGTGTGGATCTTCGGGCGGGCACAGCCGCATGGCCGTGACCTAGAAAATTTGCAATTTACAATCTCATTTGTTCTAAATCCTTTCTAAACAATTTTGCAGGTAACATAAGCATGTAAAATAGGCAAAATCATCCACAATAAATAAAGTAAATAACGATTAACGAATAGAAATTTCGGAAGATGCTTACCGATGAGATACGAATCAAAAACTTGGGAAATCAGCAAGAAATCTCCTAAAAACCAATTAAACAAAAAGGAGAAAGTATGGAACGTGAGAGGGGAGTGTTCCTTCAAGTGTAGAGATGTGGGAGAATGAGAAACCGAGAAGATTTAAAGAGAAGATCGCGGCTTTTGGCGTTCTGTGCTTTCACAAGGCCGTGTGCCTCTACTGTTAGGGATCACAGGGGCAGACCCACGCCCTTGTGTCCTCTCTGGTCACTCTCTGAACACCCCCACACGGCTGTGTGAGACCCTTACACGGCCGTTTGCCTTCACTGGGGAGCTTCACAGGGGCAGTCACACGCTCCTGTGTGCTCTCAGGAAAATGCCTAAGACCACTGCAAAAATTTCACACGGCCGTGTGCCCATCCTGGCCAAGAACACAAGAACAGCCACATGGGCACCCACACGCCCCTGTGGCCTCTCTGGATCAACCCGAGAAAACTCTAAGTGTTCCACACGACCGTGTGCCTTTCACAAGCCCTTCTACAAGGGCGGCCACACGCCCCTGTGTTTTCTCGGGAAAGAAGGGAACTCTCTACAGAATTCCAGACGGCCTTGTGGAAATTCCACACGGCCGTGTGCCCTTAATAGGGTCGGTCACAGGGGCAGCTACACGGCCCCTGTAATGCTCAGGATAATCACTGAGACAGTTTACACGGTCATGTGGAAATTCCACACGGCAGTGTGTTTTCTCTGGATGACTTAGAAAAATCATAGACTCTACAGAAAATTTCAAAAACACATTCATAATACTTAGAGCATGTATAAACGATAAAAACACAGCCAGAGATCCATGAAAACACACTCAAATGGCCCAAAACTTTGTCAATCAACGTTTAGGCACACAAAAACATCAACGATCCATAAGAAAATCACAGCACATGCATGGGAAATTTAGGACACCAAAACTAAAGCTCTTATTCATGTTAGAACTAAACTAACTCCTAGGAAAACAGTAAAAGCTTGGGTTGCCTCCCAAGAAGCGCTTGTTTAACGTCACTAAGCTTGACGTACCTATTTAAGCTCGTGGGGGCTCATGAATGAATGTTGCCCTCTTTCCTACCACCTGGAAACATGCATGATATACCTTATGTAGTCTAGAGGGGGAGTTAGCGATTTTGTTACCACACAAGGGTGAAACACCCTTGCTCCTTGCTTGCTCATCCCCATCGACCTTGGCGTTTTTCGTGTGGCACCTCCTCGCTCTCCTTAGATTCCTTCTCATTCGTTTCATGAGTCCCGATTCCGGCTTGACTTCCTTCTCGACTAGACCAAGTGATAATACTTCTTCTTCGATCTCCACATCTTGGCCCGACCACCCTTCATACGAATCCGGGTTCATCATTTCCTGCAAATAATCATCTATTAGCTCATTAGTGGTGTCAAGAAAATACAAAGTATCATCAAAGTAAAGAGAGTGTCTCATGGCTTCGGCGAGGCGGTATGTAAGCTTGTCATCTCCAACTCGCAATGTGAGCTCCCCACCGTCCATGTCAATAAGAGCCTTGGAAGTGCGCAAGAAAAACCTCCCAGCTAGCAACCTTCCTCACAAGACAAAGGAATGAAGAAGAAGAAATTGGAGAAGATGGAGAAGAAGGAACACATTAGCATTAAAGGATGGACCCAATGGAAGACATTGTGATGTGATGCAACCAGAATTCCCTCCGGGAATTCATCACCTTAACTAAAAAATAAAAGCATAGAGACAAAGGAGATGGGATTAAGTGCAAATCAAGAGCTTAGCATCCTAAGCAAGCTTTAGTGTTGGGCGGGGTCCACAAATAAACAAGTCTTGGAGATAATTGTCATATGAAGAAAACTGAATCTGATCGCACAACTGGTTGAACAGTTTAACCACACCGTCTTGAGGTCTCAACTAGTTAATGAGAATTCCCTTCATCTCCAGCAAATACGCATCCTTTGGACCATCAATGATGCAGTTCATGAAGTTTGTGTAGCTAGAAATGTAGCTTTTTTTTTTTTGTCAAAGAACCCAGAGGCTATTTATTCAAAACAGAAAAAAAGGAATACAACTGGCAAAAAAGGAAACTGAAAAAGGAGAAAGAAACAAATGCAGGGAGGATTAGAAAATAAATCCTATATCAATAAATGCCTTCATAACCCAGTGAAGCAGATCACGCCCAAATAGAAAGAGATTAAGATTGGAGTAGCCATATCCGAGTGTAGCAAGCTTGCTAGTCGGGATCATCCAGGATCCAGGAATGCTATGGATTGTTGGAGCACCATGAGAATCTAGGAGGTCATGAATCTTGAGGAATTGATGATGGAATCTCCAGGAGATGGTGGGGTCAGGGCTATTGAATCTCGTCAATGATGTATCATTATCCACAAATATGTGCTGGACCCGAGCTTGAATCTCTTTGGTGACTTGGAGCGTGACCTCAATGGCGAATAGATCGTCAAGCGGCTAGGAATAGCATCCTGTAAAGGATATAAAGTAATTAGCATTGGATAAAAAGAAACCGATTGAACGTACCTTGGTGATCAGATTAGTGTTGGCTCGGGAGAAAAGAAATTGCCCATCCGCGTTGGAGAAGTTGTTTAGAAGAAGTTTCCAGCCAAGAAGGTCTCTGCTGCCAGTAAAGTGATCCTGCACATGGGCAAGGGCTTTTGAAATCATGACAGGAAGATTGGGAGTGACGTTGCGGAATATCGTGTTGCACCAAGTTTTCCACAGCAACCAGGCAGTCGCAGCGATGGTGGAAATGATATATTTAGGGAAGGTGTCATCAGAGAGCCAGGATCCCGAAGAAAACCCGCTGGGAAACTGAATGTACATGTTAATCCTGATGCTAAGTTGGGACCAAATCCATTGGGCTTTAGAGCATTGATGGAACAGGTGGTCGATAGTTTCCAGAGAGAGGCCACACATGGTGCACGGACTGTTCCGGCCAAGGTTTATCTTTGCCCTTGGATATCATTGTTCAAAGCCTATCAAGTTCCTAAAGAGAGTATAAGTGTTATTGTAGTCACAGAGGAATAGTTCTGGGATTTCTATTGAGCCATTCTCGTATGATAAGTCAAGGAAAGAACTTGCAGTGTTCTTCTTTGCAAACTTGATTCCTACAAGTCGAAGTTTGGTTGCGCTTAGTATCCATTCATTCACAATCTGGGTTTGGGTTTGTGCCAAATATAGTTAGTTATGATCACCAGAAGGAATAAGGGATTGGTGAAAGTAATGAAGCAGATGATGGGCACTTTTAGTATTTGTTATGGAAGAGCTTAAGCCAAACCCGCTAAAAAGTTGGAGAGCGAGCTTTGGGAGGTCAATGCTTTCATCGCCGGAGTCCTGAGTACGTCGAAGAGTGTTTCGACAACAAAAAAGTGGATTTGTTTCTCAAGCTTCAATAGATCATATAAGACTAAGTTCCATATCCATTGCATTCCAAGCAATGGTCCTTCTATTTCTTCTTCACCTTCAACATCTAACTCAACATTCTGTTCATCTTCAACCTTCTTTTCTTTCTCTTCCTCTTTCTCCTCATGTTTAAGTACTTTCTCCACCTTCTGCATGACTTGCTTAAGCAAAAGATGGATAATCGATGCAAGTTTGTATGGATCCAAGTAGTAGACATCCTCTGAGTAACAGCTTTGAACCTCAACATCCAATGCCTTCATTGCCAATAAGCACTTATCCAACAACACGGTCGCCTGTTGCCTGCTCTGGTGCCTTGAGAGCAACCATCTAACACAACACCACTTATGGTTTTGTATAGTAAGTGTTGTGCCTCGTTGCTACGCATGATAATCGCAAGGGCCAATGGAGGCAACAAAAGGATCATAGGTCTTTGTTTCATTGCGACGGATGTTGTTAGGTACCTTGAAGATAGTCCATGGTCTACTGGCATGAGTTCTTAGACGGACTTCGTTGAGCTTGGTCCTCACTGTGTTTATCCATGAAGGCTCATCCATGTCAACCTTGCGCTCTCTAGTGATGTAATTGTAACCATGTATCGGAGTGTTTCTTGTTGATCTTTGTGCTTCAAATACTTTGGGTAGACGCCATCGGAGTTTTTCCGGTTGACCTATGCCCTTCAATACTTGGGGTGGTCTCTGATGACATCGGCATCACCGGCGCTATAGGAGGCACAGGAGGAGCATAGTTGAGAGGAACAAGATAGGGAACTGGTTCCCCCATTTTGGCAGCTTCAAATCCAAGCCTCGATTGCAATGACTTATGCCAAAACCTTTCCTTGATTCAGTAAGATCTACAGACTCATGTTGTGTAAAGAAACCTACATATATACACTGAAAACATCGCATTTGTAATTCGCTTCTCTATAATCAAGACAATAAGAATTATTGGGAGGTCCGGCAAACAAATGATTTCGATGTATTAGTGGATAGAGATACATTTTCATCATAACTGTTTGTCCACAATAGTGCCGAAGGCCAGCTTGGCACATATGGTGTCTCAGCTGATAAATACCAATTAAGAGCCAAAAGAGGAGTCCAGAAATCCCATGTAACTAAAAATAAATGATATTATTAAATTGAATCAATGTATGTACATATCAAACCTTGATGTCATACTTTATACAAGAAATAACCAAGAAATCAACAAATCAACAAAGGAGCCAACAAAAAATGTCCCCTCAGAGAATAAAAAAAACTAAATCTGCTACAGATGCTTATAAACAAGTTAGCCACAAGAGCAAGCTTGTTTCCAATCAATCTCCTCAGAGAATAAAAATTATTGCCCTCGCTATGTTTATTCCTTTATTTACTCTCAAATAATGCTCATCTCAATCAGCTTTGGAAGTCTACTGACTTTATTACAAGATCTGCATTCTTCTTTGATTGCATGATGAGGTCTGCATTTGGCCGGTCATTGTACTCAATTTGATTTGGCCATCAAAGAAATGCATCAAACAGCAGGGTTAGAAATTTGATTCAGCAAAGTGTCATAGTATGAGACTATGTTCTTTCTAAATGCATGCGATATTTCTGGATAATACCAAAGTCTTATTTAGCCTTATATCAACTATTTTGAAAACATTATCAGCACTGTCAACACAGGCCATTCTCTCAGTACAAATATGCAAATTAACAACAGGCCAACAGCCAAGAAGCAGGAATTTCACTTTCACCATGTAGTATATCACTGCCTTATTTAAAATTTGAAAGAGAAGTATGGATGTAGTCATCCATGGAGCAAAACAGTAATTATTCAACAACATCTTGCATGACAATATGCCTTAAATAATCACAAGACAATAAAAGAGAAGGTAATATATCCAGTATTGGTAAGAAAGACACCAGTTAGCATAAACAGTCTACAGGTACAGGTTCATCACAACCATTGATTAACTCATTTAAAAAGGAAAGTTGCACATCTTTTGCAAATTTCTCACCAATGTTTCCGAGCAGAATTATTCACTGAATTTCAGAATATTCCATTCCAAAACTATCTGGGGTCTTCTATTTGACTTGAGCAAACATAAAGATTTTCTAGGAAATTCGATGCAATTACACTTCTATAGCGTATCAATGCAAATAGGTGTTTTATAAGGATAGACATGCAAAAATAATAAGTTGAGTATTTTTCATAAATTTGTAAATTAATTGATTAATTTATATATCCAATATATCTTTATTTGCATCTTATTTTTACGGATGTACTTATAATTTATAGAGTAAATTATCATGATATTATTTTTTATATTTGTTTTATAATGTTTAATTTTTTAATTTAATTATTATTCTTAATATAAACCTCAAATTCAATTATGATATTATTATTATAATTAAGTTATGCTCTACTAAGCATAAATATAAAAATTAGATAAATTCAAAGTAATATATAGTTCTACAAAGGGAACGATATCCGTCAGTGAGTCTTTGATCTATTCTAACACTTTAATGGTTCGTTGATATAGATAATCTATAGCTTCTACATTTCACCATTGCTATAGATAAATATTAGTATATAGTAGTAGTTATACCAATGGAACAATATCCGTCAGCAAATGCCATATTTATTTTGACAAGTTGAATGTTCCGTCGGTATAAATAGTCTATAGCTGCAAATTTGGCCATCACCATAGATAAAAGTCAGTATACAATAATATTTATAGCAACAAAACAAAATCCATCAATAAATATCTTATATATTGTGATAGTTTTAAAGTATCATCAGTAAAAACATTCTATAGCTACGGAATTTAATTGTTGCTGTAGAAAAGTGTCAGTATATGGCATTTTTTTTTGTAATGCAAACACTCATAGTTTTTGCAGTAAGAGTACACACACACACACACACACACACACAAAAGATTACAGTGTTTGCAATGAGTATTTGTGTTGGTCACAAACAGTTATAGCTTTTGCGACGTTATTTGGGTTGGTAGCAAAAGCTAATAGTTTTTGTGATGAGTGCATTTGGCTGTCGCCAAAGCTAATAGTTTTTGTGACGGGTACATTTTGTTGTCTCAAAAGACCATGGTTTTAGCAACAGTTATGTGTTAGTCACAAAAGTTTATAGTTTTTGCGATAGATATTTGTCCTGGTCGCAAATTGTAATAGTTTTTGCAATGGTTGTATGTATTGGTTGCAAAAGCATATAGGTGTTGCACGGGTATTTGAGTTTGTTGCAAAAGATTATTATTTTGCGACAAAGTTTTTTGATGGTCGCAAAAAGCTTATTTTGTGACTCTATTTGAAGTAGTCGCAAAACATTTGTCGCAAAAGCATGTTTTTCTTGTAGTTGTGCAAGGTGACTTGGCGAGGGGATGCTGACAATGAAATTTTGGCAGTCACGTAGGCTATTGGGGCCATGATTTCTCGGGTGATTTCCTGGTGAAAATAAATAATAATTAGGTGACCATTTTGATATATTTTAAAATTTGGTGACTAATTAGATAATAAGGTAAAGTTTGGCGACTCATTGAAAAATTTACCCCACGCTATGATTGTAACCGATATATGGTTCTCCAACTCATCTTTGCAGTCTATACAGCTTTTTAGGCTTTGTCAATCACTTCTTTAATAGCAAGAAAGAAGTAGACTCCAACTATATTGATGAATATGAAGTAAAAGGAGAACAAGCTTGCAAATATTTTTATTAAACTAGTAGAATACATTTTATATTACTAACATAAATTAATTCTTGCATAATTCATATACCAAAAATATATTTGATTTAAGAATTTCAAACAACAATCAACTTAAAAGATAAATTCACTGAAAAATTTATGAAAAAAACTAGTGTAATTTCTTTATTAAGATATTCCACTGCATTAAAATAAAATTTCATCACTAAATCATTAATTTTAAAATCATGGCTTCTAATATATATGTTTTTCATTAATCATTCAATTGTAAAAATTAGTTGATGTCATTGAACAATAATCAGCAGGTGCAAAAGGTGTACAGGAGTGTAAATACACAGCATATATATTTATATGAATGGATAACTGTATAGATATATAATTCATATAAATGGATAATTGTATATAGATATATCATTCAAAATGCTTGGTTATGCACGTTAGCAACTAACATGTAAACATGTCTCATCTGCAAAAGACATTGACTTTGTATGTTTCCCAAAGTTTAATTGGAATACTATTACCGGGAATAAAACTGAGGGGGATTGGGCGTTAGAGATATCTTATTGGTTAAACATTATTTAATGGCAAAGAATCTTTTTAACTATCTCAATGTGCAAAACTTCATTTAGGTTGACATTATCCATTAAGAGTATGGCAATCATAATTTTTGTCTCAAAATACTCCTTCAAACTGTTCTATTTTCTTTAAGGGTCTTTGCAACTCTGCTCAAATTCTTAAGGCTCATTTGTGGATTGATTTCTTAAACCCTCATATTCAAGTCTTGCATCATTCTTGGTTTTTTGACACCCCCATTGCTTATAAGCATGTTTATTTCAATATGGATGTGGATTTTTAGAATCTTCAAATCATGGACTTTATTGACAACAATGGGTGGAATTTACATGAGCTTAATAGGATCTTTGGTCAAGTTTGGGATTCTCCAAGCATTAGTCATGTTAAAATCACCCTAGAGGAAAATAATCACTGTGTGTGGTTCCCAAAGACTAATAACAACAGGGTTTCAACTTCTATCTATAGCTTTTTGAATAACAGAAAAGCTGAGAACCAACATTGGAATGATTGGGATAACATATGGTAGCTTAATGTGGCTCGTAAAATTAGAACTTTCATTTGGCTTCTAATACAGGGAAAAATTAAAACATATGAATATTTGTATTGGAAGAACTTGGGACCTCCAAATTATTGTGTTCTTTGTGGCTTGCCGGTTGAAACAAGTGATCATTTTTTTCGACTTTGTTCCAAAAGTCACATGGTGTGGAATCTGGTGGAAGATATGACAGGTTTAAATTTGAAACTTTCAGAGCATATCTCCAGGGGGGATTGGCATTAGCTAAACTTTCATCAATTCAGAAATTCCAAAACATCAGCCACTTTGATTGCAACCATTATTTGGCATATTTGGAAAGCCAGATGTGATTTTATTTTCAATCATAAAATTCCAAACTAGCACCAAATTGCAAAGTGTGCTGTTGAACATTCTAAAGAGTTCATGATTCATGCAGACAGTTGCAAAATGCTGAGCTATTATCTGCAGAATAGCCCTCAAAATGGAACAATGGGAATTTTCTCTGCAACAGCATGGAACGATCTAACAGGTAAAGCTAGTGGGGGTTTTATTATAGTGGTTGCTAATACCAATATTTTTTTTTTTTTTGAAAGAACCTCAAACTAGAGGCTAATTTATTAGAAGAAGAACTAAAAAAAGAAACAAAGAAACAACAACTGGAAAAACAGCTGGGGGCTAGTCAAAAGAAAACAACAGGGAAGAGAACCTCAAACAACCTGGGGAAGTAAAACAATAGAAGACAAGGCAAAAAAAATGGAAAAACATCTGAAAAAACAGACATTAGAACACAAAGCCAGAAACATTGAAGGACTTCATGATCCAGTACGGGAGGTCGCGTCGAAAGAGAAATAGGTTGAGTGTCGAGCGGGTAAAGCCAAGCCTAGCCACATTGCAAGCCGGGGCCATCCAAGAACCAGGAATTGTGTGTAACTTCGGATAGCCGTGAAGAGTGGAGAGGAGTTGAACATCTTGGATCAAGCTAGCATAGCTCCAGGACACAGCAGGATCAGGATTCATGAGGAGATTAACAGTTGAACCATCTGCATGAAAGATATGCTGAATGGTGATGTGAAGATCTAATGCGATTTGGAGGGCGTACTTCAGAGCAATTAAGGTATTCCGAGGAGAATTGTCTGAAAGTTGAGAAAAACATCCTACAACAGGAACACTGTAATCAGGTTTAGAGAAAAAGAAACCATAAGCACAAACCTGGGTTGCTTGATTAAAGCTAGTATGAATAAAAAGGAATTGCCCATCAGTAGAAGTGAAGTTGTTGAGAATGAGGCGTTGACCCAAGTGATTCGAATTGCAATTGGTGAACTCGTGCACATGATTAAGGGCTTTGCAAATAATTGCCTGTAGATTTGGATTAGCTTTTCGGAAAATAACATCACATCTTGTTTTCCATAGGAACCAAGTAGTTGCAGATATGATAGAAACAATATGCATAGAGAAATTACCGCTAGTAAACCAATCTCCGGAAAAGAAACCAATAGGGAAGGAAATAGTATTACCGATGTGATCTCCCAGAAGAAACCAGATTGCAATAGCCTTAGGACAGAAACAAAATAAATGGTCAATTGTTTCACGGTCCAAACCGCATAAACTACAAGGAACATCAGGCCCTAAGTTAAGTTGATATAGGTAATCAGAAGTAGATAACCGGCCGTGAAATAAGAGCCAAGAAAGTGTTTAACTCGTGGAGCAGTGGAAATTCTCCAAATGAGAGTCCAGCCAAACCAATGATTAGATGTAAGAGAATTGTGATTTAGGTGTTGATAAACTACAGCAGAGAGCTTATTCTTGCCCGTCTTAGTGTTCCAAATCCAATGATTAGAAGAATCACAAACAATGGATCCCAGTCTCAAAGAATCCAAGTCGAGATTTGGTCCCAACAGTTGATTAAGAATATCCTGATTCCAGTGACCATTATGAACAAGATCCAAGAAGGAAAGTTGATCCGCATCCACATTCATATTAAGGAAGGTTGGCTTAAGAGCGATTGGAATGTCAAAACACCACGGATCCCAAAAAACAGAGGTGGTATGAGGATTAATCGAGTTTATGCGACAATGAGGTTTAATGCAAGATGCAATATTAAATAAACAACGAAAAAACCAAGAACACTTAGCTGGAGCATGATCCTTCCAGAAATTGAAATTACCGTACTTAAGATGGATAATGTTTGGCCAGATGGCATCATCATTGTTAAGGAGATTGAATAAATGCTTAGCCATAAGAGAATATTTGATGATGAAAAGATTCATGATGCCGAGAGCCCCCTCAGTCTTACCTTCATTGATTGTTTTCCAGCTCACATTATGGATGCCCTTTCCATTGCTAGATCTGTTCCAAAAGAATTTCCGAACCACCTTGGTAATTTCGTTGAGAATGCAATCAAGAATTGAGTAGACAGATAAGGTATAGATCAGAATTGAAAGTAGAGACGCATTAATCAGAATGGTTTTGCTGGCTTTAGAAAGGTGAAAGTTGTTAAGTCTATTGCAGGTGTGACGAATTTTGTCGATGATGGGCCGGAAGGTACTAGCAGCAAGTTTTTTAGGGGAAATCCAAATACCAAGGTATTTGAAGGGAAATGAGGCTTTTGTAATGTTTAAAATGGAACAAATGCGATGGAGGAGGAAACGATTGCACCAAGAGGGGAAAAAGATCTGTGATTTGGTAGAATTGGTATGCTGACCAGTAAGGTAGCTATACATGGCAATACTACAGCTGATGTTTCTGGCAGCGTGCCTAGAGGCAGAAGTGATAAGGATGAGGTCATCAGCATACATTAAATGGTTAATATTACAGGGATAATTAGCATTGAATCCAGGAATTAAATTATTGGTAAGGCCCTGATTAAGCAGAGAGGTGAGAATTTGGGAGACTAAAATAAACAAATAGGAGGAGAGGGAATCCCCCTGTCTGATACCTCTAGAAGAGGAGAATCAACTAGTAGAGTTACCGTTGATTAGAAGGGAAAAAGAACTGGAAGAAAGACAGGTTTGAATCCAAGAAATCCAAGGAGGAGGGAAATTCATTTTGACCAGAACAGCAAGAATTGCACTCTAGCTTACAGAGTCATAAGCTTTCTCGATATCCATTTTAATCAGCATCCTAGGAGGGTTCAGGGTATCAGTCTCCATGGTATGCACAACCTCCAACACAGCAAGGATATTGTCAAACGGGCTACGGCAAGACACAAAACCAGCCTGCTCACGGGCAATTAGCCAGGGAAAGGACTGGCTTAAGTCGATTGGCCAAGATTTTAGTGATAATTTTAAAACAGCTGTTGTAGAGAGAAATGGGACAGTAATCAGAAATCCTCATGGGTTTATCTTTCTTGGGAATAAGGACAAGATATGTTTTACCCCAAGAGGAAGGCATAATGGAATGATCAAAGAAGAATTTAATAGCAGAAAAGAGGTGTTCATTAATAATATGCCAAAAATTATGAAAAATTAGACATTAAAGCCGTTGGGTCTAGGGGACTTACCAGTGGGGAGATCAATGATAGTACCATACACTTCTTCAATGGTGATCTCCCGAACAAGGAATGCCGCATCCGCATCAGAAAGACGAGGAAAATCGCTAGGGAGGAAGTTAATAATATCGCTCATAGGGGTAGAAGAAGCTGTGTTAGAGGACCAGAGATCTTTATAAAAATTAATAAAAGCATTTTCAATACTTACTTGGCTGTTAAGGGTAATGCCCTGATGATCCGAAATTTAAACTATAGTATTTTGAATAGATCTAGTACGAGTAGTGGCATGAAAGAAGCGGGTGTTGCGATCTCCATTCATAAACCATTCTAAGTGAGTTCGTTGGGCCCATTTCGAACAACATTGACGCTGAAGGACAGTAAGCTTCGCATATTGCTCCAAAAGGAGGGTGTAAGTATTCAAAGAACGGTCCAACTCCTCTAAGCGGGAAATATTGACTTCAGTGTCCAATAAACAAGACTCAAGTTTATTAACACCGAGCCACTGCCAATTTAAAAGACGAGAACGAGTGCAAGAAAGCAAGTGCGTAAAAGATTGCATTGGGTTACCATGGGGAGTATGACGCCAAGCATCATAGAGCGCATTATGGCAGCCCAGAAAGTCAAACCAGAAATTTTCAAACCGGAAAGAACTTTTCTTAAAATTAGGATGCGAGGAAGAGGAAAGAAAAAGCGGGAATGATAAAAAAAAGCTCGGCTCAAATGCTTAAGACTGTTTGTTTTAAAAAAATCGATCCAATCCATATTGACTAAACAACGATCTAGCCTAGCCCAACAACGGGCTAGGCCGGATTGGTTGTTACACCAAGTAAAAGGAGAGCCAGTGTAATTTAAATCAATTAAATTGCTATTGTTAAAAAAATCGAGAAAAAGCCTAGATTTACGATCATAGCTCGCATAGAGCCCCCCCTTGTGCTCGCGCCTACAGAGGATGGCGTTGAAATCTCCAATCACAAGCCAGGGGAGACAAAGAGTGGAAAGCTTGGTAAGTTCGTGCCAAAGATAACACTGCTTGCGAAACCTGGTGGAATTGTAGACTACATAAACCATAAAATGGTTAGAGGGGTTAGAGGAGATAATAATATGTAAAGCCCGTTTAGAAACAGTGATCGAAGATACTTGACCAATGGACATGTGCCAAAGAACCAGAATACCCCCAAAAAAGCCTTCAACCAGAATAGTAGCCCACTCCCAACCCCGGGGATTCTGTTGATAAGTCGCTCAAATCGATCGGAGTTGGCCCTAGTTTCAACCAGACACATAAGAAGGGGTTTATGGGCTCGTATGAGACGGAAAATGCGGGAGAGAGTGTCCTGAGACGAAATGCCCCTACAGTTCCAACAGATTATATTAGCTAGCATCATGAAAGAAATGAAGAAAAAGTAGAACAACATAGAAAAACTCCCTGAGTGAGGGTGTCAGTTAATCAAATCGAGAGGAAGAGCTAGGATAGGCGCCAGGGTCTCCTGGTTCCATTCTTCCCTTTTTTTGAGACAAATCCTTTGGGTGCACGATTTTTCTAATGAGAGATTCCCTGCGAACCTCTTCCTGGTATTGAATGAGTGTCATAGAATCATCAGGCTCATCTTCCTCAGACATTTCATCAACATCGTCTTCAGAATAATCCCCATTGTCGCTGTTGTCCTCTTCCATGGTTCCCACATCAAGAGCATCAGAAACCTTGTTCACAACCGCTGACTGAGAACAAAGTTCCAAGGCTGAGTGGGGGAGAGGAGCGGGAGGGATGGAAGTTCTAAGGACAGGTGGAGGAGATGTGGATCGGACGGGCGAAAAACTTTTTTCGAAAGGAGAGATATGGGAGGGAGAAGTGGGCGGCAATGTTGGGGGAATATGAGTGGGTGGATTGGGCGGCAAGCTGGAATTGGACAAGAGAGGCGGTGGATTAGTTTAAGGGATAAGGTCCAATCCTCGAGATGAGATTAAAGTTTCTTGATCAGTGATCTGAGCTATCTCAACGGTTGGGCTAAAGTTAGGTTGATCACATGCAGTAGGCAGCTGTTGAACAGCATGGGGACTGGTGCTAGTGGCTTGGAAAGACGGGATTCTCTCGCCCCCGAGCCACGCATGCCTCCTCGAATGCTGCGTCCAACGGCTCCTCGAGATTTGACTGCCTCGGGGATAGGGTCGGCTGCGGAGCCCGGGAGCACTCGCGGGCACGAGGGCCACCGCCTCGTCCCCGGGAACCACCTCGCCGCCGGGAAACAAGAAGCCAAGGACCATAGTCGCTTTCCGGAGACAGCGAGCCATCTGGATCAGTATCAGACTTCTCTGGAGGTTCAGGGCCTGAGGTAGCATCCTCCATATTCTTATCGCCGATGGGTGGAACCAAGGTACGAGCATCCCTCGTGAGTCCCGGGGGACGAAGAGGTGGATGCTGTCTACCGGCTCCAGACACCGATGATTGAGAACAAGAGTTGCTACCATGGCCGATCAATCCACAAACATAACAGAACGTTGGCAGTCGCTCGTATTGAACAATCACAAAGACACGATGAGCATCGTCTCCTAGCCAGAAACCACGGCTAAGAGGTTTTGAGAGATCAATCTCGATGCACACTCTGGCATACTTGGATCGAGCCATAGAGGTTGTAAAGTCATCAATTTTCAGAAGTGTACCCAAATGACAAGAGATAGTGTCAAGAGTTTCTCCATCCCAAAATTCAACAGGTAAATTATGAAACTGGACCCAGATCGCTGCTGTATTAAGCTTAGAGAAAGAAGGTTCGAAAAAAGGTTTCCAAGGGGACAGTTGAAGAATAATTCCATTCACAGACCACGGTCCATCTAAGAGGAGATTCTGCATTGCCTGCTGAGAAGAGCATCGAATTAACTTGTAACCATTAAGAAGGTCTGAAATAAGGATTTCTCCTTAGTTGGACCATTTTGAGAGAAGCTATGTTTTCACATGTAGGAAAGGAGGGGCTTTGCCAAAGAGTTTCCCGTATAGGGCGAACTGAAATTTTCTACATGCACGATTAATGATTTCCTTGTCGAGATAAACAAAATCAGTGGTGGATTCCTTTATTTTATTGAGGATGCTAGGGTTGTGAAGCGGGGGGATCTATCGGATGGTTGGCGAAGTATGGAGGCTATCTGAGCCCAGGACTTGGGCTGCGGAGCTGGGGTTGGGGGAACGAGCTGCCGTTCCCTACTTGCCATGGCAAGGGGGGACGACAAGGACTCCGAGGGGGAAACAAAAGATTAGAAGCAAAGGAAGCAGAAGTCCTTCAATGTAGGAAGCAGAATTGATAGTTGAATGTGCAGGATTTCTACCTGTTGACATAAATTGGAGAGTTGAAATGGAGATAGCAACAATGATTGAGGTAATGAAGGTGATTAGAGATGGAAATGGGAGATGCTTCAAGATATACATCAGTTCAAATGAATGTTTGAAGTTTCTTTAGAACAACCGGTAATCATTTCATTGGAGAGCTTCAAACATCACAAATGATATCAGATACAATCTTTCTTTCAAGAACAACCCCCAAATTGATCTTATTCAACACAATTCAAACAAAGTTGCTGCTGCGTTAGCTTGTTATGGGATTAAAGTCAGAGATATCTCATTTTACCACAAGGAACTGGATAGGCCAAGATGGCTAATAAAATGTTTGAGAATACTGGCCTTCATTTCTGAGCTTCTTTTTTTGGTTTCTTTAGCTTTGTATTTTCTTTTGTTTTTCTATTTGTTCTTCTGTTCTCCAGCTTTGTTTAATCTTTTTTGTTTTTAATAATATCTGCTCTATAGCTCCTTTACCCCCCAAAAAATGTTTATCTTTTCCATATAATGGCTTGGTTGTCATTTAAAAAAGATAATCAAATGAATGATGATGTACTGCAGTACAGTGTCAAGGGTGCGGCTTAGGTTGACAACAAATTCAAGGTCACACAAACAAACTCTTCACTTTTTATAAAGTCCAAACTCAGTGGAGCAATATATGAACCACATAATTGATACTTTCCCCTGGTTCACAATTATTCATCTCCCATATAATTAAGAACAGTTGATAGCATCTCCATTGTCATCTCATCTCCATTTGACACCAACCTCCTAATACAATCCTCCATCCAAGATGCTGCTGGGGGCATATCCAAGAAGTCACAGTTGAGATCTAAGATGACACTGAATGGATCAAGAAAGTGACAAATGACTTCAATGAGCATAAAGAAAAAACACAAGGCCGTTGGCCATGTACTATCTTCAAGGTGCCAGAGGACATCCACCAGTGCAACATGAAGGTGTATGATCCCTTGATCATCACCATTGGTCCCTACCATTACAATAAATTTGAAGATAGAACGCTGCTATCCATGTAAGCTCACAAGTGGCACTCTGTGAGGCACTTGCTCTGAAGGCACACCAAGAGCAGGCGCAATGCAACTGATTTGTTAGGCAAATACTTAATGGCAATGCAGAAAAAGGATGCTAATGTCCGAGGGTGCTACTCTGAAGATCTGCATCACTCAAGTGCTCATGATTTGGCCTTAATCATGCTTCTGGATTATTGTTTTATCATTCATGTCTTGCTCAAGTATAATAAAGAAAAGCATCATTGTTGCGATATGATAATGTTGGACGCAAATGAGGATGATGATGATGATGACAGTCAGCAGCAGGAGGAAGAGGAGGAGGAGGACATGTACAATAATATTGCTTCTAGACTCAAGACATGGTGGTGTTAGACGTTATGGGGAAAAAGTAGATAGATTTGATTGTGGTTGCAGCATGCAGGGTATGGACAATGATGTTGTTTGATTTAGTGAAGGTTGAGAACCAAATCCCTTTCATCATTATCCAAACACTCTTCAATGAGCTCAAGACTCCTATAGATAAAAACATCAATTTAGTCAAGATTGCGTATGATCTTTTGAGACATATCCATCCATGTTCACATTACAAAAACTCCGTTAGTGACAAGCCTCTGCCCTAGAGCAATGATGTCCATCATTTGTTTCACTTGTCCACTTGACAATCGTTCCTTTCTCTGATTGTCTCAAAATCAATTTAACAGAATAAGAAATAAATTATGAATGGATCCCAAGTGCGACAGAGCTTCAGCTTGCCAGAGTAGAGTTTGTTAGTAAGAAGGGAAATATCCATAGCATCCTTGACATATCATTTAAAAATGGCACTATAAGATAATTTGAGAAGAAGAAGTGATGTTTCTCATTAGGGTAACGACCCAATAAATAGATACATGAGTATATAAGAGTATGTATGAACAGGAAGGGCTTCATTTCACTGGTGGCCACAAAATTTTGTGACTTATAACGCTATGCCCACAAATCTTTTTTTGTAACCGGATGGTCATAAAAGTTTTCTCCGGGAGCACCGGTGGCCAAAATGACCTTTTCGGAGGCCATTTCTGGCCATTTGTCTGACGTGGAGGCCAACGTGTAATTAATTATTAATAAACTAGATGACGTGGCATGCTGACTCAAAAGTTTTTTAAAACTAATCCCACTCAGCATACCTACTCATCACCTTCTTCTCTCCCCCCTTTCCTCTTAAGCTGAGTCATCAGGTTTGTGTCCCAAATCCCTAGCTCTGGCCGAGAAACCCCATTTCCTCTTCCAAGCAGCGAGCTTGCGCTACCACCCCGCAGAAGGCCGTCACTTCCCCTAGCTTGATCTAGCTCGATCTCCACCACCTTGACTTCTAAAAGTCCCGAGCTTTGCCACAGGTAAGCAAAACCCACTGAAAATGAAACTGATTTCTTTGAGGAAGTGTTTTTATGTTGTGGTGGTCATGACTTATCTTTTTAGCTTATGTACCCTTTGTTAAACCAAACTCTTTGCCTGTCTATTCTATTTCATTTGTCCGTCTTTTCTCTTTTTCCCCTTGAGGTGAGCAACTTGTTACAATTTGCCAAAGATGGAGCTGTGAAAGCTGGTAATTTTATGACTTTGTTTATTTTGCGAGGTCACATAAGTGCTATTCTTTTTTATTCAGTAGGGAAAAAAACACCATGGATTTTCTTCAATGGTGGTTTTGCCCAATCAAAGTATCCAAAAACAAGGCTTTATAGCATGAAATATTTAATTTGTCAAGTTTTTTCTTTGATTAATGTTCATTATTTGGCTTCATTACACTGGTGGCATGTGAATATAAGACATGTACAAATCAACTTAAAAGCTACTTTTATCAACATGTTTGTTTGTTACTAATCTGATGGCATTGAATTTGAATTTTTTTTAGTTGTTGTTTTCATTTTGTTTGTTACTAATCTGATGGCATTGAATCTGAATTTTTTTTTTAATTGTTGTTTCCATTTTGTTTATTATTATAATTTATTTATTGTTAGTTATTTGTTATTGTTTGGGTTTGTAATTTAGTTTGTTTGATTTTTTGGTTTTCTATTTTTGGTTTTGGTAACGTCCTGGTTTTCAGTTATATTGTTTGATTGTTTGGTTTTCTATTTTTGGTTTTAGTAATGCTCTTGGTTGTTTTTCAATTATATTGTTTGATTGCGCTGGTTTTCAGTTAGTAGTGCCCTGGTTAACATTTCCAATTAATATTGTTTCAGTTAGTAATGCCCTGGTTGATTCTTAATTATTTCTTGCTGTCTTGGTTTACATTTTCTGGTTTACATAATTTGTGGTTGTTTATATACATAGTACTGTCCTGATTTTGTATTTTAAGTTTCAACATTGTCTTAATGTTTTAGAAATTTAGCGAAGTGACTTACATAATGAACTCATCCGGCAAATATGGAAGATATTGATAAGGTTTCAACTGAAGATGAGGAATTCATTGATCCAGATTATGATCTCTAGTCTGGTGATGAGGATTACCAACAAGTCATGGATGAACAGATAAGAAAAAATAAAGGAGGCATACAATTGGATACAACATCCATTCCTGAAGGTGTCAGTAAAGGACTTGGTGGAGAAGATTGTGAATCTGATGATGAGAATTTTGAGTTATTCAGAGATCCAGAATCAGATGCTGATAGTAAACCTCGAGCAGTGGAGTTTAATGAGGAGAGGGAACTATACAACCCAAGATTAATGGTTGGGATACTGTTTAGGGATTTTGAGCAGCTGAAGAAGGCATGCAGAAATTGGGGAATTAAGAATAGATTTCAGCTATGGTTCCCACAAAATGATAAAAAGAGGGTCATTTATGTATGCCACAACCAAGAATGCTCATTTAGGATTTATGCAGCCCGCATGAGTAAAGACAATCCATCGGTTCAAATTAAGAGTGCAAATTTGGACCACAACTATGGGAAGGTTTTCACCAATTTTCATGTTACTTCAAAGTGGCTTGCAGTTAAATATCTTGACAAATTTAGGGCTGATCCAAAGTGGAGCTACAATCTCCACTATCAAAGTGGCTTGTAGTTAAGGATGACCATGGTTTCACAATCTCCACTATGAAAGCTTGGAGGACCAAAAATCTGGTTATGAAGTGGGTCAATGGAAATGAAGCTGAGCAGTATACAAAACTTATAAGATATGCAGCTGAGCTTAGGTATAGTAATCCAGGCAGTACAGTGATATTATGGAGAGATCTAGGTGTTTTCAAAGGGTTTTATGTCTATTTGAAGCCCTTAAAAGATGCATTCTGGTCAGGTTGTAGGCCGTTTATTGCCCTTGATGGTTGGTTTTTGAAAGGCCTCTATGATGGGCAACTGCTGTCTGCAATAGGGGTTGATTCGGATGATTGTATTTCCCTAATCGCTTATGCAGTGGTATTGACTGAGAGCAGAGAAACTTGGACCTAGTTTATGGAGGCTTTAAGGGATGATTTGGAGATTTGAAATAGCAAATATGTGGCCATAATGAGTGACCGACAGAAGGTTAGTTTATATGCTTAAAGTAAATTCCACTAACGCTAACTACCAATTAATTTTGTGGCTTGTATTTGCAGGGATTAAAAAGGGCAATTAAAGAAGTATTTCCAGATGTAGAACACAGGAATTATGTGAGACACATCTACACAAACTTCAGGGAGAAATTCAGAGGTAAAGCCTTGAAGGATTATCTATGGAATGCTGTGGTAACGCGCTTGAATCGCTCACCCGCAAGTGCACGGGTCGCCAAGTAATACCCTTCACGCACGCGCGAGGGGGTCGTATTCCCAAGGGCCAAGGAACTACTATTACTCCCCCTTCATCTATTTCCTAACCTAGCAATTCGATTGTCATGCAATAATTACAAAATGGAGAAAGAAATAATTAAAATGAGATCCGGGCTACTACTACACACATTTAGCAAATAAGGGAGAATCAAACATGCGAAGGCGTGATTTGGACAACGAATCCCCTTATGGTTGTCATTAAGCCCTGAATTTAGGATGAAATGTTATGATGGTAGTTGGGCCAAGAGATTCCTAAATTAGGTCACCCCGATGGTCACGGTGATAACCCCTAATCCGGTACGAGTATTGGAATACGGAATCACTTCCGCCCAAATCCTCGTACGATTGCCTTATGCCTAGGGAAATCTCAAATTAGGGCCGAACTCAACCTAGGTCAAGCCCTAATGGTTGGAGGGGTACAAATACCCGATGGTCACGGCGTATTCGTACATGTATCCCTTCCAAGCCTAGTGTGTCTAGTACAAGGGCGATGGTCACGCAACCGAGTACAACCTAGAAGTTGAAATACAGAGTTCTCATGCAAATCAACACATCAAAGTACACAAGGCTTGAACCACAAACTACAAGATTCCATAAAAGAAATACAACATCAAACAATGCATCAATAAAGATGATCAACCAAAATACAAACTACCAACCCCAAGGTTCATCATGTCCAAATCACAAATAAGTTAGTTCCTCATTGAAGAGGAAAACTCATACAAATACAAGGAATAACAAAACACGAAATGAAGCAAGAAACACTCCCTCTGGCCTTGGAATCCCTTGATGGATGAAAACCTTGAAAATATGCCTTAATGCCTTGGATCTTCCCTCCAATCTCCTCCTTCGTTGTTGTCTCCCTCTTGGTGAAGCTTCGTGCCGTAGATCGCCGGAAATCGCCGCCAAAATGGGTGGGGCGGTGGCCCAAAAATCTACCAAAAGAAATCCCCTTCCTCAAATGCCCTAAAAACCCTTAAAAACTCATTCCAGCGAGTTATGCGGCCTCCCATGCGGGGAGAGAAAGTTTCCGAGAAATCCCGAAAATCACGTAAGTTGCTACAGTGCCGCTACAGCAATCCTGCTACAGTACCTATGATACAGTAATCCTGCTACAGTCATATGCGGCCTGCAGTGTGCCCGCATGGTAGCCCGCATCAACCTCCTGACCAAGCCGATCTCCAAGTCTTTGTGCTACAGTGTTTTGCTACAGTGTCCCCAGGCTCAGAAACAGTGCTTTCGATGCCGATTTCTTCTCCAATTCTGTCATCGAGCTCGCTGGGGCATCATTGGTACCTGTAACACGAAAGAAACCAATTCAGACCAAAAACGGGCGTCAACTCATATAAAAATACGCAATGCATACGCCCAAAAAACGTAGAAAATACGTATATTTAGGCGTTTATCATGCTGCGTGGGCAACATATGTACAAAGATTTAACTATTGGCTTGGTGTATTGGAGAAAGAAAATCTAGATGCTATAAAATGGCTTAACCATCAAGACAGACCACATGCAACTTGGACCAGGGCATTGTTCTCTACTTCAAGTAAGTGTGACATGCTCTTAAACAACATTTGTGAGTGTTTTAACAGGTATATACTTGATGCAAGAGATAAGAAGATCATCACAATGCTTGAGATGATCAAGATCAAGTTGATGAGGAGAATGAAAAAAGAAGAAAGAACAGATGCTCAAGTACAAGGGTAATATATGCCCAAAAATTCAAAAGAAACTTGATAAGATGAAATAAGTGGCACAGTACTACACACCAGATTATAGGTTCTGGAGGGGAATCTTATATTGTGGACTTGGTTGAGGGGCCTTGCACATGTAGAAGATGGGAATTAACAGGATTGCCTTGCTCTCATGGAATCAGTGCAATATATGGGAACAATCAGCAGCCAGAGGATTTTGTGCATGCCTCCTATTTGGTGTCAACTTACATGAGGGTATATGATCACTACATAAACCCCACCAATAATGAAGAGCTTTGGACAGAAGTTAATGATGGAACAAGTGTGATCCCACCTCCAATTTGGAGAAGACAAAGGGGAAGGAAAATAAAAGCAAGAAGAAAAGAGCCTGAAGAGATTGAAAATTCCTTGAAGGAGGCAACATCCAATTCCACAACTTCTGGGAAAGGGAAACAAAAATTAGCTCGAAAGGGGTTAAGCACAGTTAGATGTACAGTTTGCCATGTACAAAGCCACAACAAAAGGAATCACAAGAAAGTAAGTGTTTTTATATTAATTTGTGAAATTACAATGCATAAATGCACTTGTGAAATTGTTAATGTTAATTATGTTCTTTTTCTTTTTCTTTCCTTGATAGCAGGGCAATGGAAATAAAATTGCAAGTGTTGGCCAAAAAAGACAAACTTAATCCTGTAAGTGTGGGCCAAAAATTTCAGTTATATATATATTTGAAATTGAGATGAACTATAACTTTGAAATAATTTAATCCAAATCATGTTTTCTTCACAGAGGAGGAGTACTCATTTATTTGTTCTCGAAAATATGTCAAGTGACAGTACTACAGCTGCCAATGAAGGATCCCAACCTCATGAAGTGATAGGCACCCAGCAATCTCAAACTGTTCAACCTAGTGATATTACCACTCAAGGACCAGCACTCAGTGTTAGCATTAGCAGATCCAGCAATGTTCATGTAGCTAACCTGGGCAATGTTACCAATTGCATGAGGGAATCTTAATCTCTTCCTGCAAATAGGCCTTCTTCATCTGTTAGGAGTACTCAGGAACTAGATTGTGTTGTTGACAAACTTATCTGACATTTTTGTTATGAATCGCAAGTACTTGTTATAAGCACTAATAACTTTTGTTTCTGGTTTGTTGATGTGATTGGAGATTAAATCTCAACTTTGCACTTGTTTTGATGTGTTGACTAGCAATTAGATGCTGAGTAAATGCTAGTTCTGTACTTTTAAAAATTTTGCAGATAATTGATGTTCATGCTTGTGCATACTTGTTTTTTAAATTTTTTGCAAATCATTGATGGTGATGCTTGTGCAGCCTTGTGCACAAAAGTTTTCCCAGAATTTTGTATTTAATTGATGGTGATACTTGTATAGTTTTGTTCATAAAAGTTTTCCCAGAATTATGTAGGTAATTGATGGTGATGCTTGTGCAGTCTTGTGTAGAAAATATTTCCCAGGATTCTCTAGGTAATTGATGATGATGCTACTTCTGCAGAATTTTTTCCCAGAATGTTGCTACTGCTTTTGCAGAATTTTTTCCCAGAATTATGTAGGATGTTGGTGCTCGTGTAGACTCTTTTCCAAATTTCAATACTTGATTCTTATTGCTTGTGCACAAATTTTTTATTTGCTTTCTGCAGAATATTCATGCTGGTGATTGTGCATAAATTTTTTGTGCTTGTGCTTCATTCATACTTTTTATCATGCATAATGCTTGTGCAGATTTTTTTTATCAAAATTCTTTATTAGATTTCTCCAAGTTAATGCTTGTGCTACATTCATAATTAAGAATATATTCAATTCTCAGTATTATCTTCATTCATACACTAAAATTTAAAAGATAACATTAACTTGGCACTTCATTCATGCTTTAAAAATTCATACACTGAATTAAATTACACATTCTTAAGATTTCTCCAATGAATTAAATTACACTGAACAATATAGCATCACTAAAAAAAAAATTCATGTCATAATCATTTCCCAACTCCATTACAGACTTGCAAATTAAGACTTAATGAATCACTACACCAACTAGACGGTGATGCTACCCTTCCTTTGGGACCATCTCCACCATTTCTCTCAAGATTGAATTCTGGGAAGCCAGCGCTGTGGTGGGGCTATATTAGGAAGGCCATCCTTGTGATTCAGGGAAGTAGTGGAGGACATTTAGGCCAACTGAGGCACCTTCAATAACTGGTCGAAGTGATGTAGAACACAGGACTTTCAGAAATCGAG
The DNA here is from genome assembly GCA_020875875.1 of Dioscorea alata. Taxonomy (NCBI): domain Eukaryota; kingdom Viridiplantae; phylum Streptophyta; class Magnoliopsida; order Dioscoreales; family Dioscoreaceae; genus Dioscorea; species Dioscorea alata. Next base: position 16,629,186 of record CM037025.1, on the reverse strand, counting down.
GTGGTGGAGATTGAGCTAGATCGAGCTAGGAGAAGTGATGGCCTTCTGCTGGGTGGTAGGGCAAGCTCACTGCTTGGGAAAGGAAAGGGGGTTTCTCGGTCAGAGCTAGGGATTTGAGCAGCAATGTTGATGACTCAGCTTAAGAGGAAAGGGGTGAGAGAAGAAGGTGATGAGTAGGCATGCTAAGTGGGATTAGTTTTAAAAAACTTTTGAGTCAGCATGCCACATCATCTAGTTTATTAATAATTAATTACACGTTGGCCTTCACATCAGAAAAATGGCCGGAAATAGCCTTTGAATAGGCCATTTTGGCCACCGGTGCTCCCGGAAAAAACTTTTATGGTCATCCGGTTACAAAAAAAAAAAAAAATAGATTTGTGGCCATAGTGATATAAGTCACAAACTTTTGTGGCCACCAGTGAAATGAAGCTGAATAGGAAGATATAAGGAATATATACATATACGTTATTCATAAAGGTACATTACTCTAACATGCTCCCTTAAACTCATGGTGGGTTGTAAACTAAGAGTTTGACAACTAGGAACTGAAATCGAGCGATCGTATGTGCCTTAGTGAAAAAATCAGCAAGCTACTGTGTAGTGGTAATATATAGAAGAAGAATACTGCTAGCAAGATAATGATGATGAATAAAGTGAAGAGAGATCTCAAGATGCTTCATTCGCTCATGAAACACAGGATATGCAACATCTTTGATGGCACTCTGGTTATCACAATAAATAGGAGTGGGGGTAGATGTAGTGACACCAAAATCCATCAAAATCTGACCCAATCAAAGAACATCCTTAGCAATGGAGGACATAGCACCATACTCAGCCTCAGCAGTGGAAAGACCAACAGTAGACTGTTTCTTGTTTTTTCAAAAGATAAGTGAATCTCCCAGGAAATTGCAAAATCCAGTAGTAGGTCTTCTGTTAGTAGCATCACCTGCCCAATCAGCATCACAGTATGCATGTAACTCAAATGAGGACATGCCAAAAAAAAGTAGAGATCGAGTTATAGTGCCATGGAGGTACCGAAGAACCAGTGATGAGCTACTAAAATAGCCAATGATGAAGTGGCCAATGATGAGCTGCTGCAATAGCGAAAAAATAAAATAAAATAAACAGTAGTCAACTTGGCTATAGTAGTAAATGTTGAGATCCTCTAATCCTTATCTTCGGAGAACTATTGGAGGGAGTTAGTATAGGAATACATTAAATGCTTATTTATTCTTTATTTAGTCTTTTGGTTCTCTTGTGCTTTGACGCTTTGTTTTTTATCATCCATAAAAAACCAATTCGAGGGGAATTGTATGTCTAGATCCCTCGGTTATTATTTATGAATCTTGATTGATTAATATAAATTGTTCTAGTTTTTGTAATCATTGCATGTTCTTAATTGATTATTACATGTTGATGTGGATGAGGAGGATATGCCGCCATATTGATGACACCCATGCCATGATTGATCAATGAATGTTCTAAGATGTTAGGCATAACTAGGTTTCTGGATTAGGGATTGATTGTCCCTTAGGCTTAGCGTTTGATTGCTTTCTTCTAGTGGGATTCCCGTACTTAAGGCAAACATAGGAAGATGGGGTGGAAGAGATTCCATTTTAAGTTTCTAGTGATTTAGACTTAGTCGCTGACAAACCTTTTGCATGTGTACCCCGCAAGTGCACGAGTTATCGAAGTAATAAAATACCCTGGTGAGTGGGTAGTCGTATCCATAGGGAATAGTGTCCAGAAACAAGTGTTATCGCTATTTAGCTATGAAGGGAAACAATGGTGAGAGAAATATATATGTATAGATAGAAAAGACTGTAAAATAATACAAGAAGAGTAATAGAGGTAGGAGAGGTAATCGATATAAAGATGAGGTACCCGGACAAAGTTCCCCCTAGGACTAATGCTTCTAATGCAATACTAGTAATATACCTTCTAATTGATGTTTAATGAGTCGTGGAAATCCTTAAGCACACGGTCCCAAACCTAAGGTCAACTGTGACTAGTTCCAACTTTATGCCCCGGCATTAGGTTCACTACAACCCTGAACTCTCGTTGACCTGTCAACTAAGCCCCAGGGGAGTCCATCATCCTAAGCCTCACACTACGTGGAACTGTTTGGGGTTCTAGGGATTCCAAGTGAAAGACCCTATCCCTAATTATAGTTCTAACCCTTTGGTCCAGGTGGAAGAACCCTAATCTAAGTTAAGCCCCAGTCCTAGGATTCACTCAACTCTTTGCAAGGGAGTTCACCTCCTAGTACTTCACTCTACTTCGATCGCGATTAACTCTTGGGATACGGAGGTAGGGAAGTTCACACCGGAGAGGAAAGGGGACGTTTCGTTACCTCTCGACTCACCCTCTCAACCCTCTCCAACATTGTGTAGTCTAATCCTATAGAGGTTGTCACACCCTCAAAGGATAACCTAATAGATTCTCAACCCTAGTGTCACGGCTAAGGGAAAATCTTATACAATCGGCATGCAATATTGGAACTCAATAAGAAAACATCAAATTAATAAAGCATAATAAAAGTTATAGAAACACAAGCATCCTAGGGTTCACAAGTCCGAATACCCACTAAGGGTTTAGCTCTCCATAGAGCAATACAAAATCAATAACGAGTTTAAGAACATATTCATAAAAACCATAAAGGAAACCACCTTGTAGATCGTATCGATGGTCTTGTGGAGCTGCCTAATCTTCTCCACAAATCCCTTGTCAAGCCTAGGGCACACCTCGCCGAATCGATGCCGATGAAATCTCCCCCAATAGCTTTCTTCCAAAGGATGTCGATACCGATGCCTTATAATCACCTCCAAAGACCTCCAATAACCTCTCCAAACCCTTGCCGAAAGCCCCCAAAAGGATAGGCAAGAGATAGAAAGGGGGGTCCCCAAATAGATTTGAAAACGGGCTATTTATAGGTTGAAATCGTGCTGAAATCGGGGTTCCGCACGCCCCTGTGGATTTTCCACACGGGCCTACGGAATTTCCACACGCCTGTGTGGATTCTTTATTTTGCTGATTTTTGGCAACCTGTGAACAATAACTTGCTACAGTGTGTTTGTTACAGTAATTTGTGAATGTGACTGCCCTTGTGGCCCTCCAATGTAGGTTGGCACACACCCACAAGTCTAGACTCGTGCCTTGTTCCTTGCTTGGTCCGAGAACTCCTCAACAATGGCGAACATAACCTATTCTTGCTTCTTTCTTCTCCAAGTTGGCTCCACAACCCTACAGTGCACAAAAGCACACAAATGCACACAAATTAATGATAAAATCTGAGAAATGTAATGCTCATTGTAAGATAATAATACTTCGTATTACTATAACACGAGCCCTTATCAGTCGCCATGGCTTATTGGGGCTAGTAGGCCTTTGAATTCCCCTGTTTGAACTTAGAACACGGTTGACACTTAATGCCTATCATAATTAATAATCAAAATAACTTTAGTACATACTCCCAACTTCTTCTAAGTGTGCTTAACATCATCCCCAATTATATTATTTAATAGTGTTATACAAGTAGAACTAAAGAAAGAGCGTAAACGATTAGACTTTTGATTAAGTGAAAAGGAAGTAATAGCAGCTTCTTGCCATTCCTGGGGAAATATGACCCTCGTATTCATCCACGAGGTATTACTTGACGATCCATACACTTGCTGTATAATGGACCAATTGTAGTATTAAGTGCATATTTGCATGCTTATATATTTATATAATTTAGACACCCATAAGGCGCCCATTAAGCTTTTGGCACCATTACTGGGGAACACAGTTAGAGATTCTAAGAAAAATTTGTAACTTAGTGTTTTAGCCATTTAATATATTTCGTAATTACTTAAGTTAATTTAGTTATCACGTGTGTCTATCATTACTAAACAATACTATGAACAGCTTTCTTTTCATGGCTGGTATGAAGGGTCAGTTGGAGAGGTACTAACCCTGCTTGATTAGTGGATTAAACACCATGTAACGTAGAAGTCATATACACAATACATCAATATAGTTGAGCCAGACCCTTCATCTGATATTTTCTTTGGCCAGCATGAAGAGACAACTTGGCAGGAAACATTTGATCAGTTCATGAATACAGGAGAATCAAAAGAGAGAACAATGAGCATCAATGTAGAAGACTCTCTGGGAATTGACAGTGTGCAGACAGAAGACATCAACAAGAAGGAAACCAAAGCTTATGAGTTATAATTTGATGTCAATGATGATTAGGCTCCTAAGGAAGAAGAGAACATCACCAGAGTCACATTGAACGTGGATAATTGACTCAAACCATCTATTGAGGAGTCGTTGAACATGGAATTAAAGATATTACCTAATCAGTTGGAGTATACCTTTTTGGAAAAAGAATCACTGCTCCCATTGATTATTGCTGCAGGTTTGGCTATGTACAAAAGAACCATTGTTGGAGGTTTTGTAAAAGCATAAGAGAGCCATTGTTTGGAAAATATCAGACATCAAGGGAATTAGCCCATCCTTTTGCACTCATAAGATCTTGATGGAAGATGGTCATAGACCCTTCACGTTACCTTAATGTAGGTTGAATCCAAACATGAAGGAAGTAGTGAAGGCATAGGTCATGAAACTTTTGGATGCAGGTATTATTTATCTGATTTCAGACAATGCATGGATGAGTCCAGTACAGGTGGTACCAATGAAAAAGGGGATGACAGTGATTACCAATGAGAAGAACGAGCTCATACTAACTAGAACAGTTAAAGGATGGCGAGTGTGTGTCGATTACAGGAAACTGAATGATCCTAGTAGAAAGGACCACTCTTTGCTGCCATTTATAGACCAGATACTAGAAAGGTTAGCAGGGTACTCCAATTATTGCTTTCAAAATGGATTTTCAAGGTATTTTCAGATTCCTATTACTTCCGAAGTCCAAGAGAAGACCACATCTACATACCCATATGGGACTTTCGCTTACCACCAGATGCTTTTCGGATTGTTTAATGCCCTTGCGACCTTTCAAAGATGTATGATGGCAAAATTTGAGGATATAATAGAGAACACAATGGAGGTATTTATGGATGATTTCTCTATATTTGGAAACTCTTTTGGTATGTGTCTCAGAAATCTTGGATGAGTATTAGCAAGATGTGAGGAAACTAACCTTGTCCTTCTTTGGGAGAAATACTGCTACATGGTGCTGGAGGGTATCATGTTGGGACACAGAATTTCAAGAAAAGGAATTGAAGTGGACAAGGCTAAAGTTGCTACAATCAAGAAGCTTCCACTACCCACATCAGTCAAGGCAATTCGAAGTTTCCTGGGACATGCAGGCTTCTACAGAAGTTTATTTAAGGACTTCTCACAGATTGCTAGGCCATTGACCAAACTATTAGAGAAAGATGCGCCATTTGACTTCGACCAGGCCTGTATGTCAGCATTCAAAATGTTAAAAGATAAACTGGTGCAAGCTCTGATCATGATTGTATCGGATTAGGAGTTGCTATTCGAGTTGATGTGCGATGCTAGTGACTTTGTAGTTGGAGTAGTATTGGGTCAATAAGGGTGCGTTTGGTAGCCTGGATATCCAGGGATGGGGATGGGATATCCAGTGCTACAGGCCCATCCAGTTGTTTGGTTTCCTGGATGGGCCTGGATGGGGATGGCCCCCATCCATGAAAAATGGATGAGTGGCATCCCTCCAAATTGGTGGGATGCCACTCATCCCTCTCACCCATCTCTCTCACCCATCCCTCTCCATCCCTCTCCATCCCTCATTAGCTACAATAATTAAGTTAATTTTTTTTTATTTACATTATGATTTAATTGTTTGTCATTAACTTCACTTATAATTATTTTGTCATTAGCTACAAGAATTAAGTTAATTTTTTGTTTTTTTACATTATGATTTAATTGATTATCAATTAATACTGTTTAAATGTTTATTTAACTTGTTTTTTTGAATTAAATTCAATTCGAAAAATCAAGTTAAATAACAAATTGATATGTTATTCATTAATAGTCCATTACAAATTTTTCAAGCTAAATAAATAAAATTTTAATCTATTAATATCCGCTATTTAAATCAAATACTTACATAAAATATTTAAAAAATAAATTTCTCTAATCATTCACTAATAATTGAATTTAATTAAACAATTTAAAAATATTTTTAAAAATTAATTAATTAAATAAAATGGGTAACTTCACCTCCTCATGGATAGGGTTATCATACCACTCCCATATTCATTCATCCAAACATTAAAAAATGGATATCCAAAACTTTACATATCCTTATCTTTCCAACCAAACACCAAACAATCTTTATCCCTATTATTAAATCCATCCAACCAAACACTTAAATATGGATATTCCCATCCATGGATACTTTATCCATGGATATCCCCATCCATGAGAATATAATATCCCACTATCCAAACGCACCCTAAAAGGATAAGCATTTTTATCCTATCTACTATGTGAGCAAAATCTTGAATGATGCACAAGAGAATTATACGACCACTGAGAAGTAACTGCTGGCAGTCTTCACCTTCGATAAATTTTGGGCCATATCTAGTACTTTCAAAAGTGATGGTTTACACAGATCACTTTGTACTCAGGTATCTCATAAGTAATATTGATGCTAAACCATGCGTAATTAGGTGGATTTTACTTTTACAGGAATTCGATGTGGAGATCAAGGATAAACGAGCAGTAAAAAACTTAGCTGTAGACTACCTATCCAGGTTAGAAGATCCCAGAAAGAAATCATTAAAGGATGGAAACATTGATGACGCCTTCCCTGAAGAGTGCTTGTATAGATTTAATTCGGTAAGAGATGAAGACCCACCTTGGTTTGTTGACTTCACAAATTATTTGGTTGCAGGCACTTCCTAAATAGTACATGCACGAATAAAAAAAGTTCTTCGCAGACCTTAAGCACTATGTGTGGGAGGACCTATTCTTGTTTAGAATCTGTGCAGACACATTCTTATCACTCAGGTCTAGCTAGATGGCATTTCCGCATAAATCAAACAGCCAGCAAGGTCCTGCTATCAGGTTTTTATTGGATCACAATCATTCAAGACGCAAACAGGTATGTATGGAATTATGACAACTGCCAACACACAGCTAATCTTTCTCATAGAGATGAAATGCCCTAAAATTCTATTCTTATCTGTAAAACCTTCGATATGTAGGGTATTGATTTTATGGGACCATTTCCTGCATTGTTTGGTAACAAGTTTATTTTGGTCACAATTAATTATGTTTCCAAATGGTAGAGGCACAATCTCTCCCAACAAATGATGCTAGGGTCATGATTAAGTTTTAAAGAAATTGTTCTCTAGATTTGGAACACAAAGGATGGTATTGAGTGATAGGGGTACACATTTCTGAATGACAAGCTTATGAAAACCTTGAGAAGGTACAGAGTTACGCATAGACTAGTCACCCCTTATCATTCGCAAACAAGTGGCAAGTAGAGGTGTCCAATCAATAGTTGAAACAAATTTTGGAGAAGACCATAGCTCATCATCTGAGGGATTGGTCGGATAAATTAGATGATGCCTTGTGGGCGTACAAATTAGTGTATGGAAAAGCTTGTCACCTCCTTATAGAACTAGAACATAGGGCATATTAGCCAATAAAAATCTTGAAACTTGACATTCATCTCAAGGAAGGAAGAGGAAATTGCAATTACAAGATCTTGAAGAATGGGGGATGACTACCTACCAAAATGAGGAGATCTACAAAGAGCACACAGAGATACCATGATCAACACCTCAGAAGCAACAAGAAGTTTTGAGAAGGGGACCAAATCCTCCTTTTAATTCAAGACTAAGGTTATTTCCTGGTAAGTTAAAGTCGAGATGGTCGGGACCATTCGTAATAACACAAGTATTTCCCTAAGGCGCTGTAGAGATAACTGACCCCGAAATAGGAACTCACAACATAAATGGTCATTGTCTGAAGTATTATTTTGGGGGGAGCAATTAGATTAAAAAGGGAGAAGAAATTGACCTATCAGAGCCATCTTGAGGTAAGAATAGGTACTTTAGGCTCGGGACATAAAACAAGCGCTTCTTGGGAGGCAACCCAAGTAGTTTTCTAGGCTTTAGTTCGTTTACTCTTAGTTTTTAATATTATTCATTAGTTAATAAAACACATAAAGTGGTGATCAATATCAAAGTGTGTAATTAGCTCATCCCCATTGAATTTTAGGAGCAAAACATGATTGGGGAATTTAGTACTATCAGTAGGACTTGTTTTCATGTTGTTTTACACAGGGAAATCTTTACTCTTTCACTGCGAGCATCACAATTGAAGTGGTAAACCCATTATACCCATTGTGATGTTTAGGTAGGAAGACAGACTTTTCTAGAAAATTGAGTGAGTCTACAATGGGTGTACAACGCCCATTGTGATAGTCGTAGTGATTTACAATGCTCATTCCACAGAGTGTGCCGTAACTCTGGGTTTTCCAGAGATTTAGCATGGCCTTACCATGCCCATTGTATGGTCGTGGTGAACACAACGAGCCATAGAATTGCCGTTACCAAAACATAGAAAATTTGTGAGCCATAACTGAGTTTACAATGACCCTATAATGGACTTATAATGGCTATGGTGTCTCCAAGAGACTAAAAGCATGAACAATGACCATTGTTAGGCCATTGTTACCCCTGTTTCGAGGAGATATAGGGTTTCCGATGACCGACTCTTGGCCTTTCTCATTCGAAACTTACTTCCCTCTCTTCCACTTCACTAGAGACCGTTCCTTGACCTTCGCCTAGTAATTCTGAGGAGCATGGGTTTATTTCCGCTCGATTTAGCACCACATCCACTTGATTCTCACCACAGAAAACTATCTCTTTTCGGAAAATTTCATAAGAACTTTTGTAAACCTTTTAAATCATGATTTTATAATGTTTAAATGGCATGAAATTGTTTAATGATGTTTGGTGAATACTCTTATGCAAATTTCCTTCAAAACAAACCAATGTATAGAAATTTTTCATCGTGGTTGGGCATCAAAACACTCATTCCTAGATGAACAACAGCCGTTGTGAATACCATTGTGTTCAAACACTAAATAAGGAAAGATGAGCCACAACGGGTGTTGTCAGCCAGTTGTGAGGCTATTACACCTGGCAATGGGAGGAAGCCTATTGCCAGCTGGTCGTTGCTCCACTCAAGGACACAACGGATGTGCCACGGGCGTTGTGCTCCCGTGGTGGCCCTAACACAGTGCACAAAACAACTGCTAAGTCACATAATGGGCCATTGTGTAACCATTGTAATAATAAAAAGATACATCACGTCCTTGATAAAGAGTGTTGTGAGACCGTTATGGTCATATAACAGTTTTGATATCCCTGTTGTGCACCCGTTGTCCCTTCCTAAATTGCATTTTCTGTATTTTATTAATTAAATTTTTGTATTCTTTTTGAATTGCAGGTTATGGGTCAAAAGAGAATTGCTAATGGTTCCCAAGCAGAGGCTGAGAAAAAGTAAAAGACCGAAGAGTCTTCTCGGCCATCAGTATTGTGGTTCAGGAGCCCAAGCACAAAGCCCACTACAGGAGGCTTGTTGATCAGAGATATGTTGAGGGTTGGGTTATCGATTGGCTGACTTTGGAGAGGACTGATCTCATCGATGAGGTACGGGCTTGATTTCTATACATGGTTGGAGCAGTTCTTTGGCATTCGACAACCTACTTTTTGGGAGCTGATAGTGGAGGTGATGAGTTCATTCGAGCTAGATAGGACAATCATCAGCCTCAACCACCACGAGACCATCAACATCTAGATGTTCGGGGCAGAGTACCTGATGTCGTACATGGAGTTCTCCATGGCGATGGGGCTCATCGACATGGAGTATACTCACACTAAGTCATACTCCTAGCTCCATGTCAACCTGTCGGTCCACTTAAGCACTGATCAGGTTTGGACCTAGACATTTTGACGCAGGGAAACATATATCTGTGGGACTTCAAAGGTGTCTGTCCTAGGAGTTGTTGCTTTCAGGTACCTCTACGCTGTCCTATCTCGAATATTTATTGTGAGAGGAGACATCACTGGGGCCGTGAACCTCCGTGACTTGTGTTCTTGTAGAGCATGGTAGCCGGGGAGCCAATTCACATCGACCATGCATTTGTGACAGGAACCCGAAAGTACAGGGGTTGTCACAGTAATAATAGTACCTCGGTGAGAGGGTAGTCGAATCTACAGGGAGTAGGGATCAAAGACACAAGTGTTTGCTAATTAGCTAGTGCGATGTACGGAGAGTGAAAACAGAATTAGTGTGTGTATTCAAGAGTAATTAAAAGAAACAAGAAATAAAAGAGAAGTATGGAAGATAGGAGAGTGCAAGCAAAAAGTGAGAGAAGGATAATCAATGAGTGAAATAGGGTACCTGGACAAGCTACCCCTAGGATTAATGCTTCTAGTGCAAGACAATGCTATTATACTCTCCTATTGATGTTTAATGAGTCGAGGATATCCTTAAACACACGGTCCCAAACCTAAGTCAACCATGACTAATCCCAATCATTATGCCCCGACATTAGTTTCACTACGACCCTTAACTCTCGTTAACCTGCCAACTAAGTCCCAGGGGAGTCCATCTTCCTAAGCCTCACACTATGCGGGATTGCTTTAAGTTCTAGGGATTCCTACTGAAAGACCTTGTTCCTATGTATAGCTTTAACCCTTTGGTCCAGGTGAAAGAACCCTAATCTCAATTAAGCTCCAACATTAGGATTCACTACAACCCTTCACTCTGTTGCTTGTGCAACTAAGCCCTAGGGGAGTTCATCTCCTAGCACTTCGCTCTATTTCAACCGCTAAGAACTTGTGGAACACGGAGGTAGGGAAAATCACACCGAAGGAAAAAGGGGACATTTCGCTACCTCACGACTCACCCTCTCGACCCTCTCCAATCTCAAGTAGTCTAATCCTATAGGAGTTGTCACACCTCCAAGGGATAACCTAGACAATTCTCAACCCTAGTATCATGGCTAAGGGAAAATCAATACAATATGCAATTAAGATTGGAACTCCATTAAATTCATCAATAAAGAAAGCATAATAACATGTCATAAAAACATAATCATCCTAGGGTTTACATGTCCGAATGCCCACAAGGGGTTTAGCTCCTCATGGAGCTATACAAATCCATCAATGTATATGAATGAATACAAATAAAAAACTTAGATGAAAACCCCCTTGTGAAGCATGGGCGTGGTCTTGTGTGGCAATGGGCTTCGATGTCGATGCCGATGGCATGCTCTAATCCTCCACAAAGTTCTCTCCAAACCCTAGTCGCGACCCTCCAGAAACTAGGCGAAAAGATCAAGAAAAAGTCCCAAAAAGGCCTTTAAATAGTGTTGAGTCGCGGCTTCAAATATGCTGAAATCGGGATTTCACACGGCCATGTGGAATTTCCACACGCCCGTGTGAAGTTTCTGTTTTGTTGATTTTCGGCGAACAATAAACAATAACTTGCTACATTGTTTTTGTTACAGTAATTCGCTATAGTGATGCTACAGTACTCTTGCCGAAATGCTCCCGAGTTCATAGTTCTTCATCGCGGCCGTTGAATTAGGCACACAATCAATGGTAGATCATGCCGATTGCTTCAATCCTCCTCCTTAGTGAAGTTCTCCTATGCTACACGAGTTAGACTTATTGTGAATGTGACTACTTTTGTGCACCTCCAAAGGAGGTTGGCACACACCCACAAGTCTAGACTCATGCTTTTTCCTTGCTTGGATCGAAAACTTCCCAACAACGTCAAGCATGATCCAACTTTGTACTTTTTCTCCAAAATGGCTCCATAACCCTACAATGCACAAAAGCACACAAATGCACACAATTTAATGATAAAATCTGATAAAAGTAATGCTCATTGTAAGATAATAACACTTCGTATTATTATAATATGAGCACTTATCACTTGCCTACCAGCTGCATCATCAGTCACAGGATCCTCACCTGACGACCATATTCCTTGGTCCCTACATTAGTAGGCTTGCACAAGGGCTGAGTTTGATCAACCGTTATTTACGTATGCTGCGAGTTAGAGGCATGCAGCCGCTCAGGGTCGCTACGCTCCTGGCGATGCGCATGATAGAGCAACAGGACACACCGCATGGGTGTAGTTCTGGGTGGTCCACGGTTTTGACTCTAAGTCTTTGGACGATGAGGAGTCCCTACCAGAGATCATTGCTACCATTGATCCTCCCCCAACTATCGCTCCAATTGCTATTGCTGCTCCTTCGATGACGATGACTGCCGCACAGACTATATTAGCTCAATCAGCCCTTGAGGAGTGCTTGCCCGTCTCCAGGAGGGTTAAGTCAGGATCGAGGGTTTGCTTCGATAGATCTTGGTTCATCTATAGCGTTAGGACCCCTCGATCACTCCGGTGCCTATATCACTCACCGTTACAGCTCTAGTGGTGCCTGAGTCTCTTCCCGCTTCACCGAGATCACCAGTCCTCCACCGACCATATACAGAGCTGGACTTCCCTTATCGACTTCCACCATTTTGATTTTATATACCAGTTTTATACTTTTATATTTCAATACATTATACATTTTAAAATCTGGGTTCATCGGCTAATCCGTTGAACTGTGTAGACTGTTGAACTATCTGAATAAAACCCTACGTCAACTCAAAATTATGGGGTGCAACTGGTGGCCTAACAATGCTCGATTGTGTCTCACGGACTGTAGGTAGGGGAAAAATTTGAAAGTGTTTTCTGATGTGTTCTCCGCAAGTGTATGAGTTACATACAAGTAATACAATGGTACACCGCGAAGGGTAGGGTTGTTGAACCACAGGGACTGGACTTAAAGTATAGGATGATAGGTCAAGTGAACTGGGATCGAGAATTCAACAACAAGAGAGCAATGCCCCAGGACAATCCCTATGAGCTATAGTATGCTGACTTGCTTCTAATGCTTACCAAATACATTCTAGGGTTCTTTTGTGTGCTTAAGAGCAATGTTGTAGCTATGGTCCTTAAATACACCAAGTTTTGCTAAGGTAATTATGGGATTCATACACATCAAGTTTTGCAATCACACAAGGTAACTACAACTATGGCAATCCACACGCCAAGTTTTACCAAAGCAGCTGTGCAAATCAAACACATCAAGTTACGCAACATAGGATTTAACAAAAGAAACCTAAAAAACTGCATAGACTTTAAAAGACAAGTGTTTAAAGCATACTAAGCATCATAGTTCAATATCCCAGGGCACTGTGGATGGTTAGCCCCTCATGGATGTATACAACAAGGAAGAAGAAGCTAAAACACTAAAGAAAGAAGACATGACTCCCTTATTCTCAAAATGATCTTCCAAGTTGAAGTTTCTTTATGCTAATCCCACTTTTGTTGTGCCTCCACCTCGTCCGTGGTCCCCTAGAAGATGTGGTGAAGCTTGGTCTTCACTCTCATCAATGTCCTCCCTATGGAGAATGAAATCCCTGAACAAATATGATCATGAAACCCTTGCCATCTGGACTTAAAAAGGCTGATTTTGGGCTTGACACGGTCTAAGCATGGACCGTGATTAGGCCTTGCTTCTCTTTGAGATTTCTGAGTGAAATGGTTAAGTGCATTCTTGAGATAATCAGGGGGAGAAGCACAGATGTGCTTCTCCCATGCTCTGCTTGAGCACGATAGTGCTAGGGGCACTGTAGTCGTGCTTCCCTTGTTGAGCTAGAGTTATCTCAAGACTAAAATATTCAGGGGGAGAAGCACGGGTGTGCTGAACCCGTGCTTGGCCTGAGAGCACCCCCATGCTTAAGCTATCACTAGGTCATTTCCATGCTGAAATAATCACAGGGATAGAGCACGATTGTCCTCTGCCCGTGTTTCACTTGAACACTTAGCAAAATCTTCATTCTTCACTCGTTTAATCCCCGATTTAACTCTAAATTGCTTCAAGCCCAAAAATTATCCACGAGGAATAAATATACCAAGAGTAGCACCGCAAATAAACAAAATTATGGTTAAAAGACAAGTAAAAGAGTGAATTTAGGGTAAATAAACATGATATAAAATGCACTCATCATTCTCTGCTATTCCTCTTATTTTGCCATGTTTTTAGATTCTTCAACCTCTATTTCATCTGGAAAATTCTATTCTTGTGTAGGTTCTTTGCCCTTCTATGCAATCTACGCTCAATTTTAGGAACTTCTTCAACCAATGTTGAAGGATTCCCTCGGGTAATAACCTATAGTTGAAATCAAGAAAAGAAATAATGAGAATGGTGAAAGAAAGAAGTATGAAATAGAAAGACAATGAAAAAGTGAATGACTTAAGTAACCAAGTCCTAGTGTTCCTAATATCTTGATGCCCAGCAATGGCACCAAAAACTTGACACATCTCTTACGTGCGTGTAGCACAAGTGCACGGGTGTCGAAGTAATAAAGTACCCAATGAGTCGGGTAGTCAAATCCACAAGGAACGAAAGTATTAGTAGTAGCTACTTCTCAGTTATCTAGTCGGATTCAAGATTATGGTGAAACAAACTCAATCACAAGAATATGAATGCCTCAAGTTAGCAAGGAAGAGTAGAAATAGGGGAAGTCTCAATCAATAAAGATAAGGTACCCGGGCAAAGCTTCCCCTAAGATCTAACATGAAGTGCAAGAATTAATATGTATTTCTAACCCGAGTTAATCGAGTCATGGAACTCAAAGAATAATTAGTCCCTGATGTGCTCCCCTCAAGTGTATGGGATCGGCAAGTAATACCTCATGTGATGACGTGAGGATCGTATTCCTCTGGGTTAAGGAACTACTATTACTCCTTCGCCGCCTACTATATAAGCTAACATCTCAAGCATGAGAATTTACTCTACTAGATGCAATAGAATGAATAGGATATGGTTATACAAATTAAGAACAAGCAATATGATTGCAAGTGCTACAGAAATATGCAAAGGCCTATTGATGCTGATCCCCTTAAGGGGTCATCACAATACATGGACGAATGACAAAATATAGCATGGTTGATTTAGATCGAAGGATCTCTAGATTAGATCAATGCCAATTTCTCAGAGATTGAACCCTAATCCCATATGAATGTCGGTTGGAATTTCTTCCAAACCAACATCCCTACGATTGCATTAAGTACAAGGAGATCCCAAGATAAGGGTACACTAAACCCTAGTCTACCCTTATAGATCGGAGCTATCAACATCCAATTTCTCGGCATATCGGTACAAGAAACCCTTTTTAGTTCATTAATGATCTAATACATGTGAGTAGGTCACATCTACAGTATAATCCAAGAAAGAACTACAGATCTCTCCATTGAGTAGTTCTAGACAGGAAACACAATGAACTAAATAATAAATCAAACCAAGCTTTGCAATTAAGTAAAAGTCATCCAAAATACATGATGAACCCCCAAGGTTCACCAACATCCGGTGTCCTTGGGGGTCTAGTGTGCCATCATACAACTGTAAATAATGAAGTAAAGAAAATCATAAGTAGAGTTCAAAGGTGACACTCCCTAGGTGAAATAATGAAGAAGAAGGTGGAGGTCCAGCCAAATGACGCTTTCCCCATCTAAAGAATGTTGAATGGTGCTTCCCCTACCTAATAAGTGCTAGTGTCACGCCCCGAACCCGGCTCGCCAAACCCGATGCGCGGACAAACGGCCGCAGACCCACAGGGCGTGAACCCCATAAGCCTGCAAGGCCTCATAACTTGATACAGAGTGACCAAAACTAAAACAAACCATCTGAGTTACAGGATTACAGACTCTACAGAGTATACAACCAAGGGGGGGTATAAAAAGTACAAAATACCAAATACAGAAATACAGGAACAAACAATGACAAGAGCTTAAATTTTACAACACAACAAGACGACACCTACAAACAACCTTTCAAAGTCCACACTGGTCTACCACCATTGATCTGACAAGGATTTAAAACAAATCCATGAGCTCACTAGCCCAGTAAGTAATCCAGAAATTGTTTAGAAAATAAGCTGTGTTTATAAATCTCAAATTCAAATACTGAGAGCAATTAAGCTTTCAAATAATATCGTTAACCAAAATATTGTAGGTAAAGAATTATCAGATTTCAAAGCTGAACATCAGAAATATACTATATCGTCAAATAAGAGCATAAGTCTCCAAAGCACGGTTAGACCAAACCATACATTACGGAGGTATGATTCAAGTATACCGGATTTTCAGATCAAATACAAGTCTCCAAAGTGAAAATTTAACAAAATACAGAGTATAATATTCTAATAAAAGGATGTTTCCAAATATGTTATTCACCAAAATTTGAAACCCAGAAATGCGATCTCAAAATTGCAAACAACGTCAAGGCAGGATAAAAAGTGTCTGTGATATCCACAAAAATCAATAACACATAAATAGTGCAATTGAACAAAATCAAAATCAAAAGTCAAAGCAGAGTGTAACATATTTCAGTGTATGTCTCCAAATTCACTATGGGTGCCAGAGGTCATTTATTTACCCTCGGTGACCCGAGCCAGAATAACAGAGGTCATTTATTTACCCTCGGTGACCCGAGATTGAATATCAGGTGGCCGTTAATTATTTCACCGAACGGACACGGTGCGAAACTGCAGTCTCATTTTTGCAGAATTTCTTGTCGACAAGGTCAGGGTTTAACCCCCCACTGACAGGGTTGCACATTGCTTATTTGGAGACCAAAACATTCAGAAACAAAATATTTGCAGAATACAAATTCATAGATTTCTAAATTCCTCGAATTCACATATCCTCAAAAATATTGATAAATATCAAGATCTCACTTCAGGAAAAATAAGTAGATAACCATAAATGAAATATAAAGATTTATGCAACCAAAATATTTAAAATTATTCAAAACACCAGCTCTTTCAAAATTAAAGTAAAAAAATTATGCAAATAACTAAATAAATAATGGAAATAATTTAGTCAACCCAAGAGGTAACTGATCATTAAATAACATCACACCAACGTAGATTTACTAAGTCAAAAACTAGATATAAATAATTAATTTAAGAAAATATCTCAAAATACATATTCAAGATAAATGCTTTCAATATTAACAAAAATATAGATATTTGGAATAAAATAACAAAATACTAGATAATTATTTTACCGAATAAAATAATTTCTCAATTACTGAAAATATGGAGTTATCGATGGATTACTTACTTGGTCTTAGCTTAAGTCCCAAAAATGAGATCCAAGTCCACTCCCTATAAAGATCCTAAAACCCAACGATTTACCATAGTTAAAACAAAATCACTCAAATCGCAAGTTTAAACACTCTTCAAGTATTACCCTAAGCATTCTCTAGAGAGCAACCAAAAATATTAAAAAATTAAATAAAAACTAATTGAAACAATAATAATTGTCTTGCATGCACTCATGCAGGAAATTAAAACACACCTTAAAAGTTTAATTAATTAACATGATTAAAACTTAAAGTGATCCAATGCTTAACCTCCACTCATTGATAATTGCCTTGAACTAATACTTTTCACTTGATGAGAACATCTCCACCATCCAAATCTAAAGACATCCCACGACAAAACTTCCTTCATTCTCTTACATTGCTCTCAACTTTACAAAACCACTCCACCAAGCTTGGGTAAGTAAGAATCAAGCAACTTATCATTCAATAAGCTAATACCAAGGTCAAACCCATCTTAAAACAAGGATGGTTAAGCACAAGCACTTGAGCTAACACTAAGCTCTAAGGATTTCAACAAAAATTTTAAGCTATGAACTAAGAAGACAACAAGCATGAACAACTCCGAATTTAGCCATCAACATGCCAAGGTTTCTAAAGAGTTCAAAAACATTAACATGCTACAGGTTTTCATGCAAGGATAAGCCCATAAAACAATCAAATGGTTGTAGCTCTTGATGTAAATATAAGCACATATGTACACACAAAAGGCTGCAGTTCTTCATGCAAATGTATGCCTATATATACATTCAAAAGGCTACAACACTAGAAGCAAAACTTAAGCATATAAACAAACAAGTTTTCATCTTGGCATGCAAACATATATGCCATGGATGGAGACTCAAGCTTTGGATCAAGGTGGATAATCATCGGTAACTACCTCTAGGTTTGCCGACAAGTTTGCGATGATGAGCTCTTCTCCGGCTTCATTACCGTTGCTACAGTGCTCCGTCAATGTTCCTCTCCCTTGAAGCCCCAATTGGAGAAACAATTAATGGAAACCAAGGAGATGAAGCAAGCAAGGAAGAGAGAAAGGAAGCAAGGGGGTTGAAACTTTGTTTGATAGCAAGCATGGATGTGATGGAGCCCATGAAATCCTCCGGGAATTCCTCCTTTTCACAACCCTTTCATAGCAAGATGACAAGGAGAAGAGGGATTTTAGGAGAAAAGAAACAAAGGATTAACATCCTAATTAAGCAAAGTTAATTCATTGGCGGGGTCCACAGCTAGTGTTTAAGTAATATAAAGTATTATTTTCTTACATTGAGCATTACTTTTCTCATATTTTATCATTGATTAGTGTGCATTTGTGTTATTTTGTGCATGTAGGGTTATGGAGAAGAGTTAGAGGAAAAGGAGCAAAATTAGGTCATGCCCTCGTTTGTTGAGAAGTTTCTTGGACCAAGCGAGAATCAAGGCATGGGTTCTAGACATGTGGGTGTGCGTGAACCTTCAATATGCTCAAATTGTTCTATGATTTGGAGGGGCACAAAGGGAGTCACACTCATAAAGTCTAGCTCGTGTAACATTAAAGAACTTCGTTAATAAGGAGAAAAGAAGAAATGACATTATCTACCATTAGTCACACTCATAAAGTCTAGCCCAACTTAATGGCCTCGATGAAGAACATGAAGTCGGGAACAACTTGGGCGAGTGTACTGTAGCAAAACATTGTAGCAAATTACTAAAGCAGTTTACTGTTCATTGCGCGCTAGAAATTGATTTCCAAAAAATCCACACAGCCGTGTGGATGCCCGATTTCAGCCTTTAAATAGCCGCGACTCAGATTTATTTGGAGACTTTTGAACTATCTTTCACCCAACTTCTAGAGAGCTTGCAGCTAGTGTTCGGAGAAAATTCTGTGGAGGTTTGGAGCAAGTCTACGGTATCAACATCAACGTTCTTTGGAAGATAGTTATTAAGGGAGCTTTCATCGGCATCGATCCGGCGAGGTGTGCCCTAGGCTTGATGAAGGACTTGGTGGAGAAGACGGAGCGGCTTCACAAGACCATCACCACGTATCACAAGGGGGTTTTACTCATGTTTGCTATACTTGTTTATACATACACTTTGATGATTTTGTATATCTCCATGGAGAGCTAAACCCCTAGTGGGTATTCGGACTTATAAACACTAGGATAACATTGTTTCTATGACTTTTATTATGCTTTCTTAATTGATGCTTTTAATTAAGTTCCAATCTTGAATGTTCAATTGCTTGATTTTCCCTTAGATGTGGCACTAGGGTTGAGAATCATCTAGGTTATCCTTTGAAGGTGTGACAACTTCTATAGGATTAGACTACACAAGATTGAAGAGGGTCGAGAGGGTGAGTCGTGAGGTTGCGAAATATCCCCTTTCCTCTTCGGTGTGATTTCCCTATCTCCGTGTTCCAAGAGTTCATTGCGATCAAAGTAGAGTGAAGTGCTAGGAGATAAACTCTCCTGGGGCTTAAGTTGCATGAGCAATAGAGTGAAGGGTTGTAGTGAATCCTAATGCTGGGGCTTAACTGAGACTAGGGTTCTTTTGCCTGGACCAAAGGGTTAGAACTATACTTAGGGACAGGGTCTATCACTTGGAATTCCTAGAACCCCAAGCAGTTTCACTTAGTGTGAGGCTTAGATGATGGACTCCCTTGGGGCTTAGTTGAGCGATCAACAGAGTGAAGGGTTGTAATGAATTCTAGCGCTGGGGCATAATATTGGAACTAGTCACGATTGACCTTAGGTTTGGGACCGTGTGCTTAAGGATCTCCACGACTCACTAGACATCAATTGGAAAATATAATACTAGTCCTGCACTAGAAGCATTAGTCCTAGGGGAGCTTTGTCCGGGTACCCCATCTTTACATTGATTGTTTCCTCCTTACTCTTTGCTTGCACTCTTCTTTCTTCCATATTTGTCGTTCTATTATTGCACACATATTTCTTTCTCTCACAACCATTATTTTCGCACTAGGTAAGTAGCAACTCTTCTTGTCTTGGATCACTACTCCTTGTGGATTCGAGTACCCTCTCACCGTGGTACTTTATTACTTCGACAACCCATGCACTTTCGGTGTGTGTGACTAGCCAAAGGCCATTTCCTGATCCTAGAACCTTACTCTCTTTGATGGTGAAGTTCCCCCTTTGATGATCTAGCTCTTGCTTCCTCCTTTAGCCCAAAATCGTCATCTCTAAAAAAGATATATTCGTTCTTCCTCTTTTCCTCTTCAATTGCTGGCCAAAGGTCCCTAAAACTTGCCCTAGAGATGAGCTTTTATACCCCTAGGGTACATACGCCGTATGAGGGTCATATAGATGTGAAATGAAACCCAAAACCTTCAATACCTGAGGTATATCGGGGCTAATATCGGGCAGCATTGACGCCATATGACTTGAACCAACTTTCTATCCTGAAAATTCCCCATGTGCTACAGTACTCCAGCTACAGTAAATGCACTACAGTACTATGACTTGGTTTTCTTCTCTTTTCTGCCCTAATTGTGTCCTCATGTTCTCCGTGGCTTCTTCATGCTCTACAAGGTAAATAATACTCTATTAATCATAAAACAGGCATCAGTTCTTAACAAAATACATGCTAAGCGTATAAAATACATATAATATAATATATGCATTTAGACACTTATCATTCCTTACCTCCAGGCCACTGATACTAGTCCCCTACGAGGTCCCGTTGGAGAAATCGCTCAATCTCAACACCTCACACCACATATGACAGTAATAGTCTCTAGAAATTCCTAAGAGTACAACTGATTCATTAATATAGACCTAACCCTACTTCTAGGTAAAAGATTCCTAACCCCTTGCAAGGTCCTAGAAGAGAAATCTCTCAATCTCATGCCTCACACCAAATATGGTTGAATAAAGCCTATAGAATACAGAGATAGAATGTACTAATCGGAAGGAAAAG
The DNA here is from genome assembly GCA_020875875.1 of Dioscorea alata. Taxonomy (NCBI): domain Eukaryota; kingdom Viridiplantae; phylum Streptophyta; class Magnoliopsida; order Dioscoreales; family Dioscoreaceae; genus Dioscorea; species Dioscorea alata. The sequence goes on along the minus strand of CM037025.1, from coordinate 16,608,050 downwards.
CGGACACTCCACTATCTTATGACTCCCTTCTCAATCCTCTTCATTCTTGGAGTTCTAACCTTAATGGGGACCTCTCTCTCACCAAGGCAAATAAATCATGCAAACAAATCAACCACAAAGATTAATATGGCATGCAAGCAATGAGAAAAAAAGATTGAAACTCAATTAAACTCGGATATAATAGAAACCACAAAGTAAATCGATACAAAGATAAGATCCTAGGGTTCACATGCCCAAATACCTACTAGGGTTTAGCCCTTCATTGCGCAAATTACAAAACAATTAATGCAATGTAAATCAATGAAAATCATGGAATAAAACCCCCTTGAATTCGTGATGACGGCCTTGATGGGTCGTTCAATGCCTTGAAGGATCCATCTCCAAAGCTAGGTCACCGAAGACTCCCTTGATGCTATGACAAAGAAGAGATCTATCAAAGTTGGTGAAGAACGCCCCCTAAATTCGTCAAAGACCACCTCTGATGAGTGCTTGTGTATGCATATTATTGACTATGTTTTACTTACAACGAGCATTGCATTTATCAGATTTTATGGCTCATTATTATCTATTTGTGCTTTTATATGTGTACATGGTTGTGAAAGTGTCTTAAACAAGAAAGAAACAAAAATAGACTGTGGATCATCTATTTGGAGTTCTCTTGCAAGGATAGATTGAACAAGGCATAATGCGTGTGCTATTCATGGAGGTGTGTGCCGACTTCCAATTATTTTCAAGTCAAACAAGAGCTGGAAGGGCACCTAGGGTAGTCACACATTCATGACCCAGCATTTGCAAGAGTTTTGAGAGCTTCTCCAATGAATTCAAAGGTTAAAAAAGGTCACACAGTCTACCACATGGCGTGTGCCAGCCTGGGTGGCCTCGATGAACAAAGAAGTGAAGCTTGCAATAGAATTGTGCTAAGTTATGGATTGTAGAGAATCCACATGGGTGCGTGAGGGCCCTATATGGAAATTCCACTCGGCCATGTGTCCATGTAAGCGCCAGTGTGGATGCCCAATTTTAGACTTTAAATACCAAAGTTGAAGGGTTTTGAGGGGTCTTGTTTTCTACTTTTGGAGGAGGCTAAGGTAAGGTTAGAGAAGAGGATTTTGTAAGGTTTTGGGAGGACAATCCGGCCATTCACATCGACTACCTTTAGAAGAGAACTATTGCGGAGCTACCGACGGCCTTGCTTCATCGGAGTGTGCCTTAGGCTTAACGGAGAAGTACTTGGAGGAGGAAGGGCTGGCTGATACGATTGTGTAATCCCGCAAGTATACAGGTTATCAAGTAATACCTCTCGTACGAGCACAAGAGGGTCATATTCCCAAGGGCCCAAGAATCTACCCTTATTTCCTTATCGCAATATTGTTTAACCTAAAAGTCCATTTGATAGAGAGAATGCAAAGAAACTAAATGAATGCAAATAAAATGCAAGTAATGAAGGCAAAATACGAGATGTAATCAAGGCAAAGAAATGGTCACGGATGAGGATCCCCTCAGGGGCTACTAAAGTGCGTAGGATGATAGAACTAACATGCAAGTGGCTAGTTGGACTGAGAAAACCATAGATTAGACTAACCCGATGGTCACGGCAATTGACCCCTAATCTGGTATGAATATTGGATACAAAATCTCTTCTACTCAAATCCTCCTACGATTGCAATAGGAGAAGTGGTTTTCTCAAACTAGGGTTGAAACATAAGCTAGTGCTTAACCTTAGAATTGGAGAGGTACAAATACCCAATGGTCACGGTGTATTTATACGTGCATCCCTTCCAATCTTGGTGAGTCCAACACTAGGGCAATGATCATGCAACCTAGTATTACCTAAGAATTGATACACAGAGTTCTCATGCATACTAAGACATTCAAATACACCAAACATGGATCACAAACAAAAAATGCATTATATGGAACAAATCATCCAAACACAAGTTCACCACTAAAATTCACCTACATCCAGTAACCTTGGGTGTTTTAGTTGTTCATAGTTACAAAACAAGCAATCAAAGGCATGAAAATAACTAAACAAGACATAAGCAATCTTCCTCCAAAGTTAGAGGCCGAATGACATTTGTATCCCCGAAGACAAGCTCCCAAAGATGCCACTAAAAGGGGTGGCTTCCCTTGTCTTCAACCTTTTCATAACAAGCCCTAGGGATGGATCTTACTCAAAATCATGCTTTCCTCACCAAATCCACCGTGGAAATGGCCCTAAACCCTTCCTTCTTCCTTGGATCAACGATGGTGGTGATGAGCTCCAATAAGAAAGGTCTCTCCCCTCAAAGAAATGCCCTAACGATGCTTTAAAAGGGTGGCTTCGGGATGGCTTATGGGTGGCTTCACGGTCAATATATGGGCTATGAGGTTGCCCAGAAAATTGGTTGAAAATTCCATTAAGTTGCTACAGTAATACTACAGAAAAACTGCTACAGTAATGATGCTCTTTGATTTTCTTGCGGTTGACTTCACAGCCTTAAGGTTTCCAGTAAGAATTTCCAGATTTAGGTTTTCTTCAAAATCTTCATGTTTCAGGCTGCTACAGTGCTACAATAAAGGGGCATTTCACTACCTCTCGACTTACCCTTAGAGTGGCACTTCACTAGGATTAGATTTGGCAAGGTTGAAGAAGGTCGAGAGGGTGAGTCGAGAGGTAGCAAAATGCCCTCTTTTTTTTTCTGATGTAATTTATCCTACCTCCACTTTCTAAGAGCTCTTTGCAGTTACAATAGAGTCAAGTGTTGATAGACTTTCTTCACTATGCTTGGTTGTGCAGGCGCAATTGAATGAAGCATCAAATAGTGATTGCTTCCCCGCAAGTGTACGGGATCGCCAAGTACTACCCTGTGAGTGACACAAGGATCGTATTCCACTGGGGCCAAGGAAGTACTATTACTCACCCTTCATCTATTTTCTAGCCTACCGTTCAATATAAGTGGATAAGAAATAAAACAAATAAACTAATTTAAACTAATCCTATGGCTTGGTAACTAGCACACAGATGCAAGCAAACAAGGGAGTGTCAAGCATGAGAAGGGTGTGTTTGGACAAGGAATCCACCTAGGGTTGTCATTAAGTCCCAAACTAGGATGATATAAAGATGCATTGATGAAAGTTGAGACCTAGAGACCTCGTGAGTAGATTAGCCCCGATTTCTCGGCGACTAACCCCTGATCCCATACGAGTGTTAATCGGAATCTCTCCGTATTAACCCACCTACGATCGCAATGAGCTCTGTGAAGTCTCTAATAGGAGTAAACCTACTATCCTTCGGCTTAAACCTAGCAATGGAGGGCTACCAACACCCAATTTCTCGGCGTGTCGGCACAAGAATCCCCTTTCAATCTTTCCTAGATCTAGTACACGTGACTAGGTCACATCTACGCATACAACTCATAAAAGAATTACGGATTTCTCCACAAATGTAATTCTAGACGTGAAAGCATGAAAGATTGAATCTCAAACAACCATCAAACAAAATTAATAATAACATCCAAAGTTTATACACAAGATGAACCCTAGGGTTCATCCAAATTCAAACATAACAATAAGTTAATCCCTCATTTCAAGGGACACTTAAACAACATACAAGGAAGACAAAAACATAAAAGAAGTAATGAAAACCCCCTCTAGGTTGTGATCTCCTTGGATGGATGAAGCTTCGAATGATGATGCAATGGTGGCATAGAACTTCGCACAAACTCCTTCTCCCTTGCTCCTCTCCCTCTTGGTGATGATGTGTGCTCGTTTCCCACAAAGATCACCGCCAAAAGGTGGCCGGAAGGCCTCAAGAAGGTGTGGTGGTAGCGGCCTCAAAGGCCAAGAAAAAGTCCCCTTTGTGTGCCCTAAAAACATCCATAAATAATCCCGCAGTATCCCGGGGTGGATAGATGGATCCCGGGGTGGATAGATAGGCAAAAACAAGGCAAAACTTGTCTCATGTAGGGGTGCATCCCGGGGTGGATAGGGGGCCGTGAGAGCTAGTTGAAATTCACTGTCTTTTGATGCTCACGGCCCCTTATATGGCCCCGTATATTGCATTGTTCACTCTTATGCACTTCCATCATTTCCAGCCCAAAACTCTTCAGGTGCAACAGCAACTGCTACAGTAAATATGCTACAGTACTCCAGCTACAATAAATACGCTACAGTGCTTCGACGCCTGATTTTCATCCTTTTTCGCCCAAATTGCATTCTCATGCTCCTCATGGCTCCCCCGTGTCCTACAACATAAATGATAGTCGATTAAGCACAAAACGGGCATCAATTCTTAACAAAATACATACTAAGTGAATAAAATACGTATATTAAAACATATACATTTAGACACTTATCAAATAGTCCCTTCCGTTGAAACTTAGTTGTGATTAGGGATCCTTCATCTGGACCAAGGGGTTGGATCTAGGTTCAGGAATTGGGTTTATCACTTGGAGTCCTCAGAACCCCAGCAGTCCTACGCGGAGTGAGGTATTGAGAGTATTTCTTTCCGCCAGAACACGTGTATAGGTCTAGTCACGGTTGACCTTTGGCGAGGGACCGTGTGCTTTTGGATCTTCACAACTCATTAAATCTTAGTTAAAGAAACTTAGTTTTAGTCTTGCACTTGAAACAAGAACAACCTAGGGGGAGTATTGTCCAGGTATCCTACTCTTTCATTGATTAATCTTCCTTCAATTTGCATTTGCCTTGCTCAATTGCATCTTTTAATTCTTAGCATCTTAATATATCTCACCAATTGCTTGTTATCTAGCTTAATCAGTAATACTACTTGTTCTTTGAGTCTATTCCTTGTGGATTCGAGTACTCACCCGTTTGGTTACTTTATTACTTCGACAACCTGTGCACTTGCAATACACACGCAAGGGGTGTGTCAAGTTTTTGCCGCCGTTGCATGGGAATAGGCATTCTTGGAACATTTATACTTCACTTTTTAAGCTATTCGTTACTTATTATATTTCACACTTTCTTATTCTTCCATCATTCTAATTTGTTTCTTTTTGTTAACATTTGTAGATAAAATGATCTATAAAATGGAGGTATTTGATGTGATAACTGGAATGGTGAAGGATATAGAGCATAAGATGTGCTTCTTTGTTGCACAAATCACGTCATGCTATTTTATGCAAGATCGAGGTGTGCTAAGTTATTCTGCAGAAGGGTCTATTGGGTATTTTGATAGCTTTCAGGTTCAAAATTGTGAGTTAGTTGATGTGCTAAATTAGTTTGCAAAATCAGCATTAGTATCCATGAATTACTATTCAAAAATTGATTTGGGTAGGGCCCTTGCTTAGTTTAACTCATTTTGTGAAGAATGGCGACAGGAAGTTTTCTCGTTGGGGCTTGCAAATGTAGCCTGTGAAGCTTGTCACACAAAAAGTTCAGAAATTGTCAAAGTTCATCTAGCCTCACAAATACAAGAAGAAGGTTTGGGGGAAATCCTTGAAATGGAATCGGAACAGTTTGAAGAAATTGACAGATTGATGGAACACAGGCTGTGGCTATCCGTAGAAGATCCACCAAAATTGGAGCTCAAAGCCTTACTTAAGCATTTGGAATATGCCTTTTTGGCTGTAGATTCAAAGCTTACTATGATTATAGCTTCCAATCTCTCCACAGCTCAAAAGGACAGGCTTGTGAATATGTTAAAGAGACATAAATCCTCCATTGCTTTGAAAATTTCTGATATAACGGGAATCAACCCCTCATTCTGCATTCACAAAATCCTAATGGAGGATAATTACAAGTTGGTGACTCAACCTTAACGGAAACTGAACCCAAATATGAAGGAGGTGGTAAAGGCAAAGGTTATAAAGCTGTTGGATGCAAGGATCATCTACCCAATTTCTGACAGTGCGTGGGTAAGCCCAACTCAAGTAGTTCTTAAAAAAGGGAGGAATGACAGTGGTGAGGAATGAGAAGGATGAATTCATTCTGACTCAAATAGTTACAGGTTGGCGTGTGTGCATCGATTACAGAAGGTTGAATGATGCGACTCGAAAGGATCATTTCCTTTACCATTCATTGATTAGACGTTGGAACGATTGGTAGGGAATGATTTTTATTATTTCCTTGATGGCATGTCAGGATATTTTCAAATTCCTATCGACCCAGGGGATTAAGAGAAGACAACATTCACATGTCCCTACAGGACTTTTGTGTACAGGAGAATGCCTTTATGTTTATGCAATGCACCAGCTACATTTCAGAGGTGCATGACGGCTATCTTTAACGACCTTCTGGAGGATATCATGGAGGTGTTCATGGATGATTTCTCAGTATTTGGTGATTCCTTTAACATATGTTTGAAAACCTTGGAGAAAGTGCTCATGAGATGTGAGGAGACGAATCTGGTTTTGAACTGGAAGACATGTCATTTCATGGTTCAAGAAGGCATTGTTGTAGGGCATAAAATTTCTCTGAAAGGGTTGGAAGTAGACAAGGCAAAGATTGAAGTAATAGAGAAGCTTCCTCTGCCAACAAATTTGAAAGGGACCCGTAGTTTTTTGGGCCATGCTGGATTCTACCGTTGATTTTAGCCACGTATCTACATAAAATAAAATTAAAGAAAGTCTCATGAGTAGAACATCTTAGGCGTTGGCATCCGGTGATTTTAGCCACGCATCGACATAAAATAAAATAAAATAATAACTGCTACAGTGATTTGCTACAGTGAAATGCTGCGGTACTTCCGATATAGTGCTCCCGACTTCAATTTCTTCATCGAGGCCACATGGTTGGGCACACATCCATGCGGTAGATCATGTCGCATCTTGCTTCCAAACATATTGGTGAAACTCTTGCCAATATGACACAAGTCAGAACATATGAGTGTGACTACCTTTGTGGCCCTCCAATTTATATATTCACTTGAGTGTTTTGGAGGTTGGCACACACTCACATGTATATGAGCACAACTTGTGCCTTGATCCTTGTTCGGTCCAAGAGTTTCCTCAACAATTACGTCCATAATCTATTTTTGCTTCCTTTCTTCCAAACTTGTCTCCACAACCCTAAATGCACAAAAGAACACAAATACACATGAATGAACCATAAAATCTGACAAAAGTGATGCTCATTGTAATAAAAGTACACTTAGTAATACTTAAACACAAGCACTTATCATACGCCCATAACATCACACGACCTATCACCGACCTGCTGAGAATAGCATGAATATACCTGTATGCTGGTCATGAAAGCAAAGAGCCCTTCGACTGGGCAGGAATAAACTGGTAGTAGCAATACAAGTCATGAAATACCTGGCTCGAAGTAAGGACAGGAGGATAGGCAATGGGAAGCTGTGCATACTCCTATGTGCCAATATAATCCTCATCGTGTAAGCCCGGCATGATTGTAAACTGAGTCAAAGACATACCATGGGGCTGACCAAGAGCTCGCAAACAAATAGTATCCTCCTTGTTGAACTCGGTGTCTGAGTGATCAAAGAAGAATAAGGAAAGGACCTCAAGTGTAATGTCTCATCGGACGGGATCACGAATGGTAAGAAGTTGATCCCAGCCTTCCACATCAACAAGCTCTTGAACCTCGTCAGCAAGTCCAATCTCCCCAAAGGCATCCTAATCAATATAATGTGACTGTCCAAACTTTAGCTTTTGGAGAAGCTCAAACCTTTGCTGATGTTCAGGTTTAGTAAATTCTATCATGGTGGTGGGGTTGGCTTCCAATCTTGGCGAGCAAGTTTCTGAGTGACTTTCTTGGTCCTAGGTGCCATACCTGCAAATAAAACATCAAAAGAAGTCAGTTTGGCAAGAATTTGGTGAGTGCAAGAATCCACACCCCCGCGTGGCTTTGTTGGACACATTCGCAGCCCACACGATCGCGTGTGCAAGCCACGTAACTGTGCGAGCGGTGCTTAGGGTACCATATGAGCCATGTGGCTATGTTGGGTGAAGATCGCCAGCCCACACTGTCGTGTGGGCGGCCTTGCTCGGCATGGCCAGCTCATGCATTCACGTGGCTTGGCCACATGGCCATGTGGGAGCCCGACCATGGCGAAAAGGCATGATCGGGCCTCAACGACTCACTAAAATCATTTTACATGCCTTCTCAAGTGTTTACCATGAAGTCCCACAAAAAATAGCACCTAAAAGCCAAAAAATCTCCATAGATTTGAAAATGAGGCCATGGAGAAGATGGGAAGAGATGGAGGCTTACTGGCATGAATTGGAGAAGAAAACTCAGTGAAAAGGCTGCAAAAACACTCTTAGATCACTAAGAAGTTAAAAAAAAATAGTTTGGGAGTCCAAAGGATGGAACTCTTGAAGGTGGAGAAATGAGAAGTTAAAGGGTTTTGGGGGTGAGAAAGATGAATAGTGACCCTTCATATTTTTATAAGGCACATGCGGGTGTGGAAATTCCACACCCCCGCATGGGTACTGTACAAGGGCGTGTGAAAATTCCATGCGACCTTATGGATTACATAATTTTTGCAGACAATCCAAGCGAACATGCATTCTCCAAAATAATACTAATTCTTCGACTATAATCATGAATTACAGTCTAGACCATGCCACAAACATGAAAAGCAATTTAAATCACCAATACTTTTTCATAAAATGTTCAACAGCAACAAAAATTAATCAAGGCACATCCTCATGAAATTTATTACTATAGAAATTAAAAATCTAACTAGAAAAACAATTAAAAGCTTGGGTTGCCACCTAAGAAGCCTTTGTTTTATGTTACTAAGCTTGACGTACCTATCTTTACCTCATGGTGGTTCAAAGAGATGGAAAATTTCCTTCTTTGTAACCTGTACACATGAGGGACAAAATTTCTGCATATTCAAGGAAAGTTGATTAAACATGTTACCAAATGAGGGAGTGTTGTTCTCTACTTGTGTGTGCTTAGCTCCAAGTGTATTGGAGTGCTTTCTATGCCAATGTCTTGAACTCTTCACACGAGGGAAAATCTGTTTTAGAAATCCTCCTTTTGGTTGCTCTTTGAGGACTTGTTCTACACATTTACTCATTTTCTCCTCCTCAATGTTTGGCCACTCTTCATATGGATCAGGATGTAAAAATTCATGCAAGTACTCATTAGCAATCTCATCATTGACATCTAAGAAATAACATGAATCATCAAAGTCAAAAGAATGCTTTATTGCTTCAACGAGGCAATATGTGACCTTCTCTTCTCCTATGCATAGTGTAATTTCGCCTCCATCCATGTCGATGATCACCTTGGAAGTTCGTAGGAATGGTCTACCCAAAATTAGTGGGACTTCCACATCTTCATCAACATCAAGCACCACAAAATCTACAGGAAAAATATACTCGTCAACCTTTACCAAAACATCTTCATATATACCACTTGGATGAAGAACTGAGCGATCGGCCAGCTGTAACATCATGCGGGTTTGTCTTGGCTCTCCTAGCCCCAATTTCTGAAATAATGTGTATGGCATGACATTAATACTTGCCCCAGAATCAGTTAGTGCTTTTTCTTCTCCCAAATCTCTGATTGTACATGGAATGATAAAGCTTCTGGGATCTTTCATCTTGTTCGGCAGATTTTTCTAAAGCATTGCCGAGCAATTTTCTTCCAAAACCACAGCCACACTCTCCTCCATTTTCCTCTTATTAGTTAAGAGGTCTTTTAAGAACTGTGCATACCGAAGCATTTGTGACAATGCCTCCACAAACTGGATGCTAATGTGCAACTATTTGAATAAATCCAGGAATTTCCTATTTTGCTCATTAGTTTAGTCCTTCTTCAAATGCACCAAATAAGGAATTCATGGAGTATATGAAGGGGGTGACACAACTGTCCCCTGTTCCTTCTCTTACAACTTATCCCTTGTTTTTTATTGAGGAATTTTAACAGTCTTCTCAGTGGGGGATTTTCCTTGAGGAATTTCAGAATTTTTCTTAGCAGTGAGCTTTCTTCAAGCTCTCGACCACTCCTCAAAGTGATTGCATTCACATGCTCCCTTGGGTTGGTATCGGTGTTGCTTGGCAAGCTTACTTGGGGCTTCTTCGCTAATGACTTTGCTATTTGACCTACTAAATTCTCCAAATTATGTAAGGAAGCGCTGTAATTGAGGAGTGTTACCTCTATATTATGGAATCTTGTGTTAGTTGACTGAATAAACTTTGAAAAAACCCTTTCCAACTCTAAAACTCTCTCCGGAATCAAAGGTGTTTGCTGAAATCCTGGTGGGGCAGCTGGCTTTTGCTGCCCTTAGTCACAACATGAGAGATTTGGGTGGTTCATCCACCCTTGGTTGTAGGTATTGATATAAGGGTTCCTTTGTCCCTTTTTCCACATTTCCCACAAAGTCTACTTGTTTACTTGGGGCTGAAGAAGCAATTGAGATAGGAAAATCGGATAGAATTTGTGAACCCCTACAACCATTGCAACTTATGATCACAACCATTCTTGGTGAGGTTAAAGTGTCTAATTTCTTGCTCAACGCCTCTACTTTGGCTGCTAAGGATATAACCGCATCAATTTCATGAATTTTGGCCACTTTTTTCTTCTGTCTTTCATTCCATTGATAGCTATTCAAGTCTATCTCTTCAATTAGCTGTCAGGCCTCTTCTGGGTCTTGTTTCCTAATGTTCCTCCCGCGGCAGCATCAAGGAGTTGCTTAGTGCTTGGATTGAACCAATTGTAGAATGTGTGAATGATCATCTACATGGGGAACCCATGTTGTGGACACTTTAATGATTCTAGCTTCATCTGAACATATGAAGAGATTTAATTTTGAAGCTTCGCCAATTTTCCCCAAGGGAAATACCTTGCAAGGAAAGCTTCTACCATTTCATTCCATGTTGTGATGGAAGCTCTTGTCAATGAATGGAGCCACTGTTTAGCTCTTTCTTCTAATGAGAATGGGAAATCCCTCAAGTGAATTACATCGTCCTAAATCCCATTAACTTTCAGCATGTCGCACACTTCAAGAAAGTTTTCAATATGGTTGTTCGGATCTTCATTGGCTAATCCATTGAATTGTGTGGACTGTTGAACCATTTGAATAAACCCCGGTTTCGGCTCAAAATTTTGGCCTGCAACCGGTGGCCTAACAATGCTTGATTGTGTCCCGCGAACTATAGGTCAGGTAAAATCTGAAAGTGTTCTCTGCTGCCCCTCTTGTTCTACCATGTTTTCAGATTCTTCAACCTTTATTTCAGCTGGAAAATTTTGTTCTTGTCCAGGTTCCTTGCCCTTTCTATGCAACTTGTGCTCAATTTCAGGATCTTCTTCAACCAATATCAAAGAATTCCCTCGGGTCATAACCTGTAGCTAAAATCAAGATAAGAAACAATAAGAACGGTGAAAGAAAGCTGTATGAAATAGATAAACAATGAAAAAGTAAATGACTAAAGTAAAGAAGTCCTAGTGTTGCTAATATCTCATTCCCTGGTAACAATGCCAAAAACTTGAGACACTTCTTACGTACATGTACTATAAGTGTACGAGTGTCAAAGTAATAAAGTACTCAATGAGTCGTGTAGTCAAATCCATAGGGAACGGAAGTATTAGTAGTAACTACTTCTCAGTTATCTAGTCGGAATCAAGATTATGGTGAAATGAACTCAATCACAAGAATATGAATGTCTCAAGCAAGCAAGGAAGAGTAGAAATAAGGGAAGTCTTAATCAATAAAGATGAGGTACCCGAGCAATGTTCTCCATAGGACCTAACATGAAGTGCAAGACTTACCATGTTTTTCTAAACCGAGTTAATCGAGTCAAGGAAATCAAAGAATTATCGGTTGTTGCCTCTAGGCCACCGATACTAGTCCCCTATGAGGTCCCGGTGGAGAAATCGTTCAATCTCAACACCTCACACCACATATAATCTCAACAGACTCTAGGGTTTCCTAAGAGACACCCGATTCCTAAGGATAGACCCAAACCTACTTCTAAGTAAAAGATCCCTAACCCCCTACAAGATCTCGGCGGAGAAATCTCTCAATCTCATGTCTCACACCAAATATGGTTGCATAAAGCCTAGGGAATATGGAGATAGAATGTACTAATAAAAAGGAAAGAGGACACTCCACTATCTCATGACTCACCCTCTGAACACTTTTCAATTTTGGAGTTTTAACCTTAATGGAGACCTTTTTCTCACCAAGGCAAATAAATCATGCAAACAAATCAACCACAAAGATTAATATGTCATGCAAGCAATGAGAAAACAAGATTGAAACTCATTAAACTTAGATTTAATAGAAACACAAAGTAAATCAATACAAAGATAAGATCCTAGGGTTCACATGTCCAAATACCTACTAGGGTTTAGCCCTCCATGGGGAAAATTACAAAACAATTAATGCAATGTAAATCAATGAAAACCATGGAATAAAACCCCCTTGAATTCATTATGATGGCCTTGATGGGTCGCTCAACGTCTTGAAGGATCCCTCTCTGAAGCTAGGTCGCCGAAGGCTCCCTTAATGCTATGATGAAGAAGAGATCTATCAAAGTTGGTGAAGAATGCCAACCATATTCGCTAAAGACTTCTTCTCAAAACCCTAGCCGCTTTGCCTTTCAAACACTATTCAAAAGTTCTCCAATGAATAGTCAAAATGGCTATTTATAGTCAAAAACCGCATCTGTCACGTGCCTCCACGTGACCATGTGAGCTGGAAAACCATCCACACGACCACGTGGAAATTTCACACGGTCTTGTTAATAGTGTTTCCTATAGTGCTCTTCATAACAAGCCTCCAACACTCTTCTCTTAAGGCCACATGGACGGGCACACATCTACGTGGTAGGCTATGAGGATTCTCATTGTCTAATCATTATTGGAAAGGCTCTTGCATTCTTCACACAAGTAGGGACATGGGACTGTGACTGCCTTTGTGCCCTTCCAACTTACAATCTAGCTTGAATTCTCTTAGAAGTTGGCACAAACCCCCATGTGTATGAGCTCCTCTTACGTCTTGATATTTATGTTGCACAAAAACTAATAAAAGGTGCCTTTGACACGACCTTTTGCGTGTGTACCGCAAGTGCACGACCTTGTTGAAGTAATAAAATTACCCCGGTGAGTGGGTAGTTGAATCCACAGGAAATAGGGATTTAAAATACGAGAAATTGCTATTCAGTCGTGCGATATACGAAAAGAAACACTGATTGGAGTGATAAGTGGATTTATGGAAATTAGAATAAAAGCAAGGGAAATGAATAGAAAGATGAAAGAAAGAAAAGTGCAAGTAAAGAGTAAAAGAGAGAGACTAGCAATGAATGAAAATAGGGTATCCGGACAAGTTACCTCTAGGACTTACGCTTCTAGTGCAAGACTATGCTATTATACTTTCCTATTGATGTTAATTGAGTCGAGGAAAATCCTTAAACACACGGTCCCAAACCTAAGGTTAACCGTGACTAACCCCAACACTATGTCCCGGCAATAGGATTCACGTCAACCCTTCACTCTGTTGATTGCTCAACTAAGCCCCAGGGGAGTATTTCTACCTAAGCCTAACACTACGTGGAATTGCTTTAAGTTCTAGGGACTCCTAGTGATAAAACCTGTTCCTATGTGTAGTAGTTCTAACCCTTTGGTCCAGGTGGAAGAACCCTAGTGTAAATTAAGCCCCAGTGCATAGGATTCACGTCACCCCAAAGCCTTGGGGGAGTTTGTCTACCTAGTACTTCACTCTATTTCGACCGCTAATAAATCAAGGAATCAGAGGTAGGGAGAAATCACATCGGAAGGGAAAGGGGTATGGTGCTACCTCACAACTCTCCCTCTCAACCCTCTTCAATTTTAAGTAGTCTAATCCTATAGGAGTTGTCACACCTCCAAAGGATAACCTAGATTGTTCTCAATCCTTAGTGTCACGGCTAAGAGAAAACAATAGCACAAGATATCAAAAATTGAAACTCGAATTTATTCATCAATTAATGGAAAAGCATAATAACAATGTCAAAGAAACATAATTATCCTAGAGTTTTACAAGTCCGAATACCCACGAGGGGTTTAGCTCCTCATGGAGCTATGCATGTTCATCAAATTATGAAAGAAAGCACAAACTAAAGACATCAATGAAAACCCCCTCGCGTATGGTGTGTCCGTGGTCTTGTGCGGCAGTCGAATGTCGGTGACGATGCCGATGGCGCGCTCCAATCCTCCACAAAGTCCTCTCCAAAACCCTAGCCGCACTCTCCAGAAGTTGGGGAGAAAGATAGGTCAAAAAGATCTTCAAAAAGTCTCCAAATCGGGCTTTAAATAGGCTGAGTGCGGCTTTAAATTTGGACTTATCGGGACTTCACACGGCCGTGTGGAATTTCCACACGCCCGTGTGAAGTTTCTGGCTTCCTGGAAAAATAACTACACACGCCCGTGTGAAGTCTCTGGCTCGCTGGAAAATTAATTCACACGGCCGTGTGTTAATAACACACGCCCCTGTGAATTCTCTTGAATCTTGATTTTCGGCAGAAGGGCACAGTAACTTGCTACAGTGATTTGCTACATTACAAGCTACATTGCTGCTACAGTACTCTCCGAAATGCTCTCGAATACGTCGTTCTTCATCGAGGCCGTTGAATTGGGCACACAATCAACGGTAGATCGTGCCGATTGCTTCAAATCTCCTTCTTGGTGAAGTTTTCCTAAGCTACACGAGTTGGACTTGTTGTGAATGTGGCTGCCTTTGTGCCCCTCCACAGGAGGTTGGCACACACTCACAAGTCTAAGCTCGTGCCTTGTTCCTTGCTTGGTCCAAAAACCTCCCAACAATGGCGAACACGAGCTAACTTCGTTCTTCTTTTCCAACTTAGCTCCACGAACCTACAATGCACAAGAATACACAAATGCACACTATTTAGTGATAAAATCTGATAAAAAGTATGTTCATTGTAAGATAATAACGCTTCGCGTTACTGCCACACAAGCACTTATCAGCCTTCATAACCTATCTTTGCTTCTTTTGCTTCTTTTTCTTCTCTCAAGGCTTTCACATTTCTATTTGCATAATGGGAGACCAAATACAATTTATGAGACATAAAACATGATAAAAGTGATGCTCAATGCATGTAAAACATATAAATAAATATGTTTACTCAAGTATTTATCAATTTATCATTGTGTTTAACTACTCCAATTGTGTCTCATCAGGGTTTGAGGTGATCGGGTGCTTTTCTAGCCCACACAACTTGTTGCTTGGACAAGGGTAACTTTGTCATGCAACGACCCTTGGGCCCATAGGACGCAACAACCATCATGACGACCCTGAGGAGGGATACCCCGCCACTTAACACTCGGGACGCCGCTAGGCTAAACAATATTCTTTAAACACAATATCTAACACAGATACAAGATATAGAAGTACACTAATACACCAGAAGTAGCAACAATAATAAACATAAATGGAGAGGTTCACAAATACTTAGGGAAGCAACAATAACAACATCACATAGCTAATACACCAAGAGTTTAAGAGTTGTTTAGATACAAAAATATGCAACAAGGTTTACTACACGCTAATGGATCCATAAGTTAAACAACATGTTCATGACCAAAAATAAACATACATGAACTGAAAAGATACACAAAAGATAGAATAGTAGTAAATGCTCAACACACTACCACAAAGTTGCACCTACTACCTGCAAAAGACTGGGAAGAGGAAAAAGGGGTGAGTAACTAATGTTACTCATTCAGGGGAGGTTAGCATAGCTTTAATAGAAATATACCACAATAATAACATAAAACTCCAAAATGATACTTTACTATTAAAATAGCTAGTTTAGAGCATGAATACATATAATAGCAAACTTTAATACAAAATAACAAGAAAGATAGAATAGGAAGGCATTCTACCCCAATTAAGGTTTTAGAATATCAAAGTGTAAAAATAATGAATATAGAGTTCCAAATTATGAAAATAAGCTAATCATGAAGCAAAGCTTTTACAAATAAACATGTGAATAAAAATAGTTCTCAATTATAAGAAAACAAAGCAAATAACATGAGTTTCACAATAAGTAATCATAATACTAGTGGCAAATCAAATTTATGGGAGACTACCCTCCTAAGAGTGACAGTTGGGCTTTGCCTGCTCACCACAAATTCAAGATGACACTACAAAAGAAACAATGGGAATAAATCTCAAACCCAAAGTAAACCAACACCTAACACTCACTCAGCATAAAGTTGTCTAGAAACCTCACTAAATCTTCATCGCGGTTGCGGCTAGGTTTAGAGCCATCAAAGTACTTCTGCCTTTGACGTTGACACATAAATTCACTGTATGGTGACAACGGCTACCCGAAGAATATCCAGTAAGGACTCTACACTCCCACCTGAACTGGCTCTTGTAGTAATCAACCGGTCTACCACGCCACCTCAAAAGGCTGTTCGTGGAGACAGCCTATTGCAGTAGGGTGTCACAATACAAACTCAACAATAATCACAACTCCATAGGGAGTACAATAGCCAACATAATACTCAAATAAATCAAGAATCACCATCCATTCCACAAGGGAATGATGCACACAAGACTCAAAATAGTTTAACATAAATCACTACACAATAAGTAACTGAAGTGACAACCAGGAAATCTTTCCATTTGAACACAAACTTGAATAATAAAGGCATCAAACAATAAACTTATTTTAGGGCAATAAACATTTTAAAATCAATCATAATAACCAACAAAATCTCATTAAGCAAGATAGATTATATAAATATATAAATATTTGTAATATTCCAATAGAGTCATGCTTAATAGTCCCACTCACAAAGTTGACAATTTCTATTCCTCACAAGCTAATCCTTAGCTTACTCTTTGTCTCGAGCCAACACATCTTCTCCTTGCCAAAGCATAACAAACAACATCAAAGATTAGTACAAAACCCAAGCAAAGAAACCCTAGGTTCCTTCTACCAAACAACCCTAATCCACTATAGGGCTTGCTCAACTAAATCTCAGGTTACTAGTGAAGTTCGAGAGGGTTAGGTCTCACTCTAAGCAAAATAAATCAAGAAAACAAGGAAAACTCACTGGCTCTACAGTAACTCTAACCTAGGAGATGAAGGATCTCTCAATCTTTCATCAAACCAATGAAAAACAACCAAATCAAGACTCCAAACTCAATATCCAACACAAACCAAGGATTTCCAATGAAACAAACTCAAAGAAACACCACAAGAAAGAAGGGAAGAAGGAGGAAAACCATACCTTCAAGCTCCTTAAAACTCAAGGAAAACCTTCACAAGAGAGGGGAAGAGATCTTCAATCATCTAACTCCAAGTCCAAGCCAAGAAAAGAGAGTATTAAAGAGGGGGAAAAGAAGATCTAAAGAGGAGAAGAGAAGGGAGAAAGAAGAACAAGAAGAAGGGGAAAAGAAAGAGCCAAAAGGGGCTTTTTTAAAGCCCTAGAAGGCCTTAGAAACCACCCTATAGGGTTCCCTTCACGGGCTCCCTTGTGGGCACAAGGAAGGCCATGAAGGAATCCAGAGAAGCTTCACAGGCTCCCTTGTGGCCGCAAGGGAGGCCATGAGGCTTCCAAAGGAGCTTAATGGGTTCCCTTGTGCCCCAAAGAGAGGCCACAAGGATTTTGGCCAACTTTCAAGGGTTTTCCCCACCTCTTCTTGCCCTCACTTGACTTCAACTCAAATCCTAACACCAAAAGACAACTAAGAAAGCTTACTCACCAAAGAAACACACAAGGAATGAGTTAAAAGCAAAGCAAGGAAGTAGGAAAATTGTCGAACAACCACAAACTTCATCGCCCTAGTCGGCCAAACTAAGAAATCAATGCAGTACTAGTGACCATACACTCTTTTAATTTCTTCTCATTATATATCACTACACTTGTGCATGCATGCATACATTGGGGACAATGTACATCTTTAAGTGTGGAGAGGGAGTGTATCTTTGCTTTTCTTTGCACGATTATTAAGAATTTCGTACTATATGATGAGTGTTTTTTATATCATATTTTACATATATCCAATGTACTCTTTAGCTTGTCTTTTAGCACATTTTATCTATGAATGATGTTATTCTGGGTATGTTTGACTCTGTTGCAAGTTTTTTATGGTGCTCGTAACACATATGGAGTGAAATCAAGGACAAAACCAACCAAAAAAGAAAATTTCTTATGGTTTTTCTGTCAGGGATTCCTCTGGTTGTCAACGAGAGTTTGGATGAAGCATGGGAGATGCTATTTCCCCATGATTACCTCAGGCTAGGAGTGGCCTATACTTTCAGGGGAAGCACAGTTTGTGTGCTCCTTTCATGGGTATGCTCAAGCCGAGCACAAGTAGAGCACAACCATGCTATCCCCGTGATTCCCTATGGATGACACTTAACCCTTTTCACTTACAAGCTTCAAGAAGAGCATGGTTTGAGCATGACCGTGCTAAGACTGTGTCAAGCTTGAAAGTTCCTTATTAATCACCAGATTTAGGGTTTCTTGGCATTTTTTGTTCAGGAGTCTTCTTCTCTAGCGGGGGAACTCTCAGGTGAACGATGATCAGTCTTCAGCACTTAAGCTAAGGAAGCCAAGGGTGAGTTAGAGATACTGGAGAAGTGGAGTTGCCCATCCCATGGATTTCTTGAAGTACATTTGAGGAGATCTTGTGAAAAGGGGAAGTCAAGTGGTAAAAGTCTAAATGTACATATTTTATACGTATACACTTGTGACTATTCATGTGCATTTGAATAAATCGATGCCCTTTGTGTGTTTTAATCATTTCTATTTGTGTTATAAGGCTAAAAGAAAACTAGATGAGCCCAAGAATGCATTCAGGAAGAAATCTATACAAAAATGGCGTTTTAGGGCTTTATGCACTGTAGTGAAACAGAATGAAGAATTAGTAAAGTCTCAGGTTATGTTGATGGGTTTACTGACAGGCATGAAGACGCCCTTAAATCGGATGAAGAACGTGCAGTTTACTGTAGAAATTTTACTATAGCACTGACCCGAGACTCTGACAGCCTCCTTCATGCTCGTGAAGAAAGCAGTGAAGCCAACCTAAGAACATTTTAAAAGAAGGGTTAGGCCATTATTAAAGGGGTCTTTGGCCACCCTTCTCCACCATCAACTTCTAGTGTTTCAAGGGGCTGGAGAAGGTGGATTTGAGAAGCAAGATCAAGGGGAAGAAGAAGGTTGCTATCAAGGAGATCATCAAGGAGTTTGCTGGTGTGATCGACAAAGCTCTCACCACCACCTTCTAGTCAACATTTCATGGGAGTTTCTTTGGTTTTGTTCATGTTTCATATGTATCTTGAGATTTCCTTGTTATTCATGTTGAACTAGACTCCCAAGGTTACCGGGTATTCCGTGAACCTTGGGATGAACTTGCTTGTATGGATGTTGTGATTTACTTCTAGTGAATTGGTTTGGTTTGAGATTTAAGTTTTGTGTCCTTTGATGTGTTGTTTTGCATGAGAAATCCGTGATTCAACTTCTAGGTTGTATTTGGTTGTGTGACCATTGCCCTTGTAATAGACTCACTTAGCTTGGAAGGGGCTCATGTATGAATACGCTGTGACCATCGGGTGTTTCATACCCCTCCAACCATTAGGGCTGGACCTAGGTATTGAGTATCGGCCCTAATTAGAGATTTCCCTGGTTGTAATGTAATCATAGGAGGATTTGGTCAGAAGAGATTCTAAGGCAATACTTGTATGGGATTAGAGGTTATCACCGTGACCATCGGGGTAACCTACTTCAGGATATCTCTTGGCCTAAAACTACCATTGTCTGTGTAATTCTAGCATCCTTCAGGCTTTATTAGTGCCAAGGGGATCCTTACCCGAGCCTTGCACTTCCATTGTTGTTTGCTTCTTCAATCTGTTTATATGGTGTGCCTTAGTCCAATTTGTCTATAGGTATCTATCATGTTAGTTTTCTTATTTTCTTTTAAACCTACCTTTGTTAGATTAGACAGTGCTATCTAGGGAGATGTAATAGCAGTTCTTGGGACCCCAGGGAATATGACCCTCTTGTGCTTGCGAGAGAGGTATTACTTGATGACCCGTGCACTTGCAGATCTCATCATCGAGATACCTTTCTTCCTTGTGTTATCTTTTTTTCTAATTTGTATGAATTTATGAGGGGCTAACCATTCCACGGTACCCTGGAATTGTAAACTATGTTATCTCTTATACTTTGACTACTTGAGTTCTAATGCCTATGGAGTTCTATTATTTTCTTGTGTTATTCATGTGTTTGCATAACTTGGCATGCTTAATTTGTGTACATGTTTGTGTTAAACTTGGCATGTATGGATTACTGTAATTGTGATTACCTAGTGTAGTTGCAAAACTTGGCATATATGAAGCCTATAGTTACACTTGTAGAACTTGGCGTATTGGGTGAGGTTAGTCTAGGAATACATTAAATGCTTATTTATTATTTACTTGGTCTTGTGGTTCTCTTGTGCTTTGATGCTTTGTTTTTTCTGATCCATAAGAACCTAATTAGAGGTGAATTGCATGCCTAGATCTCTCAGTTATTATTTATGAATCTTGATTGATTAATATAAATTGTTATAGTTTTCATAATCATTGCATGTTCTTAACTAATTATTACATATTGATGTTTATGAGGAGGATATACCCCCATATTGATGGAAACCCATGTCATGATATATCTATGCATGTTCTAAGAGGTTGGGCATAACTAGTTTTCCAGATTAGGGATTGATTGTCACCTAGGCTTAGGGTCTGATTGCTCTCTTCTCGTGGGATTCCTGTACTTAAGGCAAATAGAGGAGGCTGGGGTGGAAGAGATTTCATTTTAAGTTCATAGTGATTTATACCTAGTTGCCATGGCTTATTGGGGCTAGTAGGCCTTTGAATTCCCGCTATTCGAACCTAGAACATGATTGACACTTAATGCCTATCATAATTAATAATCATAATAACTTCAGTACATACTCCCAACTCCTTCTAAGTTTGTTTAACGTTGTATCCAATTATATTTTTTAATAGTGTTGTACAAGTAGAACTAAAGAAAGAGTGTAAATTATTAGGCTATTGATTAAGTGAAAAGAATGTAATAGGAGCCTCTCGCTATTCCTAGGGAAATATGATAAACGACTAAATGTATGTATTTATACATATTCATATCGTATTATTTTTTTATACAAATCAATGATTTGTTGTCGTTTTGTGTGTGTTAATTGGTCTTATTCATGTTACAGGTATCAAAGATGCCCAGATGAGCTAGACAACGCAAAAGAGAAGGAAAACGACACTGAAACTGCGTTTTTTAGAGCTGGGGTAATGTAGCAATACTGTAGCAGTCATTGTAGCACGAATAATTCGAGAAACAATGAAGCCTCGGGTTTCATTGACGGGTTTACTGACGGGCATGAAGATGGCCATGAACCGGATGAAGAATGCGCAGGTACTGTAGAAGATTCACTGTAGCATTTTACTATAGCACTTCACAATTTTTTGGCGGATTCCCGAGACTTTGACGGCCTTCTTCACGCCCGTAAAGAAGGCAGTGAAGCCAACCCGTGAGTTTTTTAAAGAGGCTTTTAGTGCTTTTCTTGGGGATTTCTTCTACACCCTCTTCTCCTACCTCCACCACTACTCTTCATCATCCAAATCTGAGGTAAAGAAGGTCAAAGAAGACGTTTTAGACCAGGAAATTGATGGAAGAGGCAAGATCTGACATCATCTCCCCTTGTGCAAGCTTGTAGAGAGCAAAGAAGCCACCCACTTGGTGGCGTCGTTGGAAGCTTCCCGTGGCCTACTTCTCCTTTCTCATCAATTTAGGGAGTTCTTTGTTGTTTATTTAGTTGTTTTATTGGACTTGATCATGTACTTTCTTAGTATGAGCAACTAAATCCCAAGGTCGCCGGATGTCGGTGAACCTTGTGGTGAACTTGTGTAGATTTGGATGTTTGATCTATTCTATTGCATTTGGTGTGTTGTGATCCATGCTTGGTGTACTTTGATGTATTGATATGCATGAGAAATTTGTATGTCAGTTTCTAGGTTGTACTTGGTTGCGTGATTATCACCCTCTTACTAGACACACCTAGCTTGAAAGGGGTCCATGTACAAATACACAGTGATCATCAGTGATTTTGTACCTCTCCAACATTAGGGTTGAATCTAGTTTTTGTTTTGGCCGTAATTAGAGATTTCCCTACTTTTAATGCATACCACCAATTGCATGATAGTTTTGGCACCTGACACACCCCTTTGCGTGTGTGTACCGCAAGTGCACGGGTTGTCGAAGTAATAATTACCCTGGTGAGTAGGGTAGTCGAATCCACAGGGAACAGAGCTACTAGTACTAACTTCTTCTCTGCAATCTAGCCTAATGACCACTGTGATTTAGTGGTGATCTAGTGTGCATAGAAATTAATACCAGAGATGAATAGGCAAAAGGTAAATAAAGGGAGATCTCAATCAATGAAGATGAGATACCCGGGCAATGCTCCCCCTAGGTTCTATCATGAAGTGCAAGACTAACTAAATGCTTCTAAACCGAGTTCTATGAGTCGAGGTAATCCAAGAATAATCGGTCTCTGCCTCCAGGCCACCGATACTAGTCCCCTACAAGGTCCCGGCGGAGAAATCGCTCAATCTCAACACCTCACACCCCATATGACCGCAATAAGCTTTAGAGATACCTAAAAGTGAAACCGATTCCTAAAATTAGATCTAATCCTACTTCTAGGCGGAAGATCCCTAACCCCCTACAAGGTCCCGGCGGAGAAATCTCTCAATCTCACACCTCACACCAAATATGGTTGCATAGATCTTAGGGAATACGGAGATAGGAAACACTTAATCGGAAGGGAAAGGGGACGTTCCACTATCTCATGACTCACCCTCTCAACCCTCTTCAATCTTATATGTTCTAACCCTAATGGAGACCTCTCTCTCACCAAGGCAACAAATCAAGCATACCAAACAACCATACGAATCAATAAGGCATGCAAGCAATGATAAAACAAGATTGAAACTCAAATAAACTCGGATTTAAAAGAAAGCATAAAGAAAGTCAATACATGAATCGAAACCTAGGGTTCACATGCCCAAGTATCTACTAGGGTTTAGCCCTCCATGGGGCTTATTACAAAGCAAAACATAACACAATGAAAAGCAATGTAAACCATGGAAATAAACCCCCTTGAATTCGTGATGATGGCCTTGATGGGTTGCTCAACGTCTTGAAGGATCCTTCTCCGAAGCTAGGTCGCCAATGACTCCCTCGATGCTATGACGGAGGAAAGAACTATCAAAGTTGGTGAAGAACGGCCCTCCAATTCGGCAAAGACCTCCTCCTCAAACCCTAGCCGCTTCTCCTCTCAAAAGCCACACAAAAGATATCAAAAGAATCGGCGAAGCGGCCTATTTATAAGTCTGAATCGCGCCAGTCACGTGTCTTCACGCGACCGCGTGAGATCCCACGCGATCGCGTGGACTGCAGAATTCCCACGCGGTCGCGTGGGATTTTGACGCGGTCGCGTGAACAGTAATTTTACTACAGTACTGCTACAGCGAATGAACAGTGTTTTGCTACAGTACTCTTCATGACCATGATCCAAACTCTCTCATCTTGAGGCCACATGGTCGGGCACACGTCCATATGGTGAGTTATAAGACTTCTCCTCCTTCGAATCATCATTTGAGAGCTTGAACTATCTTCACACAAGTTGGGACATGAAGGTGTGACTGCCCTTGTGCCCTTCCATCACACAAATTATCTTGAATTCTTCAGGAAGTTGGCACACACCCTCATGTGCATGATCCCCTCTTGTGCCTTGACACTTGTGTTGTACAAAAGCTCCCAACAATACGTCTTTATAACCCATCTTTGCTTCCTTTTCCTCCTTTAACACTTCCACAACCTAATTGCATAAAAGAACACCAAAATACATTTTATGAGACATAATCAATGGTAAAATGATGCTCAATGTATGTAAAACAAGTAGGTAAAACATGTATAATCAAGCACTTATCAGCACCCTTCTCACTTTAGTAGTTTAGTAGGCCCAGGAGGATCCACATCCGTGACCGCCTTCATTCCCTTGATTTCTACCCTTGATTGCTTTGACTGTAGACATTTAATTGGAGTTTTTCTTTTTTATTTTTCTTTGTAGTTGTAATACAACCACTTGAATCTATAGGCTAGTCAACAGGCAAAGAGGAAGTAAGAGTAGCTTCTCGGAGCCTGGGAATATGACCCTCTCATGCTTGCACGAGAGGTATTACTTGATGACCCTGTGCACTTGCGGGTGTTTAACGAAAATACGACCCTTGTGTTCATCCACGAGGTATTACTTGACTACCCGTACACTTGTGGTATAACGGACCAATTCTAGTATTTAATGCATACTTGCATGCTTATATATTTGCATAATTTAGACACCCATAACATGTCCATCATGATGCTCAATGCTACTATCAGCTCGGGTCTTGATCTGATAGACCCACCGACAGCTGATAGGAGTAACACCAGAATGAAGTGGAACAAGCTCCCATGTATGCATGCACCGATGGGCATCGAGTTCCTCTATCATAGCCTAGTGCCAATGGGGATGACTCATAGCCTCACGATAAGACTTTGGCTCGGAATGGGAGTGAACAGTAGTAAGGAAGGCTTGGAACTCTTGGGAGTAAGTAGAGGAAAAAGAAAGTGCATACTAGGCAGGAGAACAGTGAATACGGTGTGGGTAGCGATGGGTGGCATCAAGAGCATCTTCAAGAGAAGATGAGCCTGTGAGGAAAGGAGGTGAATCACCATAACCATCAATGCACCCAGAGGATGAAGGAACATAAGAAGTTTCAGTGGAGACTGTGGGTAGGGGCACTAAGCTGGCAGGAATGGTGGAACCCGAAATAATTAGTAAAGGGACAGAAGAGGACACACTAGAGAAAATTGAAGAAAAGAAAGATTCAGAGAAGATGAACAAAAGTAGGGTGTGTCTTTAAGAAAAGTTACGTGATGGGAATTACAAAGATAATGAGATAGAAGATCATAATAGAGTTGACCCTAATGTTCAGAGCTATAGCCTAGAAAAATACACATGGCAGAATAAGGAGAGAGTTGATTTACTCAACAGCGGGGAAAATGGCAAGTACAATCAAAAGTGTGAAGATGTCCATAAGACGGAGGTTGAGAGTAAAGATGCTCATAAGGAGTGACACCAGAAAAAGTGGTGAAAAGAGTTCTATTAATGAGATAGACGAAGGTATGGATAGCCTCAACCCAAAATGTTTGAGGGACAGTAGACCAAAAGAGAAGGGTACCAGCAGTGTCCAAGATATGATGATGCTTGCACTTAGTAACACCATTTTGAGCAAGTGTATGAGGACATAATTGCTGAGCCAAAGTGCCATGAGAAGAGAGTAACTCTCGAAAGGATGTAAAGAGATACTCACATGCCTCATCAGAGCGAAAGACCTTAATGCGTTTGGCAACTTGAGTTTGTACCATTTTTGCAAATTGAGAATAAATGGCAAATACTTCAGATCAAGAACGTAGCAGGTAAAGCCAAGTATAATGGGAGAAATCATCAATAAAGCTGATATAGTAGGAAAAAACACCTAAAGATGAAAGTAGGACAGGGCCACAAACATCTGAGTGAATAAGGTCAAAAGGAGATTCTAATATAGATTCTTGTGATGAGAAGGGAATAGCCTTGTGCTTAGCTAGCTGGCAACCCATAGAAGGATTTAAAGAAGTAGTAGAAAGAGAACCAAGACTACCTGAAGTAGTTAAGAGTTTCAGGATAGCACTAGATAGGTGGCTGAGACAACGATGCCAAAGATCGATAGAACACACAGATATAACAATTATAGAAGGTTGAGGTATAGGAAGATGAAGATGGTCTAACTGATAAAGTCTGCCAATCCTACTCCAGGTCCCAATACTCTGTCCTGTAAGATGATCCTACACAGAACAAGAAGAAGAAGAAAAGGTGACTATAAGACTATGATCAGTGAGCTAGCTAACTGAGATAAGATTAATAGATAAGCCAGGAATATGATGGACGTTGAAAATATCAAATGAAGTGGATTGAATATGATAGCATTGCATGACAAGCTGAAGGCTCCCATCAGCAGTGCGAACAGTGGAAAGTGGGGGAAGGGAAGAAATAGAAACTAGGCTAGAGGCATCTGCAGTCATATGATTAGTGGTACCATAGTCTAAAATCCATGAGGTAGAAGATATATCAGAGGCAGCAGTCAAAACAGAGGAAGACTTGCTAGAGACAACAGACATAACCGAGTAAGTATTGGGCTGCATAGCACGTTGCATAAGATGGATCTGCTCGGTAAGTTGAGCAACCTTAGAGAGTAGAGTAGCAGAAAAAATAGGAGATAAAACTGAAGCATCATGGAAGGATAGAGAGATAACAGAAGAGGAAGACAGAGGCTGAGACTAGTGCTCCTTCCCCGCGTAGCCTCTTCCCAGTACTGCTAGGTTCCACGTGCCTCCTGCTGAACGTCTCCAACCGTTCTCCACGGCGGTGCTGCAGAAGACACTGCGTCCTCAATCAGAGTTTCTGATCTCTACGGATCGCTTCCTCATTAGAGCATCACTCGACTCGAAAACTCAAGACACCAAGCTTCGATTCTCCTACACTGAACCCTTGGTGGATGGAGACATTGGCTATTTCAATCCCCAATGGCACTGAATCAATAACGCCTCTTAGATACCCCTTGTTGAGAGGTCCAATTGTGATGAAATTTCTTTTATTTTGAATAAATTCCTTAATTTGTTCTTTGAATCAAAGAAAGGATACAATTTTCCTATCAAAGGTGTGAGTTTTGGTTGTGCTTTTCTGATTTTTGTTTCAAATTTTGGGTAAAGCTGATTTTTTAAATCTCAAAGGAAGTGTGAAGGACTGAGTAGTTGTCAAAATCATTGATTGGATTGGATTATTTTCAATAAAATTCTCTCTTGGTAGATTGGATTATCTTCAATATGTGTTAAAATTCATGTCTTTTAATATGCTATTATGGGATTGTTCTTCAGCTAATGAGTAATTCATTATTGAATTGGTTAATATGTTGTTTTGGCCTTAATTATTAGAAGTTAATAAGTTCTGACTTGAGAAAGCTCTTAAATTTTTTATTTCAAAAGTATTTGTTAATAACTTCTACATTTGCTCATTGTGAGATAAAGTGTGCCTTGACAAAATAGTTAGCAATATCTTTTCTCTGCATTGTTAGTGCGTAAGTTAATGCAAAGATGTAGGTGCTATTTTGGAATGGTAACCTATGGTTAGTATCTTTTCATTTTTTATTTTGCTTGGACATAAGGGGCATTTAATTTTTTAGGAAACATGCAAGACAATCCTCCATTTAAATCTCATAGTCTGGAAGTAGTAACCATGGACTTCAATTAAATTATATAAGATTGCATCCTTTTTATATATGGCTCAACTATAGTTTGACTAGTTATTTGATCTTACTTTGGAGTCAATGCACCTTCTATATTCAGTTCATTTCTTTACCAAGATTGTCATTTCCTTGTCATTTTTTCATGAATTAGCTTCAAGTTTTCCTTCTAAGTATCACTCTAAACATTGTGATAAAGTGTGTATCTTTCTAGTAATTTCTTCCACATTGTTTTGCCGAACTTGTTAAGTGAACAAATTCCTTTCCACAATTCTTTTTTAGCCATTGGTAAGATATCAACTACATGTTGTCTTGATTGTGTTCAACAACGGTGGAGTACATGGTTGTGATCATAGAAACCTTGAATAAATTACAAGACCACACAAAAGATGACCCTACCCCAACTTCATTTATCCCAAATGCAACTTACCATACTTTAATTGAAGCTTTTGGTGGAAAAGGTTATATTGTTGCAACTCCAGATAAACTCAAATATGCTCTCACTGAATGCAACACAAAAACTAAGTGCTATCCAATCTAATAAGTTTCAGTGGCCACATAAAAATTTTCATAGAGTATTATACATATGTTGCCTAATAAATATATAGCTAGTGAGAATAACATCATTATATACTATAATCTTTTCATTCAGAAATAGATCACCCTTTTCGGTCTACAATTGTGTGGATTTGCCTTAAAGCTTTTTGTTAGTTATGTTGTTGTAATAGTGTACCATATCTCATTACATAATGTATGCCTATCTCATTATATTCCAAAAATCTACACTAGCTTAACAAAATTTGTGTAGCCTAGCAACAAATTACAGATGACATTCCAAAAATCTGCAGCTTAACAAAATTTCTGTAGCCTAGCAACAAATTAAAGATGAAATTCTAAAAATCTATAGCTTAAGAAATTTCTGCAACGTAACAATTTCTGCAGCTTAACAAATATTTGTAGCCTAACAATAAATTAAAGATAGGCATTCAAAATATCTGCAGCTTAATAAAAATTTGCAACCTAATAATTCTTGCATATTAACAAATTTCTGCAGCTTAATATTTTCTTCAGCTAAACAAATTACAAATTACTGTAGCAATTCACTGTATCAGGTTACTGTTCACAACGCGCTGAAAATCAAAAGTCCAGAGAATCCAGACGGGAGTGGAAATTCCACACGGCTGTGTGGATGCCCGATTTTAGCCCTATAAATACAGCGATTTGATTTATTTTGGTGATCTTTTTGTCTATCTTTTGCCCAACTTTTGAGGAGAGCACGACTAGGGTTTGGAGAGGTTCTATGGCATTGGCATCGAGTTCCTTTGGAGGAGAACTATTGGGGGAGCTTTCGTCGGTATCGATTCGGCGAGGTGTGCCCTAGGTTTGACAAGGGGACCTTTGGAGAAGACGAGGTGGCTCCATAAGACCATCGATACGGACTACAAAAGGGTTTTCTTTATGGTTTCTATGCATATGTTTTCCAACTTTTTGTTAATTTTGTATTGCTCCATGGAGAGCTAAACCCCTAGTGGGTGCTTGGACTTGTAAACCCTAGGATGACTTTGTTTCATTGGCTTTTATTATGCTTCTTTAATTGATGATTTTAACTGACTTTCAATCTTGAATGTTAATTGCATGATTTTCCCTTAGATGTGACACTAGGGTTGAGAATCCATCTAGGTAATCCTTTGAAGGTGTGACAACTTCATTAGGGTTAGACTAAGCAAGATGAAGAGGGTTGAGAGGGTGAATCGAGAGGTAGCGGAACGTCCCCCTTCCCTTCCGATGTGATTTATCCTACCTCCACGTTCCAAGAGTTCTTTACGGTCACAATAGAGTGAAGTGCTAAGAGATGAACTCCACTAGGGCTTAGTTGCGCAAGAAACAGAGTGAAGTATTGTAGTGAATTTTAGTGCTGGGGTTTAATTGTGACTAGGGGCCTTTCGCCTGGACCAAAGGATTAGGTCTATATTAGGGAATAGGGTTTATCAATTGGAGTCCCTAGAAACCCATGCAGTCCCACACAGTGTGAGGTGTCAAAAGTATCACTTTCCGCCGTGGCATAGTGTAGAGGGCTAGTCATAGTTGACCTTAGGTTTGGGACCGTGTATTTTTGGATTTCCTCGACTCATTAAACATCAATTAGGAGGTATAATATTAGTCTTGCACTTGAAACAGTAGTCCTAGGGTGAGCACTATCCGGGTGCCCCATCTTTCCATCGATTACCTCTCTTTACTTTTATTGCTCTTCTTGCTATTGATTTCTCTTACCATCGATTTTCTCTATAGCTAAATAGTGATAACTCTTGTTTCTAAACACTATTCCTTCGATATGACTATCCACTCACTGGGGTAAAGTTTATTACTGTGACGAATCGTGCACTTGCGGAACACTCATGCAAGGGGTGTATCACAAGGACATTCAAAAAATATTGGTCAGGGCTAACATGCATTACCACATAAAAATTTTCATTGTCAAACAATAATGATCAATTGGAAATATGAATTAAATTAACACAAACTTCAAAGAAATTGTCTTACTGAATTGCATATGGACATGTAATGACCTTTTCTTCCACATTTACTGCAAGTCTTTTTCCTCTTTACTGATAATTGCAGATCAATTCCAGATTTAATCCTCATATTCACTTTTGGCTGACCTTTGCTCTTGATAGGCTTTGGATCAAGAATAGTAATGTGTGACCCACAAACATCAGCTACACCAAAGAAAACAGGCAAGGAAGAAGAACCAATAATCTCCTGATTTTCCTCACTTTGCTCGGTGCACAAGCTATGTTCTCGTGCAATAGACAATACACTAACCATTTTGAAGATTTCATTTAACTTAGGCATAATTTTCTCATACATCTCTAGGGATGATATAGATTTTGTAATACGAAAAAACATATTTTGTGCACTCCACTTCATCAAGGGTGTAAAAGCATTGTTGCTTGTCTCAATCACCATAACATTTGACCTATGTCTTGCAATCATAGTCCAACGATGGAGAATATGATTTTTGGGAATCTTTGCAACCTCTTTTTTTTTAAAAAAATATTTTTAATATGTGACAACACAACACATCTTTCCTCTCAAACTTCTTACAGGAGCATGTAGTAGTAGGCTCCACATCTTCAGCACCATCTCTCCTAAATAAAACAACACGATTGCAAATTTTATACTTGGCATGATCAAACCCATCACAAATATGTTCAGCTAGCATACTAGCACTTTCTCGCAATTCTGTCTGAAAGATATTAAATATGGCTCTTGTATACACTTCTCCTGCATGTCTCTCAATTGGATGGTTTGAGTGAAAGTTAGGCATAGAGTTTAAAGTCTTAAAATCTTCATTTTTCTTCATCATTTCATTGAGCACATAATACCTTATCATAATGTATAACGAACTCATCCAATGGATTTTGTGAATTAACAAAGCCATCAAAAAATAAGTTGATGCTTTCACTATGTTGTGTAGAGGTCATTCGAGCTGTGAATAGATCTTGCCAATAAAGAGAAACCTATTTGTGTCGAATTTCATATATATTATTCAATCAATGTTTGTTATCAATGTTGTATGCTGCTTTAAGTTCACCCCAATTACTCTCAAATGCTTCAATTGATGTACTATGGTACAACCAGTTGTTGTACTCCCCCATGAAGCCCCCTTTGCTCTTCAAATCTACTAAATACTTCATTGAATTTCTCCTAATGTGCCACGAGCAAAGTCGATGACTAGAATTTGGAAAACTTTTGCAATATCTTTCCCCATAGCCAAGTTTTGGTCTATAGTAATTATTTGTGGATGTTTTCCTAGCATACATTTCAACCATGCCTGAAATACCCATAAAAAGCTTTCTTTTTTTTCATCAGTGATTAGAGCGCAACCAAATTAAATAGATTGTTTATGGTTAACTCCAACAAAAGGAGCAAAGGGAAAACAAAACCTATTAGTTTGATAAGTAGTATAAAAAATAGCATCTCCAAATTCTAAATATGCCATTCTACATCTTCCATCTACCAAAAAACCAAATCTATTTTGTCCAAACTCATCAAGATCCATATCAAAGAAAAATAAATAATCATTGAGCTTTTTGTCCTTAAAAAACTTAACAATAGCCATGCATTCTTGCCCAATATTATTCCTTCGAACTCCTCATAAATGATTTAAGCAATCATCTCCAGTAATTGGTGTAGACCCCATATTTTAAAGAGTTTCATTCAATATTCTAGGCATTTGGCTTGGTCCCACTCTACTCTTATGCAATGCATCCATCAAACTTCTACATGTATCACTAATACTGTGGTGAGATAGCATCTTCATCACCTTAGAGGGACTAGTAAGTAAATCATGGTTATGTGTATCGCCAAAGGTTTTTATAGTCCAAAGTCCATTCTTCATTTTGGCACTACCATTCGAGCTTGGCAATTTGTCCTTGTATCTCTGTGTCTATGAATAGTTTTGTCTAGTTGCCTTTTATCCGTCATACACTTAGCTCCTTCCTTGTCACAAACAAAGTGTCGACATGTAATTAATTGAGAATGAGATGAACAATACATGTGACCTCTTCTTATCTTAAAACCTTTAGACTTTGCATAATCTAAGTAAAATTGAAACACTTCCTCCTTATCATGGAACTCCATACCAAGAAATGGGGTTCTTGCTGATTTCCATTCATCTTGAGAATGTGGTCTCTTTTATAATTCTTGTCCATCTTGTGTTTCCAATTCATGTCCATCTAAAAGATGTTCACTGTTAGTCTCTTGTGTCACACCACTTCCTTCTTCATGATGTTGAGGTAATTCAAGCTTATTCGGATCTATTTCCATATCCTCCATGATATCCTATTATGAAAACCAATTAGAACATATCAAAGCATATAACTTATGAAATTACTAACCAAATCATCATATTCAATAAAAATTAGTTATGTCAATTCATATTTCTTAATAAACATTAATCAAACATAGATGAATTATAAAAAAATTTCATGTAAATGGGAAATTTACAAAATTAAATCAATAGTTTGTTAATAAAAATTTTATCTTTTGATTTGGCCACTTTAAAACACCATGTTCACACCAAACTCAACAGAAAATTTGAGGGAAATTGACAAAATTAAATCCTTAATTTGTTAATAAATCTTAACCTTTTCATCAAATTAAACACCAAACATCACAATTTCATCACGTTCCACTTCTTTTTCTCAATCTTTTTGCAATCCAAACAAAACCTAACATCAAAGAACTTTAGCACTACACCAGAATGTGAGTAGAAAATCACCTAAAATGGAAGCCCTTGGAGATCTTGTTCGATCTTGATCCTGGTATTGAAGTAGAGGGCAACTTGGTGGCAACAACCTTTTGGTTTAATATATATAGGTTATAGGGATGTGTGCGCCACTGTGTCTTCCACTTATTTTGATTATGAAAGCCAGGCGCATTGGAATGCATGCAGTGAATAAATAAATGGTCTGTCACTTTCTTTGATTGGCGTTAGAATTCATTTAGTAAGTGCTGATCTGGAGGAGAGGAATTTGTTCATCTTGTTGCTACCAAGTGAAGATGAGGATGGTGATGATGGTCAACGGAGGAGGATTTCAGTTTGATTTGTCTCAGGCAATGGTTCTCGATGATGCTGTATGGAGAAAGAGCGTTGCTAAGATGGTTGTGGGGTTGCGCATTCACCTGGAGGAAAGATGACAGTTGTGGTGAAAGAGAATGACTGCATTAGCCAAGCGAGGGTGGAGATTTTTTTTGTGAAAGAGAGAGAAAATGTTTGTTTGATGTTGTTGGCGAGGCAGTCGTGGGGCAAAATGGAAGCTTCTATTCCTGCAAAGAACTAATGATGTAGGCAAAAGAGGAATAGTTCCAATGGAAAAGGACAACTCAAGTAAAAGTGTAATAGATATAGCAAAATCAAACAAAGGATGACAAGATTTGAAAGATCTGGCGAAGTGAAGATGATGTAGGAAAGAAAATACAAATTGGACAAAATAGGGAGATATCTAGTGAAGTAAAGATAAATTCAGCAAGGTGAAGAGATGGCCAAAGTTTTTCAAAAAAAAAATATCATTGGAAAAACCTTCTCTGATATAATGTAAGATAATATCAGAAGAAGAAGAGATGTTTCTCATTAGTGTAACAACCCAATATCTAGATACATGAGTATGTAAGAGTATGTATGAACAAGAAGATATAAGAAATATATATGTATACGTTATACATAAAGGTATATAACTCTAATAGGCACAATTGAAAATTCCACAAATCAAACTATATGATGACATAGAGGCTTTTTTTAGTAATTAATACCATTAGAGCAATGTTATAGTGATAAACGCCTAAATGTATGTATTATATATGTATAGGTTTTGTACTATTCATGTGTATTTTCATAAATTGATGCCCGTTTTGTATTTAAATTTGTTTTATTTATGTTACAGGCATCAAAGAAGCCGAGGAGAGCTCATGAACGCAATTGGGAGAAATCAGCACTAAAAATTGCGTTTTAGAGTTCTAAGCACTATAGCAGCATTGTAGCAGAGGAGTTAATTGAGGCTCCATGAAATTGGCTATAACCCTCACGGGCTTCATGCTCCTGACACGACCCCTTGCGTGTATCCCGCAAGTGCACGGGCTTGTCGAAGTAATAATTTTACCCCGGTGAGTGGGTAGTCGAATCCACAGGGAATAGGAAATCAGAATATAAGATTTCACTAATTAAGCTATGCAAAGTATGGAAAAGATTATAGTGAGATCAATGAGTGAACAAATATGAATAAAAGACAAATAATTAAATAGAAAGATGAAAGGCAAGAGAGTGCAAATAGAGGAGAATCGAGAGGAAATAACAATGATTAAGTAGGGTATCCGGACAGGCTACCTCTAGGATCTATGCTTCTAGTGCAAGACGATGCTATTATACCTTCCTATTGACGCTAATTGAGTCGAGGAAATCCTTAAACTCACTGTCCCAAACCTAAGGTCAACCGTGACTAACCCCAACACTATGCCCCGGTTTTAGGATTCACGTCAACCCTTCACTCTGTCGTTTGCACAACTAAGCCCCAAGGGAGTATATCTACCTAAACCTCACACTACGTGGGATTGCTTTAAGTTCTAGGGATTCCTAGTGATAAAACCTGTTCCTATATGTAGTTCTAACCCTTTGGTCCAGGTGAAAGAACCTTAGTCTAAATTAAGCCCCAGTGCGTAGGATTCACTTCAACCCTTCACTCTGTTACTCGCGTAACTAAGCCCCAGGGGAGTTTATCTACCTAGCACTTCACTCTATTTCGACCGCTAAGAAACCAAGGAAACGGAGGTAGGGAGAAATCACATCTGAAGGGAAAGGGGTACATTGCTACCTCACAACTCTCCCTCTCAACCCTCTTCAATCCTAAATAGTCTAACCCTATAGGAGTTGTCACACCTCCAAAGGATTACCTAGATTGTTCTCAACCCTAGTGTCACGGCTAAGGGAAAACAATAACAAGAAACAATTAAGATTGAAACTCAATTTTATTCATCAATAATGGAAAAGTATAATAACAAAGTCATAGAAACATAATAACCCTAGGGTTTACAAGTCCGAATACCCACAAGGGGTTTAGCTCCTCAAGAAGTTATACATGTTCATCAAATTAAGACAGAAAGAACAAAGTAAAGACATTGATGAAAACCCCCTTGCGTATGGTGTGGCCGTGGTCTTGTGCGGCCGTCGAACGTCGATGACGATGCCGATGACGCGCGCTAAACCTCCACGAAATCCTCTCCGAAACCCTAGCCGCACCCTCCAGAAATTGGGGAGAAAGATAGGTCCAAAGATTCCCAAAAAGTCTCAAAATCGGGCTTTAAATAGGCTGAGTGCGGCTTTAAATTTTAACTTATCGGGGCTTCACACGGCCGTGTGGAATTTCCACACGCCCGTGTGGAGTTTCTGTCTTTCCTGAAAAATTACTTCACACGGCCGTGTGGAATTTCCACACGCCCGTGTGAAGTCTCTGGCTTTCTGGAAAATAATTCACATGGCCGTGTGTTAATTCCACACGCCCATGTGAATTCTCTGGAAACCCGATCTTCGGCAGAAAATGCAGAGTAACTTGCTACAGTGAATTGCTACATTAACAAGCTACAGTGCTGCTACAGTGCTCGCTGAAATGCTTCCGAATACGTTGTTCTTCATCAAGGCTATTGAATTGGGCACACAATCAATGGTAGATCGTGCCGATTACTTCAAGTCTTCTCTTTGGTAGAGTTCTCCTAAGTTACACAAGTCGGACTTGTTGTGAATGTGATTGCCTTTGTGCCCATCCAAAAGGAGATTGGCACACACTCACAAGTCTGGGCTTGTGCCTTGTCCTTGTTTGGTCTGAAAACTCCCCAATAACGGCGAACACGATCTAATTTCATTCCTATTCTCCAAATTAGCTCCATAAACCTACAATGCGCAAAAGTAAACAAATGCACACTATTTAGTGATAAAATCTGATTAAATTAGTGCTTATTGCAAGATAATAATGCTTCGCATCACTACAACACGAGCACTCATCAGCGCCCCCATGGATGCTCATGAGGTTCATTGGAAAATTTTGGCACCTGTACTATAGCAAGTTATTATAGCAGGAACACTGCAGCAAAAAACACAGTGGAAGCTGTGGCAAAATGAATGGTTCTTCTTGGAGAGTTTTTGAAGCCCTAGTTAGAGGCGACCTCACCCATGTATAGGAAGGCAAAATCGCCCATTTTTGAGAGTGGAAATCAAAGGGAGAAGCATCATTAGGCAAGGTCTCCACCAATCTCATCATTTGGGAGCTTGAAGACGACGAGGGAAGCCGCCCCAATTGAGGCATCCGTGGAAGCTTTCCACACAACCCTGCTCACCATCTCATCTCCATTGTTTGAGGGAGTTTCTTTATGCTATTTGTAGTTGTTTTTATGAGTTTATTTGTTGCATTTGCTTGTATGGAAGGCTAGCCCTAAAGTCATCGGATGCTGGTGAATCTTGAGCTAAACTTATTTTTAGTTGGATGCTTTGAGTTGTTTTAATTCATTTGGATTGGTTAGTGGTTTAAGCTTTGTGATCTTTGATGTGTTGATTTGCATGAGAACTCTGTATTTTAACTTCTAGGTTGTACTTGGTGGTGTGACCAATGCCCTCATCCTAGATACACCGTGACCATCAGGTAATGTATACCCCTCGAACCATCAGAGATCGGACCTAGTATTTGTGTATCGGCCCTAATTAGAGACTTCCTTAGGTGTAATGCAATCATAGGAGGATTTGGTCAGAAGAGATTCTGAACCAGTAGTTGTATGGGATTAAGGGTAACCGCCTTAACCATCGGAGTTAATCTATTTTAGGATGTCTTTTGGCCCGAACCACCAATTTCTTTGCAGCTCTAGCATCCTTCTAGCCTTAGTAGCCCTTAGGGAATCCACATCCGTGACTATCTTCACCTTTAGATTTTCACTCACTCTTTCTGTTAGTTGGCACTCTCTCTTGTAATTGTTTTAGTCTCTTTGGTAGATTTAGTGTTTTCAACATGATTTGATAGGTTAAACAACATATGAAGAGGAATTAGGGTAGATCCTTGGGCCCTAGGAATACGACCCCTATGTCATTACTTAACGACCTTGTGCACTTGGGGGAAGCCAATCAAGTTTCTAGGGCCGTTGCCGGGGACCCATAAGGAATATTCGGAAAACTTAGAGCTTGTTGATTTAGCCATTGTTTCTTTTATTTGTATTATTTGTATTTGTTTATTTTCTTGTACACATATTTTTATTTCTTTGCTTTCATTTCTTTTCCTTGCTTTCATTTTGAATCTTGAATGTTGGTGTTTGTTACTGTATAAGGTACCTATCTTATTACACATGCAAATCAAACAAACTTAGTAGAGCCGGACAACAAAATTGAGAGAACCTTGCATCAAAGGTTGAGTAAAGTGGCTGAGTGTTCAGGGAAACAAGAGGTTTAGATTGAACATAGTGAGCCATCAGTCATGGCAGAACCAAGGAGGACCTTGTTAAATTATGATAGGCCACAGTTTACTGGTGAAGAATTTAGTGTGCAAGCTCCTACAGTGCCAGCAAATAATTTTAAAATCAAAGCTAGTATAATTGGGATGACTTAAAATTTAGTACAGTTTGATGGGTTAGTTGATGAAGACCCTCATGCTCATTTTTCCCGTTTCCTCTAGATGTGCTTCATATTCAAGATCAATTCAATCTCAGATGATGGCATCAGATTGAGGCTATTTTTCATTTAGTCTGAGAGGAGTTGATTATCGATGGCTCACTTCATTAACTCCCGGATCTACCACCACTTCGAAAGGAATGGCGGAAAATTTACTTCCAAGATACTTCCCACTAAGCAAAATAGCTAGACTAAGGCAAGAGATTTTGGCCTTCAAGCAGGGGGATTCTGAAACACTCTTTGAGGCACATAAAAGATTCAAGGATCTCCTAAGAAGATTGATAAGTGTATAAAGTGGTGGACATGGAGCTCACCAATGTATTATTGCTAGCTCCTCTGTCGCACCTATTGAGACTGTTGATTATATTGTGGGTCCAAGACCCAGAGGAAATACCACCTGAACTTTTCATTGAATCAAGGGTAACAACAACAAAAAGTTGGCCCACCTCAGAACCCTCAAGTGTAACAACCTTTTCAAGAAAAGAGATTCACTACTGAAGATGTGCTTGCTAAGTTCATGATTAACATTGAATCAAGATTCACTAGCATAACTAGCAGCATGGAAACACAGTTTGGAAAAGTGAATGCTCAGCTCACTCAACATTTTTGGCTCCATCCTAAGAAATCTCCAAGCTTTTATGCAGTCACTCGAGCATCAAATGGAGCAATTCGCTAAAGCAAATTCTGAGCGACCTTCAAGCAGTCTTCCAAGTAACACTTGAGAAAATCCAAGGGATCACTTGAAGTCCATTGCCCTCAGAAGGGGAAGACAAGTTGAGAAAACAGTTGAAGTCGACCCAAGTGTCAAGAAAACTGGGATAGCCTTTGAGGAAGATCCCAAATCTGCTGAAAAAGTCATGGAGAAAGATGATCAGGAAGGAAAAAATAAATCTCATCCTCAGGGACAATCAAAACCGCCCTAGTACAAGCCTCTAATTCCCTATCCAGCTAGGCTGAAGAAAGACAAGGAGGATGTTCAATTTAGAAAGTTCATCAACATTTTCAAACAACTCCACATAAACATCACGATAGTGGAAGCCTTGACTCAAATGCCTAAATATGCCAAGTTTCTAAAGGAACTCCTCACCAACAAACAAAAATTAGAGGAAGAAGGAACCGTGTCAATCACGGGAAATTGCTCGGCCATATTGGAGAAGAAACTCCGACAAAAATTGAAAGATCCGGGGAGCCTCATAATTCCTTGTGTTCTTGAAGGTGTAGTTCAAGAGAATGCCTTAGCCGATTCGGGGGCTAGCATCAATGTCATGCCCTACACTATGTATTTGAAGCTTGGTTTGGATAAACTTAGACACACGAGGATGACTTTGCAATTGGCGGATTGATCAACAAGAAAACCTTGTGGGATTGTGGAGGATGTGATTATCCGAGTGGATAAATTTGTCATTCTTGTAGATTTTGTCATCATGGACATTGATGAAGATGTGTAGACACCGTCAATTCTTGGTCGGCCATTCCTCAGTACCTCGGGTGCCCTAATTGACCTAAAAGGATGGAAACTGACATTAAGGGTAGGAGAGGAAGAAGCAGTATACATGTTACTGCTGGCCATGAAACACTCACTTGACCATGATGACACACTTTATTTTATTGATGAAACTGACCTCTTGATTTCTGTTTGTGTGTAGGAGGTATTGTCATTGAACCCCTTGTACGAATACTTGGAGGAGCAAAGGAATGAAGAACAAGAAGAACCCCACCCTCCTTTTCGAAGTCACAACCTAAAGCAACCAAAGGAGAAGTTAATATGCACTAATGCCAAGAACAAGGAATGAAAGGAATCAATGTTGAAGAAAATTTGGAGGGAGGTCCGTGGGAAGAAAAAGAAAGGTATCACCCCTTATCATTCTCAATCTCAAGGAGGGAAGGTAAAATTCTCATCCCTCTTTACTCATGAAAAATGTGAAGTCTATTCATTGATGTCATTGAATTTACAGGGAAACAACAACACTCCAAAGTTGACCAGGGGTAACTTCAAGCTTTTTGAACCCATGTGAGGTAAGCAACAAGGTACGTCAAGCTCGTGACGTTAAACAAGTGCTTATTGGGAGGCAACCCAAGCATTTGGGGGTGTTTAATTCAATTTTCATATTCTAGGTGTTTATTTTACTATTCTTGTCATTATTTTCTTTACTAGTTTTGCATTTGAATAAGTCCATGTTCACATGTTTCTCACATTTTTCTTATCATCTTGGGTGTGGTTAATCATTTTCTTTGTTGAGTAATTCTTGTTTTTGTCTATATTTCATGCATTAAATCGAGTTTTCTCATATTTCTTTCAAGTTAGAGGTGTTC
The DNA here is from genome assembly GCA_020875875.1 of Dioscorea alata. NCBI lineage: Eukaryota > Viridiplantae > Streptophyta > Magnoliopsida > Dioscoreales > Dioscoreaceae > Dioscorea > Dioscorea alata. The sequence goes on along the minus strand of CM037025.1, from coordinate 16,568,222 downwards.
TAAATCACTCTAATGCCTTACTTAGTCATTTGGAGTTGTAAATTTTGCATCTTTGGTGATTTCCAGGTCCAAACGGCCTCCTTGAGGCCGTTTGGTAGGCCGCCTGCCCTAATCCAAAGGGTTTTGCCTAGGGCAGACGGCCTCCTTGAGGCCATATGGGAGGTCATCTACCCCTAGCCGAGAGGTTAGCCTAGTGCATACCACCCCTCATACGGCCGTATGAGAGGTAGTATGCCACGGGCTTTAAGGGTCATTCTTCATCATCTTGTCTCTCTCCTCATTCCTTTTTCATTCCACCTGATTTCTCTCTTCTCCTTTTCTTATTTCTTAGCCAAATCCACCCATTTCTTCTCCTAGTTCACCTCCTAGTCACTTTAAGAAGTCGATCTAGTGGTTTTCCTCAAGCTTTACTCAAGGTTTAGCAAGCTTTCGTCTGTATGATCTTTGATGCCCTAGTTTTATCTTTTTCATTTTTTTATGCACTCTTTGAGCTTCTTTGTAGATGATTTCAAGCATTTTACTTGTATTTGATGTTGTGAATGTTGTGTTGTCAATTTCCATTGAATTTATGTACAAAGTTTTGGACTTTCAAGAATGTGGGGAAATGCTTGATGATGAATAGTGTCCATAAGGACCTATAAACCGCCGTATGGACCCTATTCATGTTGTTTTCTTATTCTTTCTCCATCTTTTGTAATCGATTTGGTATTATTTTGGATTCCTTGAAGCTTGATTAGGTTTATCTATATTGTAAGGATGCCGAACGTTAAGAAACTCGCTTCCAATAGTCTAAGTTTTAGAGGCGGTTATAACTGCCTCTATAGCTAATAATTTCGTACATGTTCATAGTTTTTAGAAGCAGTTATAACCACCTCTAAATTTTTTCATTAAATGAACTTAATTTTAATTTATTTTCCTACTTATATAAATAAATTTGTTTAACCTATAAATCAAAAACATGAATCTTTCAATACATTCAAAATGTAATAATTAATAAATAAATCTGTTTAACTTGTAAATTCAATTTTATCAACTTTTATTGAAAAGTAATGAGCTCAAGTGCAATTTATTTTGATTAATAACAAAATGTAAAGTGTTCTACACTATTTGTCTACTTTTATTACAAAATATTTTTGGCTTAATTACACAAAGTAAAAAGCTTCGTGTACCTTCTTCACCTTCAACTCTCTAGATCTTTAACCATGAATTCTCCAAAATCTACAAAAACATATAAAAAAAATCGAATCTAATTCAATCAAAAATCAAAACTATGGAACAATATAAAACTAACTAATCTACAATCAAGACCTAAGCATATCATAAGATCAAACAAGCATGAAATAAAGTTTTCTTTTCCCTTAACTAAAAAGAGGATGAGACCACCACACTACAATCTTAACACAATTTAATAGAACTACATACAAGAATACGAGCACATCACTTTCTTGCTATAGGGCAAGATCAAACTTTGACGATAAAAAAGATTAATCAGATAGAAAATATATGAACTTTATAGCAAAAGAACCCTCTATGATGAGAAAACCACCCCAAGATCAAATTCTACCAAAACAAAATGTGCTTTGCACCAATGGATGAAAATTCAAGCAACAAAATATAGCCATATACAAAATCATTAACGCTCTAATAGCTACCTAGTGTGTGTCCATCCATCCACAAATCTTCAACCAACACTCATCTAATAGCTCTTCCACCTCCTCAAACCTGTATATATATACACACACATGCTAGACCAACATTAACACTCTGCTGTTAAACAACTACTCAATTGCTTTTTGTTATTTCAATAGGCAATGCAACTTACCCTAATTTCTTAATAGTAAAATTATACAAGTTAGTGGAATATTTTATGCATGTTTTTCAGAAAAATTTGTTTATTCTTTGTTTTTCAGCTGAATAAATAAAATAGACCAATCCTGTACTTCAACGTTTGAAGTTTCAAATATACTCCATATATTGTCATTCAAGGTCAAGTTAGTGAATACAAGGCCAACTTAATAAGACTTGTCTACCCAAATATATATTCTACCATAAAAATTACAGTAGAAAGATTAACCGCTAGCAAATATTCTACCAAAAAACATCACTCCATTTCGACAGAGCTTCATTGTAGACTATGCAATCAGTTTAAGGATCACTAATTGGTAATGCAATAATAAAATTGCAATTCTTTATGCCATCAAAATGGAATTCTCCCAAGACTATCTGAACCATTTAACCAATGATACATATTAAAATAAACAAATTTTGAGTTTGCAGAGTGTATTTTTGTAAATTGAAACAAATCTGTTAACCAGCCTACCTTAAGGAAAGATATCATTTGTCTTAATCTCTTATTTTGACAATAAGAGATTGCCCATCTCTTATTGATTTTGATAGGTAATTGCATATGGGTTCCACCCAAGAAGTTTTGGTAGCATGAGAAGTAGGCTGGACCTGAGAAGGCCTAAGTTCATCCTTTTGGCTCTTTATTTACCATTTTCAATGTCAAAGGCATCAGATCATCCTTGTATAGTTATAGTAGACTCTACTTATCTTATTTAACCAGTTATGGTTATTATGTACTTCTAACACTGATTTATGTATACAAAGCTCATATTACCAGATCTTTTCCTCACTATTCTTGTGATATATTTACATGTGAACTACTGAATATAGGCAAATGCTTGTGTTGTACTTACAATTTGGAAGATACAGACCACTAGTAAATTGATGTTTTTCTTAAATTTTGTTTTTATTTATAACAGAGTTGATCTAACATCAACATATTGAGTGTGCTTATATCTATACAAGTCATTATATATATATATATATGTTGTCAAACCACCAGAAAAGGAATTCAATGCATCTAAAATCAGTCAACATTGCTTATTGTGCCTCTAACAAGTAAAATTTTGTATTAAAAGAGAAAACTACATGGGTAACAAGTCATTGCTTGCATTCAACATTACAATGTCTAGTAAAAATCTAATTTGATGTTTAAATTCATATAAAGAAAAAATATATAGCACTTACCTTTGCAAAATGTTGAACTTGACTAAATGCCAAACTGCCAATAATCTGGAGAAGACAATCTAAACAAGTTCAATGATAATAAGGAGAATTCCACTAACCAAGAGACTGCAACAAAAAGTGAAAGAATGAGATACAAAAACCCCACATAGTCATTTACAGTAAAGTTTAGACTGACTTCTCATATGCACTATTTATGCATTACTAATTCCATTATTTGATGTTAAACAAGAAACAATTTGGATCTGACTAGACCCAATGAAAAATTTAGAGCAAGAAATATTTTTAGCTATCATTAATACAATGCAAAAATTTGATCATAACAAACAAACCAGCCACCAGAAGAGCACGGACTAATATTTGAGGTGTATCAGAAGATAAGTAAATGTGGAATATAAATATCAATAGCTACACCTCCATTAGCTACAATTGAAAGGGCAAACTATTTTGGCTCTATATAAACTTCTTGTACTAAATTTAAGCTCAATGAATTTGTAGAAAAGAAAGAATAATTCCTAAATACATGTTTGACTAAACAAGTGATGGATATGATTAATCACTCACACAAAGCTTATGATTAAGGCATTTCCACATGAAAATCAATAAAAACTTTGAAAATTAATGGCCATATGTAAAATCATATCTTTATCTATTAAAATCAAGTCACATAATCCATCAACTATCAATGCCACTCAATTCTTATCACATCATCCAAAAAATCCAATACATGCACAGAACAACTATTAGCAGTGGTATAAAAGCACACTTTTAGGGCAAGAAAAGGGGATTTTCGAGATAGAGAGTTTGGCCTAATCCATACGACCTCCATACGGGTATATAAAGGCCGTATGGGCCAAGCCAAGTTCTGATTTGTTTTGTGCAAAATTCATGCCCTATATAGCCCCCATACGGCCCGTATACTCTGGGGCTATAAAAGCACACTTTTAGGGTAAGAAAAGGGGACTTTTCTCTTGGCCTTTTTGGCCGCCTCCACAACATCTTATTGAGGCTTTTAGGCCACCTTTCGGTGGAGATCCTTGTGGCGAATGAGCACACATCATCACCAAGAGGGAGAGGAGCAAGGAAGAAGAAAAAGAAATGAAGTCCTAAGACATCATCAACAAACTTGTGAGGCTTCTTCCATTCAAGGGGATCATAACTGAGAGGGGTTTTCATTACTTCTTTTATTGTTTTGTCTTCCTTGTATGTTGTATAAGTGTCCCTTATCATGAGGGATTAACTTATTGTGGTGTTTGGATTTGGATGAACTGAAGGGTTCATCTTGTGTAAGAACTTTGGATGTTCTTAGTCATTTAGTTTGATGGTTGTTTGAGATTCAATCTTTCATGCTTTCATGTCTAGAATTATAATTGTGGAGAAATCTGTAATTCTTTTATGAGTTGTACATGTAGATGTGACCTACTCATGTGTACTAGATCTAGGAGAGATTGAAAGGGGATTCTTGTACTGACACACCAAGAGATCGGGTGTCAGTAGCCCTCCATCATAGTGGTGTTAATCTGGAAGAGATTCTGATTGGCATTTGTATGGGATCAGGGGTTAGTCACCGAGAGATCGGGGCTAATTTGCTCATGAGGTCTCTATGTCTCCACTATCGTCAATGCACCTTTAAACCATCCTAGTTTGGGCCTTAATGACAACCCTAGGTGGATTCCTTGTCCAAACACTCCCTTCTCATGCTTAACACTCCCTTGTTTGGTTACATTCGTGTGCTGGTTACCATGCCATAGGATTAGCTTAGGTTTGTTTGTTTGTTTTATTTCCTTTCCACTTATATTGAATTGTAGGCTAGAATGTAGATGAAGAGTGAGTAATAATACTTCCTTGACCCTATGGAATACGATCCCTGTGTCACGCATAGGGTATTACTTGGCAATTCTGTACACTTGCGGGGAGCACATCAGCCTCAAAGCGAGGCACTTTTGACCTTAATTTTTCTATCTGGACATATAAATTATAATGGAGGTAGTTGCAAAGCAGAAAGTTGAGAAGGGTTTCCTACATCTCACCAGAAATGCAGTTAAGGCCAGTTAATTAAGGCACCAAACTTAACCAATATAGACATCAGTATTGAGGACATGACAAACTTGACCAAGTTCATCACGTCTTATGGTGGGCATGTGGTGCAACTCAATGAGTTTCCTGGTAAAAAAAATTCAAAATTAGTGCTGGTGAGGCCACATAAACTTTGATAGACTGAAATTAAGTAAAATCCACCCAAGCTTATTGGATATTACAAGCCAGCTTGCGAAAAAAAATGAAAGTCTTTCTTACTCAACCACGAATTTCAGCAAGGCTATCTTAAAGTTTATAGCTGTAAGAATAATAGAAATATACCCTAGAGGTTAAAACATCAATAGTTCTCTTGTTTTTGTTCTTTAGGTGTGCAATGCTTGCAGAGGAACAAGCTTTAGTCTGGGAAAAATAAGACAAGAAAATGAGTAAACTCATACACGTAAAAGTGACCAATCAAAAAATATTAATGACTATGAAAAGAGTTACCTCATTGTATTTCTTTTGATCAATAAAAAATATCAATACAAACATGTAAAAGTACATCTCTAGCTCTGGTAGAGGAAGCTCATTCTTAATTCTAATTGACACATGATTATATTTATTAACAAGAAATCTTAATTTATAGAAACATACTATTTAATTCCATAATCCACCAGGGCAACTTCAATCATAATCAGTATGTATACAAATGAAAGGCATGAACTAAAAATAATCCAAGATGTATTAAAAGGAAAAGATCTCATAAACATATAAAAGTCCAAAAAACAAAGCAATACATTTATAACAACTCATATTTGTTCTGTTACCTAGCTCAATATAAAGAAGTCTATGTCTCTTAGCTCTAAAGCATCATATTTGAAAATTTTAAAAATTTCTTTGTGCAAGTAAACTTTAAGATGATTATGGGGAAAACCAAATTTGAAATGCTATTTAGATCTCCACTTCCAATGTAATTCAATTAATCTTGACTGTTGGTGCACCATTGTGTCCATATTGCAAAAATACGGTATTATATGGGCATCAACTATTCCTTAATAATAAGAAATCCAAGAAAATCCTAATCATGATCAAATTCACGTAATAACAATAAATCCTTAGATGTAATAGAAACTACATCTCCACAATCATCAGGCAATAGAAACATAAAAGAAGGGATAACATACATCTGGGAGAAGTCAAGGAAAAGATAAAAGGAAACACCATATACCCTACGCTCACCCCCACAGGAACACAATGAACATGCAACAAACATGCAAGAGGCAACAGAAAGCCTCCCAATAATAACTAAAAAAAAAAAAATCTCAAAATTACATCTTGTACATCAAGCAGTCAATAGATAATCACATTTTCAAACGAAGCACCAACTTACTGATCAACAAGAAAGAAGAATACAATAAATATTTTGATACTGAAAAGCCATAATACAAATAACAGCAATAGACTCTAGGGATTCCTAAGAGTACACCCGATTCCTAAGTATAGACCTAACCCTACTTCTAGGTGAAAGATCCCTAACCCCCAACTATGTCCAGGCAGAGAAATCTCTCAATCTCAAGCCTCACACCAAATATGATTGCATTAAGGCTAGGGAATACAAAGATAGAATGTACTATTGGAAGGGAAAGGGGACACTCCACTATCTCATGACTCACCCTCTCAACCCTCTTCAATCTTGAAGTTCTAACCTAATGGAGACCTCTCTCTCACCAAGGCAAACAAATCATGCATACCAATCAGCCATAAGATCAACAAGGAAAGCAAATAATAAAAAAGAAAGATTGAAACTCAATTAAACTCGAATTTAATAGAAAACACAAAGTAAATCACAAGAATAAGATCCTAGGGTTCACATGCCCAAATGCCTACTAGGGATTATCCCTCCATAGGGCAAATTACAAGGCAAAATAATGCAATTAAAATAAATGAAAAGCATGAAATAAAACCCCCTTGAATTCGTGATGATCGCCTTGATGGGTCGCTCAACGTATTGAAGGATTCCTCTCCGAAGCTAGGTCACCGATGGAGAACACCCCTATATTGGTCAAAGACCTTCTCTCAAAAACCTAGCCGCTTTTCCCTTCAAACGCTATCAAAAAGTCTCCCAAAAAATATGGTAAAAGGGCTATTTATACTTAAAACCCACGTCTATCACGTGCCTCCATGCAACCATGTGAGCCTCCCACGCGCCCGTGTAGGTTGCAGAACCGTCCACACGACCGGGCGGAAATTTCACCCGGTAGCATGAACAATGTGTTGTTACAATACTATTACAGTGATTTGCTACAAAAACTCCTAAAAGGTGCCTTTATAACCTATTTTTGCTTCATTTTCTTCTCTCAAGGCCATCATAACCTATTTGCACAAAGGAACACCAAATACACTTTATGAGACATAAACCATGTTAAAAATGATGCTCAATGCATGTAAAACATATAGAGAAATATGTTTACTTAAGCACTTATTAGCAGTGTAAACAACTAAGTCAAATTACAACTTTGTTGCAATTGAGCATACTATTCGCAAGATTAGCAATGTCAAGAAGCTTGACAAGATCAACATGATTCTTCAACTTGTCTTCCATAAGTCTATCATCCGATACTCGAACTATTTCATTGTTTTCCCGAAAAAGCATACTCAAATTAGTGCCCACAAAATACAATAAACATCAAAAGAATGAAAAGAAAGATGTCTGCTCATAGGTGAACCTCATCATTGCTAACAAGAATAAAGTCATGCACAAGATTGCCAATTGTCTCAAGCTTAGAATCAAGCCCAACCTTCGCCTGTTGAACCTTAATCTCCTTCTCTCCTATCAATTTGTTGTTCCCATTAGAGATGTTTATCATCTCCGTCGCATCCTCCTTCACCTGCACCAATCAAACAATCAAAAACAATATTTTCTCCTAAATCATAACTTAGAACAACAAAGAAACCCACAATTTTGAGAGGCGTAACCTCCTTGCTATTTTGATTGAAGTATTTTCTAAGGTTCTCCAACTTGAATTGATCTGCCAAAACACTAAGATCGAAATGAGAAAAGTTAACCATGGAGCTAAGAAGAGAGGAAGTGGGGGATGCATACGATGCCGCCATTCTTTATCAAGGCTGATGATCTCGTCGATAACCTCAACACTGGTGAAACGGTGGCGCTGAGACTCACGGATGCGCTCAGAATTAAAGCCTTTCTCAGCCCTAAAGATATTATTATCCAGCATCCCTACAGTTGTGGTCGATGAGGAAATGTACAAATGATTCCACCGACTTCTTTGAGCATTGATGCTGACCTCTTTTATTATTATTATTATTATTAAAACATACTATTTTAATAGAATTATGGGAGTATATGAGCAAAGATAAGGAGACGAACAATAAACCTTAGGGATGTTGCTTGCCCGCGGTGGTGGCCGGAAAGAGAGTGTCCCAGATCTCTGAGAAGGAGGAAACGATGGTGCGGTGGTGATGGCAAGAGTTGAGAGAGAGAAGGCAATGCAAGAGCTCCTTCAAAGCTGTGGCTCATACAACTTCTTCTCCACAATCATCTGAGCCATGGATCGTGGGAAATCAGAGTAGGGATCATCAAATCTCTTCACCACGGGGAAACTATCCTTGACCGTCAATTTCTCCACCATCTTCCTGAGATTAATGTCGTCCAATGTGTTGGTGAAGGAGGAAATTAGGGTTTTGGTCTCATCATCGTCATCATCATCACAATTGTTAAGGGTGAAAGACGTTGAAGAGATCAGTGTGAATCTCATTGTCACTGGAGAACCAACCACTATCGCCTGGGGAGGAGCTGGGTTGGGGATTAGGGTTAGGGTTTCGGCGAGAGTCGATCTTGCAGCAAGGAAGGAGAAGGGAAAGGGAATCATGAAGCTTAGATCTCTGATATCCCCCTTGGGGTCGTCGCTTGAGCAAACGAAGAAGGCTAGAGAAGCATCGTGTATGAAATTTAATTTTTAGAAGCGGTTATTTTAAACTTGCTTTAAAAATGGGATGATTTTTTTATTTTAATTATGGAGCCGATTTTAAAAAACCATCTCTCCATGTCTGCCTCTAAAAAATTAAATTGGCGTAGTGGCCAAGTACTCGTGTAGTTTATGTCACCCTATTGTAATTCCCTTTTATTATGTCTTTAGTGGTTTTTACTTACCCCATGATCTTTTATTTTGTTTTTCTTCAATTTTTATCAATAGTAATTTATTATTGACAAGAAAATGTTTTCTATTCATAGTCGTCATGTAAGAACCCAAATTACATATTTTAGGCTTTAAAAGAAAATTACTTTTTAAGAAAAGAATTATATTAATTACACTCTTATTTAAAAAAAAAAAAAAAAGCCTAAAGAAAGAAAATTTTAGCCTAGAAACAATGGTTAACCTTAAGGATGCATAAAAATTCATTCTTATAAAGATACAAATCTATAGAATAATCTGTCTATGCTTCACTCAGATGATGATGAAGAAAGGCAAGGAATCTAGTCAACTTGATGGAAGACTGAAGCAATGTAGCCCTTGGGAGAATCTGTCTGTACATACACTATCTTATTTGCTTTAGCACTACGGCTTGTAAGTTCTGGCATCTTACTATTTGTGTACTTTATAGAATATTACTGTGTTCAGCACGAGTATTCTTTTACCCATGCAAGGGTTCTCTTCTCTCTATATAAGGAGAAGCTCCTTCTCTTATTAGATATCATTTGTAAGATATCTCGAGCTTGCAATAAACTCAGACTTTCTACAATCACCTTCCGCCTTCTCCTTCCTTCTTTATTTTTGTTTAGACTCTGACCTAACTCTTAGGGCAACCTTGAAGAGCAACCCCCCTCCCCTCCCCCTCCTCCCTCCCGTTTACTTGTATTAAAGCCACTGATCCGATCAAGATAAAATCCCTACTCTTGTGAAGTCTTATTGCTTTCAGGGGGCTAGATCCCTTATGGGGTTTCCTCTTTGGTTCAAGAACAATGTTTTCATTAGTAATGAAACTCTTTATTTAGTTTTTTGAATTAAAGAATGGCTACTGGCTGGCTTAATTACAAAGTTCTTGTTTGATCTCTGAGAACACCAGTCTAAAGTACTTGAGTATGAAAAAAGGAAATAAATAGTAGGATTCAAATATGACGGCTGGCATTCAGAACCATTTCTAACTGGACTTGTTCTTGACTCTAGATTACTAAACCAAAGAACTAATAACATCTTCTATCATGTTTTTGTCCGGAGAAGAGTCTCGTAGTCTTTCTTGAAGTTCTTTTAAATGTTTTAATCCAGTTTTCTCAAATTCAGAAATTTACTTTCTACAAAAAAAAAGTCTGAAATATTTATTTTCTTTGCATTATATCTACATTAGAATTATATGATATTATTGTTAAATATTACATAAATTTAAATAATGCTTATAAAGAGAAGAAAATTTAGCACCTCGAAAAAGTCTTTTTAATAGTATGACTCTTTATTATGATATGATAAAAATAATATATTACTCTTTTGATGAATAAATATAAAAATAGTATCACTTATTATGAATTAGCACTTGTAAATTTTCAGAATATTATAATAAAAAATAATTATCAAAAAAATATTATCTCCAAAATATTACTTAATGGTATAAAAAAGGTTAAAAAAATTCACAGAAAATATTCATGTATATAGTTCAAATAAAGGAACCAGTCTTTACACTAGAAAAGATAGATCTGGCCTAGTCCAGCCACTTCTCTAACCTGGAAAAGGAAAACCTTGCACTTTTCCTCAGAAGACAAATACATGAAAATTATCTGAAGTTTAAATGAATCAAGAAAAAATAGATAACTTAACTGATAAAGTTGATCTTATTTTTAAAAAATTAATCATAATAGAAAATTATCTAGCGAAATTAGAAATAATAATAACAAATCTAGATTACATAAAAAATAATATAGAAAAAGGTAAAGAAAGTAATGATGTGAATGAATTACGTAGTGTTATGAAAAACTATCATTAGGAAATAGAAAAATTATATCCTGGTTATGATTGGACAGTAGATTTCTTTAAATTACCAGATCGTATTGATGATGTAATATTTTGTATAAAATGTAGGTATAATGAAGATGATTATCCAATGAAACCATTTTATAAAGTTACTGAAATAAATAAAAATTACTATTTAGAAGAATTATACAATGAAGAAGAAGAATATCAAGAATTAGTAAAACAATTAGAAGAAATTAACATAGATGAATTATTAATGAATGTAGAATCATCTAGAACAAGTAATAATAGAGGAAATGATCAGACTCAAGCCACCCAAGCTACCTTTTCTTCTAATCCTCCTATCACTTTAACATCTACAAAAAGGACAAGTAGAAAAACTCAGCCATTACAAACTCCTTCTAGTTATAAATTTGCTTCTTATGCTCAACAGACATATAGAAAAGGAAGAGGAAAGCTAGATCCATTAGAAGTTGTAAATAAGATGCCAAAACAAAATAATGAAGGTAGTATGTTAATATTAAGCATAGTTCATCCGCAAAAATGGCCAAAATTAATCGATAGATGGGAATATGATGCAGTAAATGATATAGAAAGAATATCTCATACATTAGCCAATCTCAGTATAACAAATTTCATAGAAAATATATTAGTACAATAGCCAGAGATCTTTTAAAGAGTTGGAAAATTAACTATCCAAATGAATATCAAAATATGATAGATATGACATATAATCCTTATAACGTTACTGGACAAATTAGACAAATTATTTTAGGAACTAATCCAATAAAAGGAGACGCATCTGATGTGTTCTACTTAAGTGCACAAGTCGCACACAAGTAATACAGTGGTACCCCCTAAGGGGTAGGGTTGTCGAACCTCAGGGAACTGGACTCGAAGTACTAATTTCTCCTCTGATGTGTAGTGAATCACAAATTGAGAGATAGCTAAAATGAAGAATAATAAAGAAAATATTGAATGATGAAGATAATAGGTAAACTGGGATCAAGTGTTTCAACAACATGAGAGTAATGCCTTGGGGTGATTCCTATGGACTATTGCATGCTATCTTACCCTTAATGCTTACCAAGTACATTCTATGGTTCATGTGTGTGCTCACAAGCAATGTTGCATCTATGGTTCTTAAATACACCTAGTTTTGCAAGGGTAACCATGTGTTTCTTACTAGACAAGCCACACACTGAGTTTTACCCAAGCAACTGTTCAAATCAAATACATCGAGTTATACAAACACAAGATTAAACACAATAATCAAAAGAACTCCGTAAAACAATAAATGCAAGTGTTAAAGCATACAAATCATCCAAGTTCACAACCCCGGGGCACTATGGCCAGTTAGCTCATCATGGGTGGGTACAACAAGGAAGAAACAATAAAAGAACAACAAGAGGAAGACATGACTCCCTTCTCTTCTCTAGATGACCTTCCTTGCTGAGCTCCGTGTGCTAACCCCACCTCTCAAGTGCCTCCAACTCATCCTTTGTGTCCTTAGATGGTGTGGTGAAACCTGATATTCGTTCTCATCAAAGTCCTCCCGGTGGAAAGAAGAATCCGTGAACAAAGATGAGATAGAAACCCTAAAGTCTAGAGTTAGAAAGGCAATTTCAGGCCCAACACGGTCTGGACACTATCGTGTTCAGCCCGTGTTTTTTTATGAGATTTCCTTGAGTGAAGAACCCAAGATAATCAGTGGATACCACATGGTCATGCGTCCCCCATGCTCTACTAGTACACACCGGTATAAAGGGTAGCATGCCCGTGTTCTCCCTAAAGAAGAGAAGATGTCGTTTTTTTATATTATCAGTGAAAGGGACACGGGCGTGCTGCAACCGTGTTCTGCCTGGGACACCCTCGTGCCAGAATTTCACTAACTTATTCACCAGGCTGGGAAGATCAGTGGGATAGAGCACTGTCATGCTCTACCCGTGTTCAGCTTGCTCTATTCCCTTGGTTATTAGACACACGAGTAGCATCCTTGGTTTCACTCCAAATTGCTTCGAGCCCGCGATTCCTGCACAATGAATATATACCTCGAATAACACCGAATATATGCAAAAATATGCTAAAGGACGAATAAAAGAATGGAATAGAGGACATGAAAACATGATATAAAATGCACTCATCAACATCGTTACAAGATGCAGCAGCTAGAGATTTAGGTAGATTACAAAAAAGTAGTTTCAATGAAATTTAGTCAAGCATATCTAAATTTAGCAGCAAAAATAGGGAAATCTTTTAGCAATAATGAATTAACAAAAGGAAACGCTTAGGAGACATCATATTTAAATCTTGGATAGAAAATAGACATGAAAATTTAATAGGAATAGAGCCAAAAATTTTATTTACATTTAATCATTTAAAAGAAAAATATTTAGAAGCATAAGCTACAAGACAAATAGCTAGTTATAGTTATTGCAATCAAGTATATATACCAGCTATACATAAAGAATACAAGAAAAGTAGAAAACAATTTTATTTACGTTAAATCATTTAAAAGAAAAATATTTAGAAGCAGAGGCTACAAGTCAAATAGCTATTTATAGTTAGTGCAATCAAGTTTATATACCAACCATACATAAAGAATACAAGAAAAGTAGAAAACTAAAAAGAAGTACATATTATAAGAAAGGAAGACCTAAAATAAATCATCTTAAAAAAATTTAAACAACATAAACCACCTAGAAAATGTAAATGCTATATATGTGGAATAGAAGGTCATTATGATAAAGAATGTAAAAGTGACAAAGTTTAAAAAAGAATGGCTACATATGTATCAAGAAAAAGAATTAGCTAAAGAAATTGATATTGTTAGTCTAGATAGTAATGATAGTGATGTATATAGTATATTTGGAGGAAATGAGGTAAATAATCTTATAGAAATAGGGCCTACAATAGCCTTTGATAAAGCATATGGAAGTTTAGAATGGATAGACAATTAGGAAATACCTACAATTTAGATAAAAATTCAAAAAATTTTGCTAGAACAATATAATCAAACAAAAGAATTTTTTAAATTTGTACATAATTTTAAACCTTTTAAAGCAAATTTCAAAAATAGAAGTGACAGATGTTTTAGATATCATATATTAAAGCATAGAGTAACATGCAATCAATGTAATTTATATCTTTGTAGAAAATGTGTAGAAGAACTATTTGATTCTAATTTTGAAAATAGAAAAAGGGTAATTGGAACTCCAAAAAATTTAGGAAAACTAAATAATGAAGTAATAAATCAACTTTTCAAAACAATAAAGGATATAGAAAGTCCAATTGAAAGATTAATGCTAGAAAGTAGCAAAGTCGAAGATAAAGGAAAAGAAATTCAAATAATTGAAGAAAATTTTAGAATGGAAAATAGCAATTCAAGACCAAAACAATTTAAGGGTTTATCCTATAGGATATAGAGATAATAATTTACTAAGTATTGAGTTCTCAATAGAGTTTCCTGATGGATTTAATTTACCTATTAATGGAATAATAGATACTGAAGCTTGTCGGAGTTACATAGCATCGGAAATAGTCCCAAAAGAATATAAAGAAGAAGTATTACAAAAATTTCTAGTAAAAGATGCCTTTGGAAACAAAATTTTATTAACAGAAAAATTAATTGATTGTATAGTAGGAATTTGCTTAAAATTATACATTACCTTTAACATGGATAAAGCCATTTAGGGAAAATGGAACCATAAAATTTATTTTAGGAATGATTTTCATTAAACATCAATCAGGAGGTTTAATTGTTCAAGGAGATATAGTAACTATCTTTAAAAAAATATGATCTAATTCAAGCATCTCCATTAGTAAGAGAAATAATTTGCGAAGAAAATGAAGAATATAATGAATTACAAATAGAACTGAATCAATTAGAACCTTTAAAAGAAAAATTAGGACTTATCATAGAAGACTTAAAAAAGGATGGTACCATAGGAGAAAATCCCAATAAAAATATAAATAGAACAAAAGAAGAATGTGTATTAGAAATTTTAAATCCGAATATGAGAATTACATGCCCTATAATGAAAGCCACACCTTATGAACAACAAGAATTTGATAAAAATATTAAAGATTTCATGGAATTAGAAATAATCCAAAAAAACTCAAAGTTGACACAAAACTAGAGCCTTTTAGTAAATAAACATAGTGAAATAATTAGAAGAAAAAGCAGGATGGTTTTTTAATTACAGAAGAGTAAATGATAATACTGAAGAGGATAGATATCTGTTACCAAATAAAGAAGCTTTAATTAGCAAAATAAAAAGTATTTATCTTTATAGTAAATTTAACTTAAAAAAGTGGGTTTTAACAAGTAAACATAGCAGAGCATAGTAGAAAATGGACTACTTTTATAACAAATAATAGTCACTATGAATGGAAGATAATTCTTAACCCTGAGTTTGTCCATATGCATCAAGAAGCCTGTAGCTGCAAAACCAGCAAGACCATTCCCGTACTTCCTTGATTATGGAAACTAAGAAACCTTTACCAATAAAAATTAGTGACAGGATCCCCGAAAGTGCACGGGTTTGTCGAAGTAATAAAAGTTACCCCGGTGAGAGGGTAGTCGAATCCACAGGGAATAGGGAGTTAGAGTATGAGATTTCGCTATTAAAACTATACGAAGTACGGAGGAGTAATAATCGATTCGTGTGTGAATTGTGAGAACAACTATACTAAAAGACAGGAAATTAAATAGAGAGAGGTAAAAGAATAGAGAGTGCAAGAAAACGATATTAAGGAGGATTTAACAATGAATGAAGCGGGGTATCCGGACAAGTTACTTCTAGGATCGATGCTTCTAGTACAAGACTATGCTATTATACCTTCCTATTGATGCTAATTGAGTCGAGGAAATCCTTAGACTCACGGTCCCAAACCTAAGGTCAACCGTGACTAACCCCAATATTATGCCCCGGTATTAGAATTCACAATAACCCTTCACTCTTTCGCTCGCACGATTAAGTCCCAGGGGAGTACATCTACCTAAACCTCACACTACGTGGGATTGCATTAAGTTCTAGGGATTCCTAGTGATTAAACCTGTTCCTATGTGTAGTTCTAACCCTTTGGTCCAGGAGGAAGAACCCTAGTCTAGATTAAGCCCCAGTGCATAGGATTCACTTCAACCCTTCACTCTGTTACTCGCGTAACTAAGCCCCAGGGGAGTTTATCTATCTAGCACTTCACTCTATCTTGACCGCTAATAAATCAAGGAAATGGAGGTAGGGAGAAATCACACCGGAGGGGAAAGGGGTACATCGCTACCTTACAACTCTCCCTCTCAACCCTCTTAAATCGTGAATAGTCTAATCCTATAAGAGTTGTCACACCTCCGAAGGAAAACCTAGATTGCTCTCAACCCTAGTGTCACATCTAAGGGAAAACAATAGCAAAATAAAATCAAGATTGAAACTCAATTCTTATTCATCAATAATGGAAAAGCATAATAACAATGTCAAAGAACCATGATAACCCTAGAATTTACAAGTTCGAACACCCACAAGGGGTTTAGCTCCTCATGGAGCTATAAATGTTCATCAATGTATGAAATAAAACACAAAGTAAAGACATATATGAAAACCCCCTTGCGTATGGTGTGGCCGTGGTCTTGTGCGGCCGCCGGACGTCGGTGACGATGCCGATGACGCGTTCCAAACCTCCACGAAGTCCTCTCCAAAACCCTAGCCACCCTCTCCAAAGTTGAGGAGAAAAATAGGTCAAAAGGTTCCTCAAAAAGTCTCCAAATCCCCCTTTTATAATGTGGAGTCGCGGCTTTTAAAAATCTGAAAACGGGATTTCACACGGCCGTGTGGAATTTCCACACGCCCGTGTGAAAATTCTGGAAAACTGATTTTTTCGGCCGATTGCAAACAGTAACTTACTACAGTGTTTTCGCTACAGTACTGCTACAGTACTTGTGCCAAAACACTCCCGAATTCGTCGTTCTTCATCGAGGCCGTTGAATTGGGCACACAATCAACGGTAGATCGTGCTGATTGCTTCGAATCGCCTAATTGGTGAAGTTCTCCTTGTTGGCGTGAGTTAGACTTATTGTGAATGTGACTGCCTTTGTGCCCCTTCAAAGGAGGTTGGCACACACTCACAAGTCTATGCTCACGCCTTACTCCTTGCTTAGTCCGAAAATCTTCCCAACAATGCCAAACACGATCTAACTTCGTTCATTTCCTTCATTTTATCTTCACAACCCTACAATGCACAAAAGTAAACAATTGCACACTTTTTAGTGATAAAATCTGATTAAATTAATGCTCATTGCAAGATAATAACACTTCGCATTACTATAACACGAGCACTTATCAATTAGATTTGTATATAACTCACTAAATAAAATTTTCTTTTCCTTTGCAGATATGGAAAAAAAAAGGCAACTTCCTTGGAGTCTACTTGGAAATTACCTATTCATTCCCTACTTTCAGGACTTAGGTTCAGAACTCCACACAAATTACTAATCCAACAACATGTCCTATTAGACAACCTTTGGCCCTCAAAGAATAATCCAAGCAATTTTTTGCATGTCATGAGAACCTTATATTAATATTTCTATACCACAAACTTGCATTAATTAACAGAAAATCCTTTATTTCCACCAGGCTCTCAATCACCCCCATCTCCATAAAAAGCCCAAAATTTGGAATATGTCATGTCCCAACAGCATAAAATCTCACTTTTAGAAGCCGAAATTGAATGGAGAAAAAGGAAAAAATAGAAAAAGAAGAAAAAAAATAAAAAACTTCAAAAAGATTATAAAGAACTACCACAATATGTTCAAGGAATACAAAAAAAAAAAAAAAAAAACAAGAGAAGAACAACTAGCCAACTTTCCACCTCAGCTACATGAAGTTCAAAAAATAATTCATCAAAAAGTTATGCAGTCAAGATATGAAGATTTCATCCAACTCAATTAATCTTACGAAAAATTGCATCGAAAGGAGAGTTTGTCCCAAGGTTTGCTATCACTGGAATGACCTATAAAGAAGAACCACATCGACATCAAGACTGCTATTGTGAAAAAGGCTTCGAGTCATTAGAGTATCATTTGATCTATCTTTATGGGAAGACCAAGAACTGGAAGGAAAATATTTCTCATTAGAAAATCTTATGGATTATAGTTTTCATTCAAGAGTCACCATCACCATGGAAAAACATACAAAATTATTTACAAAAAATTTGAAACTCAGAAGGGTGATTCACAAATTATTCAAGAATATGGAAGTCAGAGCTTATATTAATTTAACCATTGAATCCATTCGTCCGGGATATGAAACTGGCTACTCACAGGGGCCCAAAAGTATACGGGTTGTTGTAGTAATAAAATATTCTGATGAGAGAGTAGTCAAATCCACAGGGAGTAGGCAATATAGACAGAAGAATTTGCTAGTTAGCTAGTGCAAATACGAATGGTGACAGCAAAAATCAATGTGTGTGTGCAAGAGTATTTAAGAGAAATAAGAAAATGAAAAAGAAATATGGAAGACAGGAGAGTTGACACACCCCTTGCGTGTGTGTACCGCAAGTGCATGGGCTTGTCAAAGTAATAATAGTACCCTGGTGAGACGGTAGTCGAATCCACATGGAGTACGGATCAAAGATACAAGCGATTGCTAATGCAAAATATGGGAAATGAGAGCAAGATCAATTGTGTGTGCAAAGGTAATTGAAAACAAGAAGAAAATAAAGAGAAATATGGCAGGTAAGAGAGTGCAAGCAAGAGTGATAAGAGAAAGACAATCAATAAGTGAAATAGGGTACCCGGACAAGCTACCCTTAGGATCTATACTTCTAGTGCAAGACAATGCTATTATACTCTCCTATTGATGATTAATGAGTCGAGGATATCCTTAAACACACGGTCCCAAACCTAAGGTCAACCGTGACTAACCCAAACACTATGCCCCGGCATTAGGTTTCACTACGACCCTTGATTCTTGTTAACCTGTCAACTAAGCCCTAGGGGAGTCCATCTTCCTAAGCCTCACACTACGTGGGATTTCTTTAAGCTCTAGAGATTCCTAGTGATTAACCCTGTTCCTATGTATAGCTTTAACCCTTTGGTCTAGGTGAAAAAACCCTAGTCTCAATTAAGCCCTAGCACTAGAATTCACTACAACACTTCACTCTGTTGCTCACGCAACTAAGCCCTAGCGGAGTTCATCTCCTAGAACCTCGCTCTATTTCAACCGCTAAGAAGTTGTGGAACATGGAGATAGGGAAAATCACACCGGAGGAGAAAGGGGACGTTTCGCTATCTCACGACTCACTCTCTCAACCCTCTTCAATCTTAAGTAGTCTAACCCTATAGGAGTTGTCACATCTCCAAAGGATAACCTAGACGATTCTCAACCCTAGTGTCACGGCTAAGGGAAAATTGATACAAAAAGCAATTAAGATTGAAACTCAATTTTACTCATCAATAATGAAAAGCATAATAACAAGTCAAAGAAACATAATCATCCTAGGGTTTACAAGTCCGAATACCCACAAGGGGTTTAGTTCCTCAAGGAGCTATACAAATCCATCAAACTATGAGAATAAGAACAAATCAAAAGCATAGATGAAAACCCCCTTGTGTAAAGTGTGGCCGTGGTTTTGTGCAGCCGCCGGACGTCGATGTCAATACCGATGCCGATGGCGTGCTTCGATCCTCCACAAGGTCCTCTCCAAATCCTAATCATAACCCTCTAGAAGATAGGAGAAAAGATTGGCAAAAGATACAGAAAAAGTCTCCAAAACGCCTTTAAATAATGTTGAGTCGCGGCTTCAAATCGACTGAATAGGGATTTCACACAGCTGTGTGGAATTTCCACAAGCCATGTAAAGTCTCTGTTTTGCTGAATTTCGGCAAATAATGAACAGTAACTTGCTACAGTAACGCGCTGCATTGCTGCTACAGCGCTTTTGCCATAACGCTCCCGAATTCATCATTCTTCATCGAGGCCGTTGAATTGGGCACACAATCAACGGTGGATCATGCCGATTACTTCAATTCTCCTCCTTGGTGAAATTCTCCTATGCCACACGAGTTAGACCTATTGTGAATGTGACTACCTTTGTGCCCCTCCAAGGGAGATTGGCACACACCCACAAGTCCGGACTCCTGCCTTGATCATTCTTGGTCCGAGAACTCTCCAACAATGTCAAACATGATCTAACTTTGCTCTTTTTCTCCAAAATAGCTCCACAAACCTACAATGTACAAAAGCACACAAATGCACACAATTTAGTGATAAAATCTGATAAAGATAATGCTCATTGTAAGATAATAACACTTCGCATTATTATAACACAAGCACTTATCAAACTCCCCCATATTTAAGCTTTTGCTTGTTGTCAAACAAAAATAAAACGTGAAAGTACTGTGGAAGAATAATTGAAAGTGCTCGGCCTTAGGTTCACCAAAAATATGCAAAGAAAGCATTCTACAAGTAAGAGGAAATCAAAACATTGCATAGAGATACCATTGCTCTAGCTTAAAACTTGAATCAAAAAGGACAACAACTCAAAAATGTGTAAGTGTGTGTGAACTCACTCAAGATAACCCAAAAAGTACTCCTCAAACTCTTGTTTAAAAAGACTTATTTATATACAAAAAGAAAGGAGGTAGTAGCTTCACACAACCTCCAAGGTAGCCCTTTCCTAAGCAGCCGCCAAAGGTGGCTTTCACACTTTAGAGGAGTTAGCTCTTTCTACCGGGGTAGTATCTTTCACGCATCCCATGAGATAGCTCTTTCTCTCATTAGAGCATAACTATTATCTGACTTATGAGAGTAGCTACATACTTCATAGGAGGTAGCTCTTTTCACCCCAAATGCACAATTAAAACTAGACAAATATTCACAAGTTCACAAGTTTTTTTCTTTTCTTTTTATGTATTTTTGAAAACTAAACTAAAAACTACTAAAACGATGATAAACTAGTCCTTAAAACTTTGAGCTTGAGTTTCCAAAAGATTTCAAGTGTGAGTAGTGCAATAAGAGATAATCGAGCAAAAATTCCCTAAAATTCAAGTAGAAACTCGAGCATGATGAGATACAATGTTAAAAATTCTCCTAGACTCTAAGAATACTAATGTTGCAACTAAGGTGAACCACCACGGGCTAAATGAGTATAAGCAATGTGAACTCCCCCCCACACTTAAGATGTACATTGTCCCCAATGTACGCACGCAAGCATAATGAAAAGTAAAACAATTAACACAATTAATGTAGGGGTAGGCAATTGAAACATTACTCCCCTAAACTCCAAGTGTTGTATTTGATGGAGCTATGTTTATTGAGAGTTAAGTCTCAATGGTTTGTGGAGGACACACGGTCCCATGATCGTGCCTATGACTATTCCTCAAATTCCTTATATCCAAGACCATCTGCACACATACACAAGGGGTTCAGTGTAGCTCAAGAAAAACCAAAATAAAACTCGAGTATATAAAGATAGAGAAATGAAATACAACTCGAGAAAAATAAAAGGAAAATAAAAGATAAACTCAGAAGGAAGGCCCATTCTGAGTGCTACAAGTCCAAAATATGTAATAAAAGTACAAAAGAAATCAAAATAACAGAAAAACAAAGGTAAACTATGATGCCTCAGCGTCGGTGTTCTGTGGTGGAGCCTCTGGTGCTATAGTAGGCTCTGAAGGCGCTGGTGGATCGATAGATGATGATGCTGCTAGTGATGGTGGTGGAGTAGAGGCTCGGGATCGGACCACGAAGGGTGATGACACAGATCGCTCAATTAACCGTCTGATAGCGTCGAGCTGTGCAATTATCTCTGAGTGCTGCGTGGTCTAGGTAGCCCTGATCTCGGGCATCTCACTCTGTAGGACACCCACAGCACTCTCGAGGTGTTCAAATCGATCCTGGCCTCGAGAAGAGATGCGCACTGGAGGTGGCTCCGGTGCTGTGGGTGGTGCCTCTACCTCTGCCTGCGTCTGAGGTAGCTCTAGTGCTTCTTGCTCCCCCTATGCCTTGGCCTAGTCTGGCTGTGGTACAATCAACACATAGACTCCAGGTCCTCCTCTACGTACCATACCCATCAGCCTTAAGGTCTCTGTGCCTATCGGAGCCGGTATAGTAGTCTTCTCGGGCCCGCGCACCCCATCTCTCAATCCTACACCAACAATCAATTGGGTGATGTATGGGCCCGCGAAGATGACTCCAAACCTGAGGTACTGGCCCTGTTGGCGTATGTACTCAGCGATAATGTGCCCTAGGTGGAGTGGCTCTCTCTCCACCATAGAATATAAGTACAAGAGCTTCTTGCGGCTCAGGACTCCCGTAATGTCGCCACGGCCATTCACTGAGCGGCTAAGGATAGCGTGGAGGTATCTATATGATGCCCTGGATAAACATGTGGCCTTGGACACCCCTGGCTCGTACTGTCCCTGGCCACATAATCTACTGTATGTACGCTGTGGAGTCAGAGTACTAGGATAATCGGTCGGTAGCTGCCCGTACTCTTCCGTCACCTCATCTGTACTAAAAACTGTGTCAAGCTCAAGCTAAAATGCTTACCAACGGACCGGAACTGGATAGTATCAACATCAGCAAAGTTGTCGTACCCTCGGACGAACTCGAACGATGATAGTACCTCGAGCGTGAGCGATCTAATAGCTGGCTCTTAGATGGACAGTAACCTGCTCCAACTCCCTACTGAGAGAAGCTCTTCCCCCTCCTCGGCCAACTCTACTCCCCCCTGAATGTCTCATAATATACTCAAATCTGGGAACCGGGTCTGTCCAAACCTGAGTTTCGATAATCGCTAGAAACGTACCTGATGCTCGGCTAAAGATAAATCAATCTGCTTTGGAGGGGGTGAAGAAGGCTCACGAGGGTGTTTCCCAGGTTGCTTCTTAGGTCTGGAGGCCATATCTGCAGAATTGAAAAGAGAAACGCTCAAATGACTTCAAGAACTCATTCCGCAGAATTCCACACGGCCGTGTGGAAATTCCACACGCCCGTGTGGATCTTCGGGCGGGCACAGCCGCATGGCCGTGACCTAGAAAATTTGCAATTTACAATCTCATTTGTTCTAAATCCTTTCTAAACAATTTCGCAGGTAACATAAGCATGTAAAATAGGCAAAATCATCCACAATAAATAAAGTAAATAACGATTAACGAATAGAAATTTCGGAAGATGCTTACCGATGAGATACGAATCAAAAACTTGGGAAATCAGCAAGAAATCTCCTAAAAACCAATTAAACAAAAAGGAGAAAGTATGGAACGTGAGAGGGGAGTGTTCCTTCAAGTGTAGAGATGTGGGAGAATGAGAAACCGAGAAGATTTAAAGAGAAGATCGCGGCTTTTGGCGTTCTGTGCTTTCACAAGGCCGTGTGGAAATTCCACACGGCCGTGTGCCTCTACTGTTAGGGATCACAGGGGCAGACCCACGCCCTTGTGTCCTCTCTGGTCACTCTCTGAACACCCCCACACGGCCGTGTGAGACCCTTACACGGCCGTTTGCCTTCACAGGGGAGCTTCACAGGGGCAGTCACACGCTCCTGTGTGCTCTCAGGAAAATGCCTAAGACCACTGCAAAAATTTCACACGGCCGTGTGCCCATCCTGGCCAAGAACACAAGAACAGCCACATGGGCACCCACACGCCCCTGTGGCCTCTCTGGATCAACCCGAGAAAACTCTAAGTGTTCCACACGACCGTGTGCCTTTCACAAGCCCTTCTACAAGGGCGGCCACACGCCCCTGTGTTTTCTCGGGAAAGAAGGGAACTCTCTACAGAATTCCAGACGGCCTTGTGGAAATTCCACACGGCCGTGTGCCCTTAATAGGGTCGGTCACAGGGGCAGCTACACGGCCCCTGTAATGCTCAGGATAATCACTGAGACGGTTTACACGGTCATGTGGAAATTCCACACGGCAGTGTGTTTTCTCTGGATGACTTAGAAAAATCATAGACTCTACAGAAAATTTCAAAAACACATTCATAATACTTAGAGCATGTATAAACGATAAAAACACAGCCAGAGATCCATGAAAACACACTCAAATGGCCCAAAACTTTGTCAATCAACGTTTAGGCACACAAAAACATCAACGATCCATAAGAAAATCACAGCACATGCATGGGAAATTTAGGACACCAAAACTAAAGCTCTTATTCATGTTAGAACTAAACTAACTCCTAGGAAAACAGTAAAAGCTTGGGTTGCCTCCCAAGAAGCGCTTGTTTAACGTCACTAAGCTTGACGTACCTATTTAAGCTCGTGGGGGCTCATGAATGAATGTTGCCCTCTTTCCTACCACCTGGAAACATGCATGATATACCTTATGTAGTCTAGAGGGGGAGTTAGCGATTTTGTTACCACACAAGGGTGAAACACCCTTGCTCCTTGCTTGCTCATCCCCATCGACCTTGGCGTTTTTCGTGTGGCACCTCCTCGCTCTCCTTAGATTCCTTCTCATTCGTTTCATGAGTCCCGATTCCGGCTTGACTTCCTTCTCGACTAGACCAAGTGATAATAGTTCTTCTTCGATCTCCACATCTTGGCCCGACCACCCTTCATACGAATCCGGGTTCATCATTTCCTGCAAATAATCATCTATTAGCTCATCAGTGGTGTCAAGAAAATACAAAGTATCATCAAAGTAAAGAGAGTGTCTCATGGCTTCGGCGAGGCGGTATGTAAGCTTGTCATCTCCAACTCGCAATGTGAGCTCCCCACCGTCCATGTCAATAAGAGCCTTGGAAGTGCGCAAGAAAGGCCTTCCAAGGATCAGCGGTACCTCTACATCCTCATCGATGTCTAACACCATAAAGTCAACAGAAAATATATACTTGTCCACTTTCACCAACACATCTTCCACAATCCCCCTCGGATGCCTCACCAATTGATCCGCAAGCTAAAGTGTCATCTGAGTCGGTTTAGGCTCGCCTAACCCTAGCTTTTGGAAGAAGATATAGGGCATGACATTGATACTTGCCCCAAAATCGGCCAATGCCGTTTCTTTACCCAAGTTGCCAATGTTGCAATGTATAATGAAACTTCCGGGATCTTTTCTCTTACTCGGCATGTTCTTTTGCAAGACGGCCGAGTAATTGGCATCAAGAACTACAGCTTCATTCTCTTCCAATTTCCTCTTGTTGGTTAAGAGGTCCTTCAAGAACTTTCCATACTTGAGCATTTGGGGCAATGCCTCCACGAAAGGCATGTTGATGTGCAACTGCTTGAACATACCCAGAAATTTCTTATATTGCTCATTTTCTTGTTCATTCTTCAAACATGAAGGATAGGGGATCCTCGGCTTGTAGGGTAGGGGTGCCACTTTCTTTTCCTTTGACGCTTCTTCCTCCATCTCCACGACCTCGGGTGTTTCCTTTGTCTTCTCTAGAGGGAGATTTCTCTCGATCTCTTTTCCACTTCTCAAGTTAATTACCTTCAATTGCTCCCTCGGATTGGTCTCCGTATTACTAGGCAAACTACCTTGGAGTCTCTCGGCCAATGTCTTCGTAATTTGCCCCATTTGATTCTCCAAGTTGTGTAGTGAGGCGGTGTTATTGCAAAGTGTAGCTTCCACCGATTGAAATCTAGCATCCGATGAAGAAACAAACCTTGTGAGGGCTCTCTCTAGATCGGTCATCTTTCCCTCTAGCCTGGTCACTCGGCTCTCTAAGTTCGGTGCTTGTTGACATTGAAATCCCGGTGGTGCATTGCTCTTTTGTTATGATTGCCCTTGGTTGCTCCATGAGAAGTTCGGGTGGTTCTTCCACCCTGGGTTGTAGGTTCCACTGTACGGGTTGCCTTGGCCTTGTTCTCTATATGCATTGCCAACAAAATTGACCTGTTCCACCGCACTAGTGCCCCTAATAGCAATAGGGCAATCATTCGAAGCGTGACCTCCCCCACAACCATTACAAGTAGTGATGGCCACAACTCTTGGTGAAGCTAGAGCATCTAGCTTCTTACTCAATGATTCCACTTGTGCCGCCAATGATGTAACCGCGTCAACTTCATGAATTCCGGCCACCTTCTTTCGGTCCCTTGTGTTCCATTGATAGCTATTCATAGCCATCTCTTCTATAAGGTGTCGGTCCCTTGTGCCGCCAATGATGTAACCGCTGCATCTAAGAGTTGCTTGGTGCTCGGATTCAACCCATTATAGAAAGTATGAATGATCATTCACTCGGGGAATCCATGTTGCGGGCATCTTTGAAGAAGCTCTTTGAACTTGTCCCATGTCTCGAATAGAGACTCCAATTCTATTTGCATGAAGGATGATATCTCATTCTGGAGCCTGCCTGATTTTCCCAGAGGGAAATACTTAGCCAAGAATGCCTTGGCCATTTCCTCCCAAGTAGTGATAGATGCTCTCGGTAATGAATGAAGCCAATGTCTTGCTTTTCCCTTCAATGAAAATAAGAAGGCTCTCAAATGAATCGCGTCGTCCGTTACTCCATTAATCTTCAACATGTCGCACACTTCAAGGAAGTTCTCTATATGGCTGTTGGGATCTTCATCGGCCAACCCATTAAATTATGCGGAGTGTTGCAACATCTGAATAAACGATGGCTTCAACTCAAAATTTAGTGCTGTAATCAAGGGCCTCACAATGCTTGATTGGGTTCCTATAACTGTGGGTCTAGCAAAATCGGACAAAGTCCTCTGTTGTTCATTCTGCTCTGCCATTATTTCTGACCCTTCTGTTTCTATATTGGCTTGATTTGAAGATTCTTGCACAGGTTCTTTCCCATTTCGATGTGTTCTTCTACCAATGTCCGAGTCTCCTTCAACAAGAATCGAAGGGTTCCCACGGGTCATAATATGGAGCCGAAAACAAAGAATAGAAAACCAATAAGAACGATGATAGAAAAAGAAAGTGTGAAATAGAAAGCGAAGTGAATAGCTAGAATAGCTAAAATAGCAAAAAGGCAAATATCTAAAATACGATTACTCCCCGGCAACGGCACAAAAAACTTGACACACCACTTACGTGTGTATATCGCAAGTGCACGGGCTTGTCGAAATAATAATAGTACCCTAGTGAGAGGGTAGTCGAATCCACATGAAGTACAGATCAAAGATACAAGCAATTGCTATTAAACTAATGCAAAATATGGGAAACGAGAGCAAGATCAATTGTGTGTGCAAAGGTAATTGAAAACAAGAAAAAAATAAAGAGAAATATGGCAGGTAAGAGAGTGCAAGCAAGAGTGATAAGAGAAAGACAATCAATCAGTGAAATAGGGTACAAGGACAAGCTACCATTAGGCTCTTTGCTTCTAGTGCAAGACAATGCTATTATACTCTTTTATTGATGATTAATGAGTCAAGGATATCCTTAAATACACGGTCCCAAACCTAAGTTCAACCGTGACTAACCCAAACATTATGCCCCGGCATTAGGTTTCACTACGACCCTTGATTCTTGTTGACTTGTCAACTAAGCCCTAGGGGAGTCCATCTTCCTAAGAATCACACTACGTGGGATTGCTTTAAGCTCTAGGGATTCCTAGTGATTAACCATGTTCCTATGTATAGCTCTAACCCTTTGGTCTAGGTGAAAAAACCCTAGTCTCAATTATGCCCTAGCACTAGAATTCACTACAACACTTCACTCTGTTGCTCACGCAACTAAGCCCCAGCGGAGTTCATCTCCTAGAACCTCGCTCTATTTCGACCGCTAAGAAGTCATGGAACATGGAGGTAGGGAAAATCACACCGAACGAGAAAAGGGGACGTTTCGTTATCTCACGACTCATCCTTTCAACCCTCTTCAATCTTAAGTAGTCTAACCCTATAGGAGTTGTCACACCTCTAAAGGATAACGTAGATGATTCTCAATCCTAGTGTCATGGCTAAGGGAAAATCGATACAATAAGCAATTAAGATTGAAACTCAATTTTATTCATCAATAATGAAAAGCATAATAACAAGTCAAACAAACATAATCATCCAAGGGTTTAAAGTCTGAATACCCACAAGGGGTTTAGCTCCTCTTGGAGCTATAAAAATCCATCAAACTATGACAATAAGAACAAATCAAAAGCATAGATGAAAACCCCCTTGTGTAAAGTGTGGCCATGGTCTTGTGCGACCACCGGACGTCGATGTCGATGCCGATACTGATGGCGCGCTTCGATCCTCCACAAGGTCCTCTCCAAACCCTAGTCACAACCCTCCAGAAGATAGGAGAAAAGATTGGCAAAAAAATACAGAAAAGTCTCCAAAATGCCTTTAAATGATGTTGAGTCGCGGCTTCAAATCGGTTGAATCAGGATTTCACACGGCCGTGTGGAATTTCCACACGCTTGTGTGAAGTCTCTATTTTGCTGAATTTCGGCAAATAGTGAACAGTAACTTGCTACATTATTTTTGCTACAGTAACATGCTGCATTGCTGCTAAAGTATTTTTGTCGAAACGCTCCCGAATTCATCATTCTTCATCGAGGCCGTTGAATTGAGCACACAATCAACGGTGGATCATGCCGATTACTTCAATTCTCCTCCTTGGTGAAATTCTCCTATGCCACCTGAGTTATACCTATTGTGAATGTGACTGCCTTTGTGCCCCTCCATGGGAGTTTGGCACACACCCACAAGTCCGGACTCGTGCCTTCATCATTCTTGGTCTGAGAACTCTCCAACAATGTCAAACATGATCCAACTTTGCTCTTTTTCTCCAAAATAGCTCCACAAACCTACAATGCACAAAAGCACACAAATGCACACAATTTAGTGATAAAATCTGATAAAGATAATGCTCATTGTAAGATAATAACACTTTGCATTATTATAACACAAGCACTTATCAAGAGTGCAAATAAAGAGTAAAGAGAGCAACAATTAAGTGTAAAATAGGTAGCCGGACAAGCTCCCCCTATGACTATGAATTATACTCTCCTATTGATGTTTAATGAGTCGTGAACATCCTAAAGCACACGGTTCCAAACCTAAGGTCAACCGTGAGTAATCCCAACATTATGTCCCGGCATTAGGTTTCAGTACGACCCTTCACTCTATTGATCTATCAACTAAGCCCTAGGGGAGTCCATCTTCCTAATCCTCACACTATGTGGAATTGCTTTACGCTCTAGGTATTCCAAGTGATAGACCCTGTTCCTAAGTATAGTTGTAACCCTTTGGTCCTGGTGAAAGAACCCTAGTCTCAATTAAGCTCCAGCACTAGGATTCACTACAACCCTTCACTCTATTGCTTGCACAACTAAGCCCCAGGGGAGTTCATCTCCTAGCACTTCACTCTATTTTGATCGCTAAAAGCTCTTGAAACACGGAGGTAGGGAAAATCACACCGGAGGGGAAAGGGGACGTTTCGCTAACTCACGACTCACCCTCTCGACCCTCTCCAATCTTAAGTAGTCTAATCCTATAGGAGTTGTCACACCTCCAAAGGATAACATAGATGATTTTCAACCCTAGTGTCATGGCTAAGGAAAAATCAATACAACAAGCAATCAAGATTGGAACCCAATTAAATGCATCAATTAAGAAAGCATAATAACATGTCATAGAAACAATATCATCCTAGGGTTTACAAGTCTGAATATCCACAAGGGGTTTAGCTCTCCATGGAGCTATACAAATCCATCAATGTGTATGAATAAACAAGAATAGAAAACATAGATGAAACCTCCTTTGCGATGTGTGGCGATGGTCTTATGACATCCCTTCGTCCTCTCCACCAAGCCCCTTGTCAAGCCTAGGTCACACCTCGCCGGATCGGTGCCGACGAAAGCTCCCCCAATAGCTATCTTCCAATGGACTTCGATGTCGATGCCAAGAACTCACTCCAATTCTCCACAAAGTCCTCTCCAAACCTAAACCGCGACCCTCCAGAAGATAGATGAAAAGATCCTCAAAAAGCCCCGTAAAAGTCCTATTTATAGTGCTGAGTCGCGGTTGAAAATCGGCTGAAATCAAGCATCCACACGGCCTTGTGGAATTTCCACATGCCGGTGTGGATTCTCTGGAATCTGTTTTCAGGCGCGCAATGAACAGTGAACTATTACAGTGAATTGCTATGGTAACTGCTACAGAGCTCACGCATCAAATGTTCCTGATTGAATCGTTTTTTATCAAGCCCGTTGAATTAGGCACACAATCAATGGTAGATCATGTCGATTGCTTCATTTCTCCTTATCGACGAAGTTCTCCAATGTTACACGGGTTAGACTTTTGTGAATGTGACTGCCTTTGTGCCCCTCCAAAGGAGGTTGGCACACACCCACAAGTCTAGACTCGTGCCTTGTTCCATGCTTGGTCCAAGAACTCCTCAACAACATCGAACATGACCTAACTTTGCTCTTTCTTCTCTAAACTCACTCCACAACCCTACATGCACAAAAGAACACAAATGCACAACAATTAATGATAAAATCTGAGAAAAGTAATTCTCAATATAAGAAAATAATACTTCGTATTACTTTAACACGAGTACTTATCAGCTACCCTAGCGAAGCAAGGCATTTCATTGCAACCGGTCTAATTTATCAAAGTTATCCTTACCAAAACTTTATCACTCCACAAACAATTCAAGATATTTTGACAAAATTTACTGTACAACTAGATCATGTTGTAGAACATATGCAACAATGGAGGTCTTTCATATTTTCAAAGAAAGGTTCTAAATTTATTGTTACATTATCATTTGTATTGGAGGACAAAACCATGAAGATCTTTATTCCTAGAAGGTTTACTCCACTTGAACTTCCTTTCAGCAACACGTTACATTTCTCTCCAGGAACAATAGAGCATCTTAAAAATATCGAAGCATGGTACAACAAGCACACCTTTGGAGATCACTTTCCATCTTACCATTCCCTTGAAGGTAGCCCTATAATGGGACAAATGGAATATCACTTTAGAGAGATTAATCCTAATCTACAGAATAACCTCCTTATGCTTCACTCAAATGATAATGAAGAAAGAGCAAGAAATCTAGTCAACTTGATGGAAGATTGAAGCAATGTAGCACTAGGGAGAATCTGTCTGTACATACACTATCATATTTGCTTTAGCACTAAGGCTTGTAAGTTCTGGCATCTTACTGTTTGTGCACTTTATAGAATATTACAGTGTGTAGCACGGGTATTCTTTTACCTATATAAGGGTTCTCTTCTCCTTATATAAGGAGAAGCCCCCTTTCTTGTAAGACATCACTTGTAAGATATCTCGAGGTTGCAATAAACTCACACTTTCTACAATCACCTTCCGCCTTCTCCTTCTTTCTTTGTTTTTGTTTAGACTCTAACCTAATGATAAGTGCTGGTGCATAAATAATATGAAATATACTTTTCTTACATTGAGCATTACTTTTCTCAGGTTTTATCATTGATTCTTGTGTATTTGTGTCCTTTTTGCGCATTCAGGATTATGAAGACGATGTGGAAGAAAAGAAACAAAAATAGGTCATCGAGGCACTAGTTGAGAAGACTCTTGGACTAAGCAAGGACAAAGGCATAAGTTGTAGATATGTGAGCGTGTGCCAACCTCCAAAGTACTAAAGGATTATACAATTTGGAGAGGCACGAAAGCAGTCACACTCATGTAAACCGACTTGTATAACACCGAAGAGCTTCATCAATGTGTTGAAAGCAAGAAATAACATGATCTACCGCATAGTTGTGTACCCAACTTGGCGGCCTTGATAAAGAAAATGAAGTCAGGAGCAACTTCTGTGCGTGTACTGTAGTAGTTACAATAGCAAAACACTGTAACAATTCACTATAGTAGGTTACTGTTCACAGCGCGCCAAAAATCAGAATTTCAGAGAATTCACAGGGGCTTGTGAAAATTCCACACGGCTGTGTGGATGCCCAATTTCAGCCATATAAATATCGTGATTTGGTTTATTTTTAGAGATCTTTTATCCCTCTTTCGCAGAACTTTCAGGGAGAGCGCGGCTAGGGTTTGGAGAGGTTTTTGCAAGGCTTTTGGAGCTGCTTTACGGCATCGACATCGAGTTCCTTTGGAGGAGAACTATCGCGGGAGCTTTCGTCGACATGGATTCGGCGAGGTGTGCCCTAGGTTTGACAAGAGAACCGTTGGAGAAGACGAGGCGGTTCCACAAGATCATCGATACGGACTACAAGGGGGTTTTCTTTATGGTTTTATGCATATATATGTTTTCAAACTCTTTGTTGACTTTGTATTGCTCCATGGAGAGCTAAACCCTTAGTGGGTTCTTGGACTTGTAAACCCTAGGATGACTTTGTTTCATTGACTTTTATTATGATTCTTTAATTGATGATTTTAATTGAGTTTCAATTTTGAATGCTAATTGCATGATTTTCCCTTAGATGTGACACTAGGGTTGAGAATCTATATAGGTAATCCTTTGAGAGTGTGACAAATTCATTTGGGTTAGACTAAGCAAGATTGAAGAAGGTCGAAAAGATGAGTCGAGAGGTAGCGGAACGTCCCCTTTCCCTTCCAACGTGATTTATCCTACCTCCAAGTTCAAAGAGTTCTTTGCAGTCATAATAGAATGAAGTGCTAAGAGATGAACTCCACTGGGGCTTAGTTGTGCAAGCAACAGAGTGAAGTGTTGTAGTGAATCTTAGTGCTGGGGCTTATTTGTGACTAAATTCTTTCGCCTGGACCAAAGGGTTAGACCTATATTAGGGAATAGGGTTTATCACTTGGAGTCCTTCGAACCCCAACATAGTGTGAGGTGTCGAGAGTATCACTTTCTGCCGGGACATATTGTAGAGGGCTAGTCACGGTTGACCTTAGGTTTGAGACCATGTGTCTTTGGATTTCAACAACTCATTAAAACATCAATTATGAGGTATAATATTAGTCTTGCACTTGAAACAATAATGCTAGGATGAGCATTGTCCGGATTCCCCATTTTCCCATCGATTACATCTCTTTACTCTCGTTGCTCTTCTTGCGTTCTTTTACTTTCTTTTGCATTCATATAATGATTTCCCTCACCATCGATTTTCTTCATAGCTAAATAGTGATAAATCTTGTTCCTAAACACTTTTCCCTGTGGATACGACTACCCACTCACCGGGGTAAAATTTTATTACTGCGACAACCCTTGCACTTGCGGAACACTCTTGCAAGGGGTGTGTCACCTAACTCTTAGGCCATCGACCAATTATTATTATTATTATTATTTATTTTTTATTTTTTATTTTTATTGATATGAAGACTAATTAACTACAAACTTCCCCCATCTACGAAGACTAATGACATGTTAACTACAACAACTGGTCTGTGTTAACTACAAATTTAAAGAGAACATATTAACTACAAACTTCCCCCATCTAGGAAAACTAATGACATGTTTCTCTTTTGGGCCTCTACACACATCCCCTCTAAAGTGAACAAAGCTTGAGGATTCCGTGGCCATGGTGAAAAGAAATCTACAATTCCTAGGGCCCCATGTGAATGATAGTGGGGAGATAATGACAAACTTCAATGCCAACTAATCCAAAGGCTACTTTCACTACAACAACTAGTCTGTGTTGTATGGATGGACAACACCACTATGTTAGTTTCGAGAGCAGCACCATCTTCCTCATGTGTTTTGGTGTTTTAATTTCTTGTTGCTGGTCTTTCTTTGTTGTTTGTGGTGATAGTTTTTTGTTGAATTAGTGGTTTATTCATTTTTTATAAAATAATAATAATAATAATAATAATAATAAAGAAGATGCAAACGCCAACACTTAGCTACAAGCTGCCTTTTTGGCATGGGCTTTGACCAGAGGTAAGGTGAAAAACTAGGGTTAGGGCTAATATAAGTGAATTTGATATTTAATATAATCAATGAATTAATCAATTAATTAAATTATAATAATTAAAATGAATAATAAATGAAGTGAATTATTTACTTTAAATATTTAATAATAATTTAACTAATAATGATAGTATTCCTCCTCTTCTTACTTTTTCACATTCCCAGTGGGTTATCTTTTTAACAAAAAACAAGTTTCATTCACATTATTATTCCTTCCCATTACTTCCATTGCCATTTTCATTCGGCAAACCTAACCCTATCCCAATGATATAGCACCTTGTTATGTGCGGATCAACGCCTATGCTATGCTAAGTTTCAAAGATCCAACATTATCCACGTAACCCTAGTTTTTAATTTACATTATGTCTTTATTTGTTGTTGTTGTTGTTGTTGTTGTTGTTGTTGTTATTGTTGTTGTTGTTGTTGTTGTTGTTGTTGTTGTTGTTGTTGTTGTTGTTGTTGTTATTATTATTTACATTGCGAACGAGCCACCCGCACACACTATCTTTTATTATTATTAAGTCTAAACTATACATTAGGAGGAAGTCTAATTTTGTACCTCCTGTATAGGAGTTAAATGTTTTACTAATAACATATTGCCGTGGTGGCTCATTTGTCAAAACTTATTACCAAAAATCGCAAATGATAATGCTATATTTCAATAATAATTTTAAAAAATAATATAATAATTTAAAAAAAAAACAAAAGGAAAATAACACAAAGGTGATTATATTGCTTAGGGGTGAGCAAAACCAGGTATCAGATCAGGATTTTAAAACCAGGTACCTGATCCTATTTTTAAAATCGGATCGGATACCCGGTTTTTTTTATCGGCAAAAACTCGACCCGTATACAACCCGATTTAAATCGGGTACGCGGTTTAAACCGGATCGGATATCGGATATCTGGTCTGAATTTTAAGTTTTACCTACTCTATAGATTTGCTTTATATAACAAGATTACATAAAAAAACAAATATGAAAACTTATAACAGATAAAGTGCATTAAACTCTTATATTATTTTCCCCACAACAAAAGTCATAACAAAAATTATAATGAGTTTTATTAACCTTAGTCATTAAAAAAATCTTCGTCTCATCAATAATGATCATTGGATGCTAAAGAGAGAAGAGATTTGGATGGAGACTAGAGAGAAGGGGCAGGATGATGCCCATTGGGGACTAGAGGCAGGGATTTGGGATTCTTTTCTTTTTTACTTTTAATCTATGTAGAATTTAAATTTATTAATATATATATATATATATATATATATATATATATATATATATATATATATATATATATATATATATATATATATATATATATATATAACTCTTAAAGGGTTTAGATGTAAAGGATTTGGATTATTTTTATATCTTTTTTTACTTTTTAGACCATATAAAATTTAAAATTTTTATGTATCTACATATACAAGTATACTAAAAAGTAAACCCGGATCGGATTCAGTTAGCCTATTTTTAATTTCTAACGACCTGGATCCAACCTGATTTTCATCTAAAAAATTTGGATCTGGTACCCGACCATTTTTTTTTTAATCAGGTACCCAAAATATTCGGGTTAAATATTCGGGTCAAAAGGTCCATATGGTGGGCTAGACTAATAAAGGCCAAAGCAAACCTATTTAAGACTTTTAACGTATGAGTTCTATCCATAAAAATTAATTTCTATGACTTATTTGTTGGGGTGTGTGGAGCCTGATTATACTGAACACCCAGTGGTGTTTTATATTTTATAAATTTTCAGGGGTTTTTATTCAAAAATTTTCACTCGACTTTTTTTTTTTCTTTTTCCCCCTCTTATATATATATATAATATTCATCCTTGTAAAAGGTAGGGTTTTCATTAGTGAAGAAAAATAGTGAAATTAGCTGGCAGCAGTAGACATAGCACTAGTTTGGGTAAACCACGTAAATCTTGGTGTTTTTCCCTTTTTGCTTGTTTTGTTTTATTCTTTCCTTTGTTTCTTAGTTCCTAACAATTGGTAGCAGAGCAAGGTTTTGTTTATTGGTTTTGAGTGGGAGCAACGGTAGAGGAAATAGGAAAAGCCATCTGGAGTAGAAAAGTTTTATGGCTCAAACTTTGCGTATTAGAGGATGCAGATTGAAGACTATCTGCACGCAAAGAAATTACATCTACCCCTTTTTCAGATAAAACTTGAGATGATAAAGGCTGAGAATTGGGTTCTTCTTGATAGATAGATATTGGGAGTTATCATATTGACTCTGTCAAGGTCTATTGCACATAATATTGTGAAGGAGAAGACCACAGCATATCTGATGAAGGCATTATCTGGTATGTATGAAAAGCCGTTGGCAAATAACAAGGTGGTGTATCTGATGAAGAAATTGTTCAATTTGAAGATGGCAAAGACCGCATCAGTAGTACAACACCTAAACGAACTCAACACTATCACAAATCAATTATTGTCTGTAGAAATTAATTTTGATGATGATGTTCATGCTCTGATCGTTCTAGCTTCTTTGCCGAATAGTTGGGAAGTAATGAGGATGGCAGTAAGCAATTTTATGAGAAAAGAAAAGCTCAAGTATAATGATATACGAGATCTAGTTTTTGTTGAGGAAATTCGCAGGAAGGATGCAGGTGAAACTTCAGGATCTAGTTCTGCTCTAAATCTTGAGACAAGAGGTAGAAACAATAAAAAAAATTCAAATCGGGCTAATCAAAATCCAGAAATTTCAATCAAAATAGAAGTAAATCTAGATCAGGCCGTCCAGTACAATGCTAGAATTGTGGAAAAACAGGTCAGTTCAGGAACCAATGCAAAAGCCCTAAAAAGAAGAATGAAGATGATTCTGCTAATGCTGTAACAAAAGAGATACATAATGTATTGCTTCTTGCAATAGACAGTCCACTTAATGATTGGGTTTTAGACTTAGGAGCTTCATTTCATACCACTCAACACCGAGAAATCTTACAAAATTACGCTGCAGGTGATTTTGGGAAGGTATACTTGGCTGATTGTTCAACCTTGGATGTTGTAGGTGTGGGACAAGTCAAGATGTTGTTGCCCGATGGATCTATCTGGTCATTGGAGAAGGTTCAACATATTCCAGACTTGAGGAGGAATCCAATTTCTATTAGACAGCTTGATGATGAAGGGCATGCAATCCTGTTTATTGGTGGTACATGGAAGGTTACAAAGGGGCCAGAATATTGGCTCGTGGAAGAAAGACTGGCACTTTATATATGACCTCATGTCCAAGAGATACAGTTGCAGTTACTGAAACAAGTACTGGCGCAAGCCTATGGCATTGCAGGCTTGGTCACATGAGTGAGAAAGGATTGAAGATAACGTTATCAAGAGGAAAGCTACCAGAAATAAAGTCTATTAATTTTGACATGTGTGAAAGTTGTATCTTAGGAAAGTAGAGAAAGGTGAGATTCTTGAAAACTAGCAGGACTTCGAACTCTGAAGGCTGAAAAATTGGAATTCATGCACAATGATTTGTGGGACCTTCACCGATTGCATCACTTGGAGGTTCAAGGTACTATGTAACTTTTATTGATGACTCAAGTAGAAAGGTGTGGGTTTATTTTTTGAAAAATAAATCAGATTTATTTGAGACTTTAAGAAGTGGAGAGCCATGGTTGAGACAGAAACAGGTTTGAAAGTAAAATGCTTGAGATCAGATAATGGAGGGAAGTACGTAGATGGAGGGTTCAGTGAGTATTGTGCTATAAAAGGAATTAAGATGAAGAAGACTATTCCTGGGACACCACAGCAGAATGGTGTGGCAGAGCGCATAAACAGAACTCTCAGTGAATGTGCTAGATGTATGAGGCTACATGCTGGGTTGACAAAAGTTTTTTGGGCTAATGCTGTTAGCACTTCAGCTTACCTAATAAATCGAGGACCATGAGGTTTGGAGCGGTAAAGAAGTGAAGTTTTCATATCTAAAAGTTTTTGGGTGCGTATCTTATGTTCACATTGATTTTGATGCTCGAAGTAAACGTGATGCAAAGTCTAAAAGATGCTTTTTCATTGGCTATGGTGATGAGAAATTTGGCTATAGGTTTTAGGATGAACAAAACAGAAAAATCATCAGAAGCAGAAATGTGATATTCAATGAACGGGCTATGTACAAGGACAGGTCAACTGTACTATCAGATGTCACAGATCAGAAGAAATCTGAGTTTGTTAACTTAGACGAATTAACCGAAAGTACTGTTCAGAAAATGAGTGAAGAAGATAAGGAGAATGCAGATTCACATCTTGATCAGAGCACACCAATAGTTGAAGTTCGCAAATCCTCTAGGAACATTAGACCTCCTCAACATTATTCACCATCACTAAATTATCTTCTGCTGACTGATGGTGGTGAACTAGAGTGTTATGGTGAAGCTTTGCAAGATAAGAATTCAAGCTAGTAGGAGTTAGCCATGAAGGATAAGATGGATTCCTTGCTGAGAATCAAGCATGGGAACTGACTAAGTTAACAGCAACTAAGAAGGCTTTGCACAACAAGTTGGTATACAGAATAAATAATGAGCATGATGGTAACAAACGACACAAGGCCAGATTAGTAGTTAAAGGGTTCCAACAAAGGACGGCATTGACTACACAAAGATATTTCTCTAGTTGTGAAGATATTAACGATTAGACTAGTGCTTGGAATTATAACTGTAGAGAATTTACATCTTGAGCAGTTAGATGTGAAGACAACATTTCTTTATGGTGACTTGGATGAAGGCATTTACATGCTTCAAGCAAAAGAGTTTGTTGTTCAGGGACAAGAGAATCAAGTCTGCAAACTGAGAAAGATCTTGTATGGCCTGAAACAAGCTCCAAAACAATGGTACAAGAAATTTGATAGTTTTATGCATGAAATTGAGTTCAAGAGATGTGAAGCAGATCATTGTTGCTATATCAAGTTCTTTGACAATTCCTATTTCATCTTAATGGTGTATGTAGATGATATGCTCATTGCAGCGTCTAGCATTGAGAAGATCGTTTATCTAAAGAAACAATTATGAAAATAGTTTGCAATAAAGGATTTGCAAACTGCAAATCAAATACTTGGCATGAGAATCATTAGAGATGAGGCTAATGGTATATTGAAGCTTTCGCAGTCAGAGTATGTGAAGAAAGTTCTTAGCAGATTAAATATGAATGAAGCAAAATCTGTAAGTACACCCTTGGGTAATCATCTCAAACTGAGCAAATTAAGAACGGTCACCAAAGACAGAAGAAGAAAAGGATTACATGAGGCAGGTGCCCTATGCCTCAGCTATTGGCAGCTTGATGTATGCCATGGTGTGTACAAGACCAAGCATTGCACATGCAATGGGAGTTGTGAGAAGATTCATGAGTAGGCCTAGAAAGCAGCATTGGGAAGCAGTTAAGTGGATTCTAAGATATCTGAAGGGCTCATAAGATATATGTATTTGTTTCACATGTGCAAGTTTGAAACTGCAGGGTTATATAGATGCTGATTTTGCTGGAGATACAGATAACAGGAAGAGTACTACAGGGTACATCTATACATTGAATAGTACTGTAAATATTTGGATTTCTCAATTGTAGAAAGCTGTTGCTTTCTCTACAACAGAAGCAGAGTATGTTGCTGTTATAGAAGCTAGCAAGGAGATGATTTGATTATAAAATTTTTTGGCAGAATTAGGAAAGAGGCAGGAGAATAGTGTTTTGTACAACAACAGCCAAAGTACCATTCATCTTGCCAGGAATTTAGTATATCATTCAAGAACCAAGCATATACAGTTAAGGTACCATTTCATTCGGACTTTATTAGAAGATAAAGTGTTGTCTCTTGAGAAGATTCCAAATAGCAAAAATCTAGTTGATATGTTAACCAAGATAGTTATTGTTGACAAATTGAAGCTATGCAAAGCTTCAGTTGGTTTGAGCACCTGATGATTAGAAGTTTTTGTCACCGATCTGTTGTTCAGCTGTGTTTCTTTGAAGATTTGAAGCTTGAGAACTTGGATGAGATCAATCTCCAAGTGGGAGATTATTGGGGTGTGTGGAGCTTGATTATACTGAACACCCAATCGTGTTTTTTACTTTAGAAATTTTGAGGGGTTTTTTCCAAAAATTTCCACTGTACTAGATTTTTTCTTTTTTCCCCCTCTTATATATATATATATATATATATATTCATCCTTGTAAAAGGTGGGGTTTTCATTGGTGAAGAAAAATAGTGAAATCAGCCGGTGGCCTTGGATGTAGCCCTAGTTTTGGGTGGACTACATAAATCTTTGTGTTTTCCCCTTTTTGATTGTTTTCTTTTGTTCTTGCCTTTGTTTCTTAGTTCCTAACATTATTAGATTTTAAGTTACACTAATTTTCGATAAAAATACATAATTTTCTATCTAAAAGTTTTTAAACATTTTTTCAATGAGTTGATATATTTATATATGCACCCTCTTAGCGAAAACTCAATCTTTCTTTTTTTTTTTTTCTTGAACAAATGTTAGCAAGCCACATGTCAGGGTTGTACATAAGATTGCGGATTAATCATCCAATCATAGGCTTTCACCCAGAAACGCGGAGCTCGTCCCTCTCGGTCTTGCCATCCTGAGCTTGCACTGGAAATCTATTACTAATATATTATAATCGGTAGAATTTAAACTAAGG
The DNA here is from genome assembly GCA_020875875.1 of Dioscorea alata. Lineage (NCBI taxonomy): Eukaryota > Viridiplantae > Streptophyta > Magnoliopsida > Dioscoreales > Dioscoreaceae > Dioscorea > Dioscorea alata. Next base: position 16,527,794 of record CM037025.1, on the reverse strand, counting down.
GTAATAAAAATCATATTTCATTATCTTATGCAAGTGGAATCGTGCAGCCGAACTATGAGCTAGCTTGTTGGAGCCAAAACTCAATTATCCCATTCTTACTCCTGAAGCCTTATTTTTTCACTTAATTCATAGTTTTTTATATTACTGTAAAATGTATCATTAAGTACAAAATGATTGAAAAAAGAAAAATTAATTAACTGTTGATCATTACCACGTATGTATGCATGTATGCCAGTGTTGGTGTATTGCAGTGTTATCAATAAAATATATTTTTACGTATAATATATATTTTTTATCATGAATTTATAGAGATATGTTCACGTAACTAATCAGTGCCATGGTGACATAACTAGGAACCTTTTTGAAGTGTTGATTTATGCAACTGCAGAAAATTACCTATACTAGTAATTAAACATACAATCCCACATCCAATAGTTAGCAACAATCGGCAATCTAGCTAAACATATGTATGTATTACTAGTTAGCAACAATGGGCAATCTAAACAACTTTTATAATTAAACTGAATTAATCAAACAGCCACAACATAACTGAGTATATATTAAAAACATTGATGTTCACATACTAGCAATTAAACATACAATCCCACATCCAATAGCATTAATATTGCATACAGAAAAGCACACGATGATCAAACTTAGGGCTTCAGAACTGCTTGTCCCTCCAAGCAGCAAGCAATACTATGCATGCTATTTCCGTTCATGCATGGGGTGGGCGGAAATAAGAGTAAGCGGAGAAGAAAGATTGCTGTGCTGTGAGGAGGAGTAGAACGAGAGCCGCCAAGAATGATAAAATAGCCCATGGACTGCTGAAATAATCTCGAATTAATCGGGCCCGTTGTTTGTGACACCATGAGTTATAATAATTCTTCACATTCCTGTGTAAACCCCAAAGATACATCTGACCTGAATTATAAGTTATGTTCTTGCCTAATCCATTAAAAAGAGAAGCAGCGGCGTCATCAGTACCCATTAGGTTTACGAGGATCCCCTTCTGCTCCAGCAATTGTACGTCTCTTGAGGTGTTGATAAGGTAGTCCATGAACATGATGTAGGAGGTGATATATTTGCTTGCGTCAGCAGAGCATTGCTCGAAGGCTATCAAATTCTTGAAGAGAGGGCTTGTAAAGTCCTCAATGTAGAGTTGTGGGATTTTTATGATGCCATTATTTTTGAACGAGATATCCAGGAAGCTATTGGCCTCTTTGTTCTCCTCAAACTTGATTCCAGCAAGCCCAAGCTCCGATGCAGTCGGGATCCATTCATTACCCCGTCCTGTCTCTGAAGAGTTTGCTTCATCACATGTCACTGAAGGCTTGAGTCTTGAGTGGAAGAGATGAAGCAAATGAAAAGGTATTTCTGTCTCATCAGGAAATGGAATACCGACATGGGCCATGGAAGCGCGCCTGACATAGGCAATCTGGGACAACCTCCAAAAATAACATCTGGAAGCCATGGAAGGGGAGCCTGCCTCATTAGCAGGTGGTTCGCCGCCATGTTTTAAATTCAGAAAGACTTGGAGAAGATTACAAGCAATTTTTACTAGATTAATTTCTCCATCTTCGGAACTCTTGAGTATGACAAAGAGTTCGCAGACAATGAAGAAGGGGATTTGGTTCTCAATCTTCAGAAGGTCATGCACAAATTGTGCAGATATTCTGGTATCCATGCCTTCCAATCTACCATCTATCGACTTTTCTCTTCCCATATCTAACTCAACCTTCTCTTGGGCTTTAGCCATGCTGCCCTCCTTTTCCTCAACTATATCTCGAGCTTCAGCGGTGCTCTCCTCCTTCAAGTTTACCATCTCAGTTAATTTGAAGTTTCTTTCATTAAACTTGAGCAAGAGATGAATGATAAAGCAACCATCAAGCAGCATGATCATCCCCAAGTCATGAGGACTCAAGTGATGCAGATTCTCGGAGTAGCAGTCTCGGACTAGATCGTCCATTTCCTTCATTTTCAACAAGCAACTGCGGAACAAGGAAGTGGCTTCGGAGCTGCTCTTAGTGCGCCTGGAGAGCAAGCGCCTTACACAGTCCCATTTGAAGTCTTGCATGGCTGGTACTGTGCTATCATTAGCTAAGCCATGGTGGTAAGGGCCAATGGCAACGACGACTGGATCGTAGGCCACTTCTTTATCGCACTTCCGCATGTCCTCCGGCACCTTGAAGATGGTACATCTCTTTTGGAACTGCCTTCTCGGGTGGCACTTGTTCAGTTTTGTTGTCAATTTCTTGATCCATTCATCATCGTTGATCTCTATTGCTGAGATGGAGTCTTTTTGAGTAGCTTGTTTACCTTCCATTCTGCGCAGCTGAAGTGGGAGATGAATTAGGTTTGGTTATGCAAATATATACACAGGGATGAATTAGAAATTCAGATTAAGTTAGGTTATTAAACACCAAACTTTGATTTGACTCTCATTGACTTGCTTCGTCATTTAATTTTATTATTCTATTTTCTCTTATTCATTAATTTTCAAACTGCCGGCATGGTGACCGAAATTTTCATTTTTTTTTTTTTAAACTCAACAAACGGGAAAAGCTAACCTACTCCCAGGCACGGCACCACACACCTATTAAATTCTTAATTATGTTACAGAAAAAATTCAAATTCTTAACAAGATTTTTTTTTTTTTTTTTTAACATTAAGTGGCAAGCATCTCCATTTAAATTTAATTATTAAAGATGCGCACTGATGTAGAATATATTTAAAAGCTCATTAACACCAAAACTAGTTGATATACATATATATTAATCAGTCAACTACAAAACTAGTTGATATTATGAAACAATGATTTGCAAGTTTAAAAGGTTTGTAGGTGCGAGCACTTGCTTAAAATATCAAAGGCACTTACCAGTGCATATGAGGGGTTAAAATTCTTCTGTCTGTACTGTAGTGTAGTCACACTGTTATGCATTATTTATTGATTTTTTTAATACTATAAAATACTGTTTATTTATTATTTATTGCTATAAAAATGGGTCTTGTAATGGTTATAACTAATCACAAGTTGATGACTGTATACATTATTCAAAATCATTAATTGTTGGGCTTTTTTTTTTAATTGTCAAAATAATCCCATGCAAAATTTATTCACCAACATGATAAACATCACATTAAGCCTAATCATCTCCAAAATGATGGGTGGACCTTTTAAAAATACTAAATAATTGGCTTTTTTTCTTATTAACACTCTTATCTTTTAAAAAATCACACAAATAATTTTTTTTTTGTCTTTTTAAACAATTTTTAAGTTATTATTAATTATTAAAAAGTTATGTTTTTTCGATCGCATTTATTTTAGAAAAAAATGTTGTTGTTGTTATTATTATTACTATTATTATTGTTATTATTATTATTAAAATACAAATTATTTTGCATGTTTTTTGTAAATCTATTTGTAATTTAAATAGTTTAAAACTATTTGTTATGGCAACATGTGCCTGGATTAAAAATGATACACTTGTACAATGATATATTGTAAGCTGACCAAAGTTTAGACGAAGATGTATGCACATGAATAAAAATCCATGCGGAGATTTGGGAAAAGGAGAGTACATAGGAAAAGAAAGCTCAGGAGGAGTATAGACCTTCATAATAGGGGTCTCCAGGAAGGGGAAAAAATTACTATATGCAAACATAAATGATCCATCCTCATATTAGTATTTTATATCAGATAGTTCTGCTATTGCATGCGTTGTGTGATTTTTTTTAAAGAGAATGGTGTATATGAAAGAAACCAATATTTTAGTATTTTTAAAAGGTTCACTTATTACCATTGTGATGACTAGGCTTGATGTAATGTTTTGAAACTTATATTCATAAATAAATTTTACATGAAGTTATTTTGATAATTAAAATAAAAAAAGGGTTACATTTAAAAAACAAACCCAATTTTTATGCACCTTACCAGTCCTCCTTTTAACATGTAACATCTGCAAAAATACGTTCAAGTTACATGTTTTCTTAGCCGTAATTTCAATCACTTGATGTTTGCCGATGATCTGCTCTTAATCACTAAAGCCTCTAGGGCCTCGGCCAGAAACATCTTGTTCTGTCTCAACATCGACCACACACTCACCGGTCAGAAACCTAATCCAAGCAAATCCGAAATCTTTTTCCCTTCTTGGTGCAATAGGAAACTTAAATTGGCCTTGTTAGGATTATGGGTTTTCGAGTTGGGAGTTTCCCTTTCACTTATCATGGTATTCCTATTTCTCCTAAACGTCTCCATGTTCATCAATTCAAATTCCTTCAGGATAGGGTTAAGTCCACTATTCAGACTTGGAATCACTCCACAATTTCTACGGCCGGTAGGGCTGTGCTTGTTAATAGCTCCATCCTCACTGTTCCAAATTATTACCTCTTTGTCATGCATCTCCCTGATACTGTCATCAAGGAAATCACCAAAATTGCTAGGAACTTCCTCTGGGGTAGGACCAGCAATCGAAAGGGCTTCCATTCAATTGGGTGGGCAGTGACTACACTTAGCAAAATTGATGGGGGGTTAGTTATTCGCAATCTAAATCTTTCCAAACATTCTCTAATGGCTAAAAACATTTTCTCCATTCTAAATTCTGATGATAAACTGTGGGTAAACATTTTCAAACTTAAATATGGCCATTGAAGTGTTTGGAATATGGGTAATTGCAGGGATGCTTCCTGGTTCTTCAAATCCATTTGCAAGACTTCCGAAATTATCAAATCAAATGTCATGATTTCGGCTTGTAACCCCGATACTTTGAATATTTGGAATGATCCTTGTATTTTCAATTTACCTATTTCACTGAAACCAACCTTCCTCAACATGGATCTTATCCATGAAACTTTGAGCCTTAATGATTTTATTTCTTCAAACCGTTTGGATATTAATGATCTGATCCCTATGTTTGGTTCAAACCTGGATTGGAACCGGTTACAGAAATTGGTGGTTGATTCTACTCTTAACCATTGGGTGTGGGGTTCTCCTACCACTAAAACTACTTTGGCTTCTGTGGTCTATGATTGTCTAAATACTAGTAACAAGAATAATTGGGATTGTTGGCATCACATTTGGCGCCTTAGAGTTATTCCCCGTGTCAAGTTTTTCATTTGGAAACTTGCTCATGGCAAGTTAACTACTAGAGCCTATTTATACGATCTCAATATTGGGCCTTTTACCATGTGTAAATTCTGTGGGTTGGAGCCCGAAACGGCTAAGCATGTCATTTGGGATTGCTCCAAGTTATTGCCATGCTGGTCAAAAATCCGGAGCTATCTTGGCCTATCCCATATTCAGCATTCTATTCTTAGCTCTGGTCTTTGGCTTAATTCTTCCTTTGGGAGCCATCTCCATAATCTTGGCACTAAAGCCATTATTGCTACCTCTGCTTGGCTGATTTGGATTGACAGATGTAATCTCATCTTTAAGCAATGGAAGCCCAATTTCAACACAATTCTAGACAAGGCGTTGTCTTATCTTTCTGACTATGATCTACTCTCTGTGAGATTACCCAGGGAGTATCCTAAGCCTAATCCTTCACATGATATTATAACTATTCATTATGATGCCTCTTGGGATCTCTTCTCTAAGGATTGCGGCTTGGGCTTTGTGATCATCCTTAACTTCAATCGAATCCTCCTGGCGGGATCCCGGGGTGGCTCCTCTGAGACTCCAATTCAAGCTGAAATTGACGCCATTACTTTTGCTCTCTCCTTTTGCAGATCTAATGGATGGGACCCGACCCGCATCTATTGTGACTGTCCGGGAATTTCACAGATGCTGGATAGCTTTCAACGGACTGCCGCTTGGCGCTTTCACACTAAGATCCATCATCTTAAACTTTGCTTGAAGAACTTCCCAAATGTGGCCTTGGAAACTATCGATCGGGATTCAAATATTCTTGCCGATGCTCTTGCTAAATTTGGTTGCTCAAATCCTTCAATCTCATTATTTGCTCAGGGCTTGGACCGCCCTCATTGGCTGGAGGACATCTGCTCGCTGTTGAAGCTCTCCTTTTGATTTTCTGTTTTTTTTTTCTTTTCTTTAGCTTTTGCTCTTGTTTGCAAAAAAGAAAGTTACATGTTTTCTCAGTCGTTCTATCTCCACAAATTTTATCTTTTTCTTCGCTATTCAAATAAAGAAAATTAGATGAATGGTGACCCCCCCGACTACACTGTCACGGATGTACAGTTTAGGTTGGCAAGAAATCAAGGCCACACAAACAAACCCTTGATTTATAAAACATCTAAACTCAATCGAGCAATGAATACATATGAATCACTGCACTCCATCTGGTGAACCAATTCACTATCGAACCCTTAACTGCAGCCACTTGCACGTCGAGCCTTCCCCAAATGTATCGGGCCATATATACATCAATAGTTCTTATATATTTATAGCTATTGTGTTTTTGTTTTATTTATTTTTGTAATAACACCATTTTTTAGTTTTAATTTTAGGGTTAGTTTAATGAATTGAATAGGATAATAGCTAATAAGATATAAGAACTTGATAGGAGTAGAAAAAAAATATGGACATGATAAACTCATATTATATCCTAAGTTTGATGCACACTAGATAAATTATTGGATGGCATTTTATTAACCTATTGTACATTTGAAGTAGGCCACATAATGGTGGAACATAAATTGAATTGTATATAAATAAACAAAATTACCTTTATAATATATATATATATATATATATATATATATATATATATATAACTTAATTAAAAAAAATCAAAATAAATAGATCTGGACCTCTTTCACATCAAAATCAAGTAAAAAAAAATCATTCAAATAGAGAAACTAAAGATAAAACATTATCAAATGAGAGATCCAGATGAAAAGTAAAAGATCGACGGAGAAATTCTGCGTGGATGTTAAAAACCCTACTTAAAATAATGAAATTGGTATCTAGGGATGGCAACGGGTTAGGTCGGGTGCGGGTTTTGCCATACCCTTACCCGTACCCGCTAAGCCACTCTCATACCCGAACCCGAACCAGAACCCGACGGGTTTTCAAAAACCCAACCCACACCCGCACCCGCACCCGACGGGTATTCGGGTACCCACCGAGATACCCGCCCCGCCTTGATCTTATTTAAAAATATTTAAAATAAAATTAAAATACCAAGTAAAAATTAAAAATGTCAATAAAAAATCATATTTTTTTTGTTTGAATGAACACCATAGAGTAGAAATTGAAAATGTGTATTTAAAGTAACACAAAATAAACAAATTCAACATCATAGAATAGGAATTTAAAAACCCTAACAAAAAATTTGAATATATATAATTGGGCATATTGTTAATTAATTTTGGGTCGGGTTCGGGTTCGGGTTCGGGTCGGGTATTAGGATTCCCATACCCGCACCCGCACCCGCTTTACATTAATCGGGTTTTACCCGAACCTGACCCGAAACCCGGTCAAACCGGGTTTTACCCATCAAACTCGGGTCGGATCGGGTCGGGTCGGGCCGGGTTTAGGTATTATTGCCATCCCTATTGGTATCCTATCTAATTGTCAACAAACTTGAAATTGTGTGTCATTGACAGAAACCTAAGTAGAAGGGCCATTCCTATCGTTTTTATTCTGACTTTCCACATAGAATTAGTTAGGTAAAATTTCTATTTTAGTCCCTGTACTTATCGAAATGTGGCCTTTTCGTCCCTCTAGTCTAATTTGTGCCTTTTAAATCCCCTTACTTTTTGATTTGAGCCAATGTAGTCCCTTCGGCTGACGGCTGTGAGATTTGCCATCAAAGTATGCTGACGTGGCGAAAAGTGGCTTTTTATAATAATTTTTTGGGTGAAGTAGCACACATACTTTGATGGCAAATCTCACTGTCGTTAGCCGGAGAGACTACATTGGATCAAATCAAAAAGTAGGGAATTTAAAAAGCACAAATTAGACTAGAGGGACGAAAATGACACATTTCGATAAGTACAGTGACTAAAATGGGAATTTTACTAATTAGTTATCATGTGGCGGGTAGGATTTAGCGGGTCAATAGAATAAGGCTATCATACCCTATTTACTAACAAAAAAAAAAAGATAATAACATAACATAATAGTTTATTCTATCTTGTCGTCCTTATCTTGCTCATCAAATGGGCCTTTGGTAAAAAAAATATATTTTGTATCAGTGTTACTTTATTTTTTTCTTGATTATTTTTTTATAAATTTCTAATATAATTGCATTGTTTACTTTTCTCAATTTTGCATTTAGTATTTAGGTTTAGGGCTTGGGATTTACTATTTAGGATTTACGGTTTACTGTATAGGGTTTAGGACTTAGGATTTAAGGTTTAGGGTTATAGAATTTTAAACATAGAATTTTATTGTATTTAGGCTTAACATTTTAAGATTTTAGATAGGATTTTATAGTTTTAAATCTAGTTTTCAAGTGGAAGTTGCCATTATTTTGTTACAATTGCAACTTGGCCAGATCTTGCCCAAGCACACATGTAAGGGGTGATAACAAATGTACGTGATCATGCACTCAAGTGCAAATGCTAGGAGGGATAGTGACCAAAGTTTACGAAGACTTTGGGATAAGTTCTTGCTCCATATCAGGATCTGGCAGTGATCTTGTTTCGAATAACAGTGAGAGTTCATTTTCAAAGGAAAAGAGATTTTTTAAAATAAAAATAATATCACTAGAATCAGATATTAAATATTCCAAGAGAAGAGTAAAAAATAAGTTAAAAAATTAGAGGATAAATGATTAGAATAAAAACATCAAAGGACTGCAAAATAATTTACCCTCTGTATATTTAAGATTGTTAACCAAGTGAGTTGGAGTGGCCCAGTGCTCCTTGATGAGGCTCGAGTTAAGCCAAAGCAGTGTTTGCTTTAGCTCGGCTCAACTTGAACTTTTTAAAAACTGTTAATGCAAAAGCACTTTAGTTGGCATGATTTGACACCAAGTCAAAGTGACATGGCAACCATTATGATGACATAGGAAGCATGGTGATGAGGCAAATATCTTGGAAGATCTTGGTGGAGTTATTTTTGGTATGTGATACAACTTGAAGACAAGATTTTATCACAACCATATTTAGAAGATTTGATTGAAAACTAAATATGGATGAAGCTTAATTGAAGAAATACCTATCAATAGTATGATTAAAGGCCATTGAAGGTGTGATTTGAAGAACCTTAATAAGTATGATTGAAGACATGCCTATTGTTAGTATAATTGGCATAATTGATTTGAAGGAGAAGCTTGGGTGAATTGAAGATTATGTTTGGAAAGTTTCGTGAAGACGCACAAAGTTGTTCGCCCCTTGCGAGGGGACTGCGTGGTGAGAAACTGAGGAGGTAGGCTAGTTGCCGGTAGTCGAGATCAGTAGATCTGACTGTATCAACTTGGACTAAGCATGACCGTGAGGTTGATGGGTCTTGAGGTCACTTCGCAATGGAACCATAACTCAGTCAAGTCAGCAGTCAGGGCTATGTTGCAAGTTTAGTTACAATAGGAGTCGCAAAAGCTAATTTTGGAATATTCTAAAGTTTGTAGCCGCGGAGATTCTAAAAGAGATATGGGCTATATTTGGGACGTTGAGGCGTTTATATAAGTTACCTTGCTCTGAGATTGGGTGTAACATTTGAGGAAGAGATTGTGTAGGGAATAGACAATCTAGAGAGGGTAGTTATCTTTATTTATGAGTGTGAGTGGCAAAGTATTTGTACTCATGTATTTTCACCTCTTTTAGTGGATTATTTATCTCTAGGATTGACCCCCAAACATAGGCGAGTGGACGCCGAACTGGGTTACCAATTTCGTGTGTCTTCTTTTGTTTGGTTTGTGTGAGATTTTCTGGAGTGTGAGTGTTCTCTAAACCCACAAACCACACCGGTGGAATTAACAAGTGGTATCCAAGCGAGGTCATCGTGTTCGCTTTAGTTTCAAAGGCGTCCTACAAAGTTCCATTGATAGCCGGAAGAGAAGAAGCTTCCGTTACATGACCACCATTACTCAATTGATCCAATTATCCATATTAGAAGGCATGAATGAAGGCTTTCATCAAATCTATTGATGAGAGTGCATGGATAGTAGTGGAAGAAGGCTGGCCTCCTTCAATTCATGTTGATGAAGATAAGAACGAGACCATGAAGAAAAGAAGTAACTAGAGTGCCGAAGATATACGTAAAGCTAATGCAAATGGGAAAGCTCTAAATGCATTCTTTCGAGGAGTTGATGAGAACCAGTTCAAATATGTTGCAACTTGCGAGTGTGCCAAAGAAGCTTGGGAGATTTTTCAAACTATCGGTGAAGGCACAAACTTAGTAAGAACTTCTAAACTTCAAATACTAACAATTATGTTCAAGAATCTCAGGATGGGAAAAGATAAGACGATAGTCATATTCAATGCCAAATTGATGGATATTGCAAATCAAGCTTTCGAACTCAGCAAGAAGTACTCAGATAAAAAGCTAGTCCAGAAGACTCTTAGATCTCTTAAAAGAAAGTTTGATGGAAAAGTTTCCGCAATAGAGAAGGAAGAGATATCACAACCATGAGACTTGACAATTTGATGGGGTCTTTACAAGCATATGAGATGAATCTCAATACTGAAAGATAAGTGGAAGATTTGGCTCTAAAGGTAGAATCAACTAGGCAGAAGGAGTTACAACAGGTTGTTGTAACAGAAGATGAAGACAAAAGAGATAGTGACATTGTTTTTCTATCAAGAAAGCTACAAAACATGATGAAAAAATATAGGACAGAAGGTAATAAATTCCAAAGTAAAGATCTCGTTAGTGAAGAAAAGGAAAAAGCCAAAGATTATCAAAAGAAGATCAAGTGTAGAGAATGCGGTGGCTTTGGACATTATCAAGCCGAGTGTGCTAACATGCTTAAGAAGAAAGGAAAGTCACTCAATGCCAGATGGAGTGATGATTTAGATGGTACCATGGAGAAAGAAGATGAACAAAATCTAAGTGACTATCATACCTCTTTCCTAGCTGTGATGAATGAAGTAGCATACTTCAACAAATCCAAGCCTGTTACGGAATATGCTGCAACATCAGTTACAATATCTGATGAAATTGATAGAGAGTATGATGAGGTAAATGAAAAAGAGCTTCTTATGGATTATAAACTTATGATGACCAAATTTAATGAGATGATCTTGCAAAACAAACGCCTGGAAGAAGAGCTAGGTGAATGTAAAGGAAAATTGAGTTATGTTAAGAAGATTTTAGACTCTATAAACAAAGGTAAAGCCAAGCTTGATGAAATCCTATCAGTTAGAAGACCAATAAAAGCCCGACAAGGTATTGGGTATGTTGGTGAAACTTCAAGTGTCAAGACAAAAAATTCAGGAGTTATTTTTGTCAAGTCAACTGCTCAACAAGTATGCAAGCAAGTCAAAGCAAGGGAAGAGTGCAGAAGAGAAGTGCCTACATGTTTTCATTATGGAGGGATAGATTACATAAACCCAAGTGCAACAGATTGAAAGAAGACTTGAAAAGTGGAAGAGTGGCTGGACATGAACAGGCAATCATCAAAAAGAAAGTCAGTGAAAAGACTATTGTGATCAGTGGATCTGAAAAAATGAAGTGCCTAGAAAAAATGCAGAGTGATCCAGTTAAGATGGTAGAAGTGATGATGAATCAGAGGGTTGCAACATCATGGTACAACCAGCAATGCATTAACCGAGGACTTGGTAAGTCAACAAGTAAAATACCCCAACTAGTGAAAATATCTTGATATCTTTCGAAGATTTAGAAAAAAAAAAAAAAGAAAAGAAGATTTTAAAAAAATTGGGGAAATTTTTTTTCTTAAGAAGTACTTTTTTTTAAAAAAACATGAAAGGGTGCCAAGGAAGTTATAACTAATTAAAGATAAGGGTGGCTCTTTAAAACCCCTAAAATTCACAAAGTTTTTTTTAGAAGAAACTACTCTCAAAGAAGAAGAAGAAGGACTAATTCTAGAAAAAGATGAGAACCAAGAGGAAGGCCCGCCGTGCTCGTATGACCCCACAAGAAATTGCAACTCAGGTTGAAGAAGAAGAAGAAGTAAAGTTGAAAGAAATCAACACTGGTAGAAGCCCGTCAATAGGAGAAGAACCTAAAGATCTTTCAAAAGCAATAATTCCCTACTCTCCCCCTCAGGATGATGATACATCTCATAAAGCAGATCAAGCAGGAACATCTTCAAAGGATGTGCCCACAGGCTTTAAAGACCGAGATGATCTCCTCAGATGGGTGCGCGAGTAATTTCTAGGAGCTTATATTCAAAGATCTGAGGAAGATGGACAAGTTTGTTCAACAACAGGATCAAAGGAAGTGAGTTTAGATAAACAACAAGCTGCAGGAGAAGATGTACCAGAAGAAAACCAAGAAGAATCTGCTCAAGTAAATACAGAGGAAGCTACTAGTGGAGGAAGTGCAGACATTGCCACAGCTCATGAAGAAGAAGCTGCTACAATCTTAAGTGAAGTGCTAGGAGACATTCATCAACATACATCGTGAAAATCTCTTGATATCTTTCAAAGATTTAAAACAAAGAGGAAAAGGAGATTTTAAAAAAAATTGGGGAATTTTTTTTTTCTTGAGAAGTACTTGTTTTTTTAAAACATGAAAGGGTGTCGAGATAAGGGCAGCTCTTTAAAACCACAAAAATTCCCAAAGTTTTTTAGAAGAAACCACTCTCAAGGAAGAAGAAAAAGAAGAACTAATTCTAGAAAAAAGATGAGAACCAAGAGGAAGGCCCGCCGTGCTCGTATGACCCCACAAGAGATTGCAACCTAGGTTGAAGAAGAAGAAAAGTTGAAAAAAGTCAACAATGGTAGAAGCCCGTCAGTAGGAGAACAACCTAAAGATCATTCAAAAGAAATAATTCCCTACTCCCCCCCTCAGGATGCTGATACATCTCATAAAGCTGATCAAGCAGGAACATCTTCAAAGGATGTGCCCACGGGCTTTAAAGACCGAGATGATCTCCTCATATGGGTGCGTGAGTCATTTCTAGGAGCTTATATTCAAAGATCTGAGGGAGATGGACAAGTTTGTTCAACAACAGGATCAAAGGAAGTGAGTTTAGATGAACAACAGGCTGTAGGAGAAGATGTACCAAAAGAAAACCAAGAAGAATCTGCTCAAGTAAATACAGAGGACGCTACTAGTGGAGGAAGTGTAGACATTGCCACGGCTCATGAAGAAGAAGCTACTACAATCTTAAGTGAAGTGCTGGGAGATATTCATCAACATTCAGTTGTATCTAAAGATATAGTACATGTCGCAGCACCAGTTGCAATAACATCATACTGCACACATAGCTCAAAGAATGTCTTTCCTAGATTGCTGAAAAAAAGGAAGGCAAAGTCAGGAAAGATTTCCCAGACGAAGATGGTTGTGAAGAAGTCCAAACCGAAGTCTTTCTCTGATCCGGAAGTTGAAGTTTTCCCAAGGCCAAAAAGGAAATAAGACTGAAGATGTAAAACAGGGGGAGAAAAACTTATCAACCTTTGGAAAGGGCAAAAAAAGAAGGAAAGTCCATCTTTTGAAGCCAGTAATGAAGACGACAAGTTTCCTAATAAGCCTTCAAGAAGAAGTTCAAGACAATTGCTAGTAGAGGGGTTGTTGTTGAAAGGGTGATTGATGAAATGGCTTTTAAGAAGTATGGGTTGTATAATATGCTCAAAGAAAGAAACCTATACAAGTCAGCAACTTTTGCTCAAAGCTACAATTTGTCTTTAGTTCAGGAGTTCTACAGCAATTTATCATCATGTAATAAAGGGATCTTCAAAATTTACATTAGAGGAAGTGGATTCCTTTCACTGCAACCAGTTTGAACAAATTTATGGAGTTTAAATCTGAAGTAAAAGGAAACTATGAAGAAGGGCTTGAGCTAAATGAAGATGTTTTGAATGAGATCACTGGAGGAAGAACCAAGTCATGGGGAGTGGAATCAAGATTACTGGCCTCTTTACTCACAGCTAAGTATAATGTGTTATTTAGACTCGGTATTCTAAACTGGCTACCCATTCCACATAATTCAAGCATAATGAAGGAGTTGGCACTTTTACTGTTTACTGTTATGACTGGGAAAAAGTTTAATCTGGGAAGACTAATCTTCCAAAACATTGTGAAGGAAGCTGATTACAGAAACTTCTTAACATCACTGGGGTACCCTGCTTTGTTATTGCAGTACCTGTTGCAACACGGGGTGCATCTCATGAGGAGAGAAATAATCACAACGGTAAACAAGCTGAAGATCTCTCAGAAACGTTTTACCCCAGGTAAGAAAATTTATTTACCTGTAGGAAGAGTGTCACCACCACCACCAACAGTAGAAGATGTTGAAGGATCAAGTCTGATTATCGAAGAAGAATACGAAAAGCTTTTGAAACGGCAATTAGAAGACTCGGAGAGGAGGTAATGATCACTTTCTGCAGAATTATTCATCATTACCTGATAGAAGCATAAGAAGAAAACAGGGGAAGCTGATGACTAAGAGTCATGAAGATAGGGGAAGTTGTAGAAGCAGTTGTAACATGACTTACAATAATCAGTGAAGATTTTGGCATCAATTTTGTCACAAAAGGGGAGAAACTTGTTAGCACTAGACTGTTTTTATGTTTTCTTTATTGTTTTTCTAGTTAAGTTTTTGGACAGATCATTCTTTTGGACATGTTATGTTCATCAGCTCCTTATGCATAATCTTGTTTGTCTTACTTGTTGCACTATTAAAAATGTTTCAATACTCTATAAGCAACTAAAAGATGTACTTATGTCAGTCCTGTTTTTTATGCTCCAGTTGATGTTGTAGCTGGAAGTTGTAATAGTGTCAGTCCAATCTGTATCCTAGTTAATGTTGTATCTGGAAGTTGTAATAGGAGTCAGTCTGGAAGTAGAAGCAGTTGTGTCAAATTATGCCAAAGAGGGAGATTGTTAGTGCTAAAGCACTTTAGTTGGCATAATTTGACACCAAGTCAAGGTGATGTGGCAACTATTGTGACGTGGCATAGATAATGACATGGGAAGTATGGTGACGTGGTAAGGAATGTTGGATTGGAGCCAAATATCTTGGAAGATCTTGGTGAAGCTATTTTTTGTATGTGTTACAACTTGAAGACAGGATTTTATCAAGACCATATTTAGTAGATTTGATTGAAGATTAAATATGGATGGAGCTTAATTGAAGAAATACCTATCAATGGTATGATTGAAGGTGTGATTTGAAGAACCTTAATAAGTATAATTGAAGACTATTAAGAGTATGATTGAAAACATGCCTATTGTTGGTATGATTGGCATGATTGATTTAAAGGCGAAACTTGGGTGAATTGAAAATCAAGTTTGGAAAGATTCATGAAGATGCACAAAGTTGTGCTCCCTTTGCGAGGGGACTGGGTGGTGAGGAACTGAGGAGGTAGGCTAGTTGCTGGTAGTCAGGATCAGGACATCTGGCTGCATAGACTCAAACTAAGCATGACTGAGAGGCTGATAGGTCTTGAGGTCGTTTCGCAACGGAACCAAAATTCAGTCAAGTCAGCAGTCAGGATCATGTTACAAGTTGCGTTACAACAGGAGTTACAATAGCTAATTTTGAAAGGTTCTAAAATTAGTAGCCGCCGAGATTCTAAAAGAGGCATGGGTAATATTTGGGACGTTGAGTTGTCTATATAAGCTACCTTACTCTGAAATTGGGGTGACACTTGAGGAAGAAATTGTATGGGCATTAGATAATCTAGATAGGGTAGTAATATTTATTTGTGAGGATGAGTGACAAAATGTTTGTACTCATGTATTTTCACCTGTTTTAGTGGATTACTTATCTCCGGGTTTGGCCCCCTAGACGTGAGCGAGTGGACGTTGAACTGGGTTACCAATTTCGTGTATCTTCTTTTGTTTGGTTTGTGTGAGATTTTTTTGAGTGTTCTCTAAACCCACAAACCACACCAGTGGAACTAACAAAAACTATTGAAGTTCCAACCTTGCAGACATAAAACTTTTACAAAACTTTTTTTTTACTTCAATTATTAAACATCAGATTAAATTTTACTAGGTTATTAAAACACTAAAATAATTCACTCAGATTAAATTCAGATAGGTTATTAAACACCTAATTCTGTTTTGACTTCTATTGACTGCTCCATCATTTCAATTTTATTATCTCGTATGTCCCTTGCGCACCAACTTTCATGGGGCCTGCTGGTGAACTAAAAACCAATGAAGATATAACAAAATCTTATCCTGACTTCTCAAAGATGAATTCTATCCATGCACATCAATTTCTGACTCTATATAAAGCTCTAACTTTGAAAATTATATTTTTTTTAAAATCCCATTTTAATTTTTCCTTTTTCTTAAAAATTTATTTTAAATTTGATTAAATAAAGCTAATTGAGTTGGAATAATTCAATCTTCCCTGGAGCCATGCTAGAAATCTTTCAAACTATAAATTGAGATTAAGTTTTTTTTTTTTTTTTTTGATAAAAAAACTGAGATTAAGTTGTTAGACACCAAATTTTTTTTTATATAAAAAAAAAAAAACAATAAGCACCGGTCTTTATGGCGTGTGAATTGGGTACTACATCACTGGTGAGTTAATTCCTCCCTATCATATGAAAAATGGTACCACTAACCATTCGAATCAAATGGCTTTCACAAACACCAAATTTTGACTGACTTTTAGTTGCTGCTTCATAGTTTAATTTTATTTTTCTCCTGTACACCAGCTTTCCATAGGCCGACGATGCACGTGCCATTGACTAATAATGACCCAACCAAACTTATCTAGACTTTTCAAACACGAGTTGTGGCCATAGATGTAAATTTCAAAATTTTCGAAGGTTTTGTTAATGAATAATGAGAACAAATGTGTACCATCCCTTGGTTTCATCCTGATTTGTCATCTCTCCACTTTATTTTTAGATTTTTATAATTAGAATTTGCAACTTCAATCTCTATCCATTGGTTAAATACTAAACGGTGAAAAATTAAATACTAATAGAGTTAGTCCCTATAGATTCGTATTCCACTTCACATACATTATACTATTTTTTTGGAGTATACTTAAAGTGTGTATCATTAGTTTTCCTCAACAATAAATGTGTATAGGACAACATATATAGTGTATTTAGAAAAAAAAAGTTATATAACAAATTTAACATGTATTTAGGAAAAATCTTGCTAATAAAAAAAATTTACAAATTGCTAGTATAAAAAAGGCTCATAAAAATTGTAGCAATATTAGTTGCTTCATAAAGACATTTACAAAATTTCTTTTATCATAAATACGTATTTACCAATCATTTTCCATAATTTCAAATTTGGGAATATGGTTTCTAAAAAACAAATTTATATCTTTATAAGTTGTGCATGATTCTGATATAAAAAAGTTGATATTCAGTTTGTCGTATATCCTCTTTAAATTGTCAATATTTAAACTCTTTTAATATTTAAATTTGAAAATATTCTAGCATCATTAATAGAAATTTCATAACAACGTTCGTTTGATGAATTAATTCCAGACTTTTGTACACGAAAGTTCAACATAGAGTAAATACATAATATAAAAATATTGATGACAAAAATATAGCGTAATTTTTCTATTAAGATATTCCACCACATTATAATAAAATTTCATCAAAACATTTTAAATTTAAACAAGTGCCTTCTAAGATATATGTTTTTTTTTTATTAATCATTCAATTGTAAAAAGTAGTTGATGTTATTTAATAATAATCTATAATTTTAAAAGCTATATAGGTAAGTAAACATAGTATATACATGATATGATATGAACCCTGACAACTCATGACAAAACCCGAAACAAAACTGACTTGGTCATTTGCTAATGCTAGCTTAGGATGGAACCTTGACCCTTTGCTTTTTCTTTTTATTATACTCACCACTCTTGTCTTTTTTTCACTCGAAGCAATTCTCACTTGGTTCTTATCAAACTAAATAAACCAATATTAAAATCCTGCAGCAACTCACCAAATGGTACAAAGGAAATTTGGTTGTTACAATGGCAAACAAGAAATAAAGGTTGACCAGGTTTTGGGCTCACAAAATGAGATAAAATTTTTCCTTTTTTTTTTTTTTTATGTTTTTTCATTTTTTTGTCTGGCTCTTTTTCATTTTTTTTTTAATATGGATTTATTTTTTGCTTGGAGAAAAATAAAAATATAGGCAAGCTTTAGATTAACCTACTTTAGTACTAACTTATGACGAAACCCGTAACTAAACAAGATTTGTTTAATTGGTGGTAACTTGGCGTGAAACCTCAACCCGTTGTTTATGTCAAGCAAGAATCTTAGTCTATTAAGACACCACGAACAATTATGGAAAGTTGTTCGATAAGTCGATGATTGAGCAGCACGAAAACTCCGATAAACTGAAATAGATTTCAAAAACTAAAAAGATAATTCAATAATCTCACAATCTTCAAGTAAAATAAAATCTTGTTATTTCAACCGTGAAAAATGCTTCTCAAATAGAAGAGTCAATGAATTTTGACAACTACAACTAACAAGATTTCTAAATTAATATGATAAGTGCTCGTGTATAAATAATACGAAGTATTCTTTTCTTATATTGAGCATTACATTTCTCAAGTTTTATCATTAATTAATGTGTATTTGTGTTCTTTTGTGCATGTAGAGTTGTGGAGAATAGTTGTTGGAAAAGGAGCAAGAATAGGTCATGACTGCAATTGTTGAGAGAGTTCTTGGACCGGGCAAGGAACAAGGCACAAGTTGTGTTCAAAGATATGTGAGTGTGTGCCAACCTCCAACTGAGTTCAAGGGAATACATGAATTGGAGGGGCACAAAGGAAGTCACACTCACATGTTCCGACTTGTGCAACATTATCAAGAGCTTCGTCAATGTGGTTTAATTGAAGATGCGACGTGATCTACCGCATGATTGTCTACCCAATTTGGCGGCCTCGATGAAGAAGATGAATTCGGGAGCATTTTGCCAAGAGCACTGTAACAAATTACTGTAGCAAAACACTTTAGCAAGTTACTGTTCACTGTTCGCCGAAAATCTGAAAAACAGAGAATCCACATGCCCGTGTGGAAATTCCACAAGGCCATGTGGAATATCCACATGGGCGTGTGGATGCCCGATTTCATCCTATAAATACCTCGTTTTGGGTCTTTTTCGGGGACCCTCCTACTATCTCTTGCCTATCTTTTGGGGGGCTTGCGGCTAGGGTTTGGAGAGGTTCTTTGAGGTCTTTGGAGGCGATTTAACGGCGCCAACATCAACATCCTTTGGAAGATAGCTATTGGGGGAGCTTTCGTCGACATCAATTCGGCGAGGTGTGCCCTAGGCTTGACAAGGGATTCTTTGAAGAAGCTAAGGCGGCTCCACAAGATTATCGATACGGACTACAAGGGTGTTTTCTTTATGGTTTTTATACATATGTTCTTAAACTCTTTATTGATTTTGTATTGCTCCATGGAGAGCTAAACCCCTAGTGGGTATTCGGACTTGTAAACCCTAGGATGATATTGTTTCTATGACTTTTATTATGTTTTCTCAATTGATGCTTTTAATTGAGTTTCAATCTCGCATGATAATTGTATTGATTTTCCCTTAGCCGTGACACTAGGGTTGAGAATCATCTAGGTTATTCTTTGAAGGTGTGGCAACTTCTATAGGATTAGACTACTTGAGATTGGAGAGGGTCGAGAGGGTGAGTCAAGAGTTAGCGAAACGTCCCCTTTCCCATTTGGCGTGATTTTCCCTGCCTCCATGTTCCAAGAGTTCTTTGCGGTCGAAGTAGAGCGAAGTGCTAGGAGATAAACTCCCCTGGGGATTAGTTGTGTGAGCAACAGAGTGAAGGGTTGTAGTGAATCCTAGTGCTGGGGCTTAACTTAGATTAGGGTTCTTTCACCCAGACCAAAGGGTTAGAACTATACTTAGGGACAGAGTCTATCACTTGGAATCCCTAGAACCCCAAGCAGTTCCACGTAGTGTGAGGCTTAGGATGATGGACTCCCCTGGGGCTTAGTTGAGCGATTAACAGAGTGAAGGGTTGTAGTGAAACCTAATGCCGGGGCATAGTATTGGAACTAGTCACGGTTGACCTTAGGTTTGGGACCATGTGCTTAAGGATTTCCACGACTTATTAGACATCAATTAGAAGGTATAATACTAGTCTTGCACTGAAAGCATTAGTCGTAGGGGGAGCTTTGTCCGAGTACCCCATCTTTATATCGATTACCTCTCCTACCCTCATTACTCTTCTTGTGCTCTTTTATTTTCTTTTATATATATATATATATATATTTCACTCATCATCGACTTCTTCATAGATAAATAGTGATACCTCTTGTTTCTAAATACTATTCCCTGTGGATACGACTACCCACTCACCAGGGTACTTTATTACTTCGACAACCCGTGCACTTGTGGTACACACACGCAAGGGGTGTGTCATAATACCAAACATTCTAAATTATTCAAACTAAATAAGAAAAAAATTAACTTCTTGGCATGCAAACCTTATAATCCCCAAATTAAATTAAATTAAATTAAAAATAAAATAAAAATTATTTTGTTAAAATTGATTATCTAATAAAGATAGAATGACAAGTAATTTTTTAATTTTCACTTGTATCTTTCATATTGCACGTAAGTTGCTTGTCATAATAGGTAAGCCCCAGTTATCAATATAAAAGGACAATGGAATGGAATGAAAGGATGTCACATAAGCGGCAAGAGCTGTTACAATTATCTATATAAGAGGGCAATGGAATGAAAGTATGGGTGGCATCTTTTTTTACAATCAACTTCTCTCCTTCTCCCTACTCCTCTCTCCCCTTTTTTTGCCCAAACTCCCTGTCTCTTGCTGGCATTTTCTTCCCATTTCATCTCTTTTGTTCCAGCCATCATTGCACCCAAGCACGCTGCACGATCTCAATTAACTGAAAATGAGCTGAAGAAATTGCAATTGAGGTCCAAAATGATCATCAATCAATCTCTGTTGAGCTTCTTCAGGAATGGTGAGCTGAAGAAGTCATAGTTGAGATCCAAGATGGTCATCAATTGATCTCTATGTCTGATGACTCTGATGATTTGTCTGATGACCCTAATATCTCATGGATCAAGGAAGTGACAAAATGTCTTAACGAGTATTGAGAAAAAACACAAGACCGATGGCCATGGGCTATCTCTAGGGTGCTGGAGGACATCAAGCAATGCGACATGAAGGCGTATGATCCCTTGGTCGTTACCATCAGCCCCAACCATTATGGTAAATTCAAAGAAAGAATAACATTGCAGGTCATGCAAGATCACAAGTGGTACTGTGTGTCCCGTTTGCTCTCAAGGCACACCAAGAAGAATAGGCCAAACAAAACCACCATTTCGTTAAGCAAATGCTTGAAGGCAATGAAGCGCATGGATGCTAACGTCTAATTTTGCGACTTTGAAGATCTACAACACTTGAAAGATGATGATTTGGCCTTAATCATGTTCCTGGATGGTTGTTTCATCATCCATGTCTTGCTCAATTATAGTGGAAACTTGTACCCGGGAGACATTTCCAATGGGGTAACGTTGGGCAAAAATAATGATAATGAAGATAGTCAGGAAGAGGAGGACGACAATGCTGCGTGACACATAGAAGACATGGGGCCGTGGATTAACGTTCGGCAGGAAAAAAATGAATATAGATTTCCAGCGGGTAGTAACGCATGGGATATGATGCTTCTTGATTTGGTGATTGCTAAGAACCAAATCCCTTTTATTATTACAAAAAGACTGTTCGATGAGCCAAAGACTCCTTGAGATAAAGACATCAATCTAGTCGAGATTGCGGATAAGATTTTAAGGCCTTTACATCCGTCATATTCCTCCGACACCATCGTTCAGAGCCTCTGACCAGGAGCTATAATGTCGACCATTTGCTTCACTTGTTCCATTCAGCATTTGTTCCTTCTAATGACTGTCTTTAGATCAACAAAATCAACTTAATGAGATATTCAATGGATTTTGAAATTATATTTGTCTTGAATGCGACAGAACTTCAACTCATAGGAGTCAAGTTTGTGGAGAAGAAGGAAAGTGCCATCAGCTTCCTCGACATATCATTCACAAACGGCACCATTGAAATCCCAAAAGCCAGACTACATGGTGCTACAAGCACTCTCTTCAAGAATTTGATCACATTTGAGCAAAGTGATTATTTAGATATAGAGAATAATTATGTGATTGCCTATACCTCTTTTATGGACTATATGATCAACGTATCAAAAGACGTGGAATTGTTTGAGTTGAAAGAGATTTTTCAAAACCAGCTGGGAACTCCTGATGTTGTAGCTACTCTTATTTGTATGTTTGCTGGTAGAGTGTGCTAGTGAGAAAAAAAGAGACAAAGAGAAGAGAGATAACTAATTGTACTGAAATCAAATGAAACTTACTGACTTGGTTTCATTCAAACAAAATTATACAACTTAAATAGAAAAGGAACTTGCACACAGTTCCATGCAAAACATAAAGTAAACTAAAATATAAAAAGTAAAGCATAAGATAGCTTTTCTCGTACATGTGAATTGACATCACATTTCATCTAACACTGTATTCCTATTAGACTAGCCCACAAACAACATCCACATGCATTGCCAATCACTAAAGACATCTGACCATTCACCCAAATTTCACTGTCACACACCATTGGCTGGAACATCATGGACTATGTCCCTATTAGTTGCTTCATCATAAACTGAGTCCCTATTTCCCTTTTCATCATGGTTGAGTCTTCAGATCACTATCAACACCCTCTTGTGATTTGAAGCTTAACATTTCCAGCTCTGTTAAAAAATTCAAATGCTTGTGCACTGGCAGTGCCTTTGTGCATATGTCTACTAGCTGTTCTGTAGTACTACAGAACTCCAAAATAATTGAACCATTAGTAACCAGATCTCTTCAGAAGTGATACTTTATAAATCCAAATGTTTTGTTCCTTCATGCATAGCAGGGTTCTGGGCAATAAAGATTGTTGATCAATTATCACACTTAATGCTTATAAGACCATCTAACTTAACCCCCAAAATCCTGAATTAGTCTTCCCAACCAAATAGCTTGACAAGTTGAAGCTGCTGCCATGACGTACTCAGCCTCCTTCGAAGATAGTGCAGTACACTCCTGCTTCTTTAATGCCCAAGTGATTGTGTTGGCTCCTAACTTGAATATCCGCCCAAGTGTGCTTCTCCGATCATTAGTGGAGCTAGCCCAGTCAATGTCTGTGTACCCAACTAGCTTGTAATCATTAGACTGAGTATAGAATACACCCAATCCTTGTGTACTAGCTATGTAACATAATATGGGCTTCATAGCTCCCTGGTGTTGGATAGAGGGCTTGCTCAGAAAATGGGATACCATGCTCATAGCAAACATGATATCGGGTCGCGTATGGGTGAGATACAACAATCTCCCAATCATATTCTTGAACCTATGTTCATCAGCCAATGTAGTTCCATCATCTAATTTCAGTTTCTCATTGAAATACATAGGAGTTGAACATGACTTGCAGCTCTTCATTCTGAATTTTTGTAATAAATCTCCAATAAACTTCTTTTTTTTAATGGCAATTCCATTTTTCAATTGGTTTATTTCAAGACCAAGGAAGTAATGACAAATTCCAAGGTCTGTTAATTCAAACCTCTCCATCATTTGTTACTTGAAAGCTTTGATCAGTTGCTCAAATGACCCCATATAAATGATATCATTGACATAAAGATAGACCATCAACATCTGATCTTCTTAAACGGTCTTCCTATGCAATGTGGGCTGGTTCTTGCTCCTCTTAAAGCCCTTAGACAAACAAGGCTTTGTTACGCTTGTATGCTAGCAGCTTTTTACCTTGGATCACAAAACCTTTGGGCTGTAACACATAAACATCTTCACACAACTTCCCATTCAGAAATGTTGATTTGACATCAAGTTGATGAGCTATTGAACATCTTTGAGCTACAATTGCTAGGAAGACTCGCACTGTTTCCATCCTCACGGCCGGCGCAAAGGTTTCTTTAAAATCAACACCTTGCACCTGAGCATAGCCTTTAACTACAAGCCTCATCTTCTACTTGATAACCATCCCATTAGAATGCAACTTTGTTTTATACACCCACTTCAAACCGATGGCATTCTTTCCCTTTGGTAGCTCAGTAAGACACCAGGTGGAGTTTCTTTGTATTGCATCCATCTCAACCTGTATTACCTCTCTCCATTCGACCTTCTTTGTCGTATCCTTATAATTCTCCAGATCAACCATATTTAATACAAAGGAGCAGGTATCATACATTTCTTTTAGAGATTTATACCATGTTGCAGTTGCTCAACATAACCTTTTCTCTGATACCACTGTAGGTTTGCTGGTAGAATGTGCAAGTGAGATGAAAAGAGACAAAGAGAAGAGAGACAACTAATTGTATTAAAGTCAAATGAAACTTACTAACTTGGTTTCATTCAAACAATAGTCTACAGCTTAAATAGAGAAGGAACTTGCACATAGTTCCATGCAAAACATAAAGTAAACTAAAATACACATAAAGTAACCCATAAGATAGATTTTCTCGTACATGTGAATTGACATCACATTTCATCTAACATTGTATTCCTATTAGACTAGCCCACAAACAACATCCAAACATGAATTGTTAATCACCAGAGACATCTGACCATTCACCCAAATTTCACTGTCACACACCATTGGCTAGAACATCATGGACTGTGTCCCTATTGGATACTTCATCATGGACTATGTCCCTATTTCCCTTTCCATCATGGTTGATTCTTCATATCACTGTCAACATTATTAACCAATTGTGCCACCAAATTCCCAATCTAGGGGATAGGTATCTTCAAGGTGCAATGCAAGAAGTTAAAAATTATTATGAATCTCAGTGGAATAAATGGAGGACAGGATTGATATGTGATTATTTCAATACTCTATGGACCATCTTATCATTTGTGGCAACTCTCATTCTTCTTCTCCTCACGCTCGAGTAATCCTACTTTACAACTTATTCTTATTTCCGCCCTACTAGTCCTAGCTGATCGAATGGAAATGACAAGGTATTACTCATAATAATAGTCATCATTAATTTCAATCCATCAAGTACTCTTGTAATTTGTGTTACTCTTGTTGTTGCTTTTTGTTATGTGCACTTATTGCATGTTTTTTACTTCTCTTGTCAACTTTAAATTTATTTTTCTTAACAACACAAGCTGGATTGATGCAACTTCCGAAACCAAAAAAGCAGAACTCCATTACCAAAGTCAAAATCTTGGAGTTTTTATGGACCCATGATAAGTGCTCATGTATAAGTAATACGAAGTATCCTTTTCTTACATTGAGCATTACTTTTATTAGATTTTATCACTTTTTTGTGTGTATTTATGTTCTTTTGTGCATGTAGGGTTATGGACACAATTTTGGAAGAAAAGAAGCAAAAATAGATCATGGACGCAATTGTTGAGAAGACTCTTGCACCAAGCAAGGATCAAGGCACAAGTTGTAAACATGTGAGTGTGCTCAAGTGAATATACAAATTGGAGGGGCACAAAGGTAGTCACACTCATAGGGTCCAACTTGTGTAACATTGAAGAGCTTCATCAATGTGTTTGAAAGCAAGAGGCGACGTGATCTACCGCATGGTTGTGTGCCCAACATGGCGGTCTTGATGATGAAAATGAAGTCGGGAGCATTATAGTGAAATCCCTGTAGCAAAGTACTATTAACAAGTACTGTAGCAGTAATGTTCACAGAACGCACGAAAACGCAACCTGGAAATCCACACGGGCGTGTGGAAATTCCACACGGCCGTGTGGATGCCCGATTTCAGCCCTATAAATACCGCGATTTGAGTTTTATTTGGGGATCTTTCAGCCATCTTTTGGGAAAAGTGCGGCTAGAGTTTGGAGAGGTTTTTGTGAGGCTTTAGGATTGGTTCTACGGCATCGACATCGACATCCTTCGGAGAAGTGTTATTGGGGGAGCTTTCGACGACATCGATTTGGCAAGGTGTGCCCTAGGCTCGATGGAGGAGTCCTTGGAGAAGACGAGGCAGCTCTTGAAGACCATCGACGTGGACAACGAGAGGTTATCTTTATGGATTTGTTGCACTTATATTTGATTTCATTGTTGACTTTGTATTGCTCCATGGAAAGCTAAACCCCTAGTGGTTGCTTGGACTTGTAAACCCTAGAATGATTTTGTTTCTTTAACTTCTATTATGCTTTTTTAATTGATGGTTTAATTGAGTTTCAATCTTGAATGTTTATTGTCTTGATTTTTCCTTAGAGTAACACTAAGGTTGAGAATCCATTTAGGTAATCCATTGAAGGGGTGACAACGTCATCAGAATTAGACTAAATGAGATTAAAGAGGGTCGAGAGAGTGAGTCGAGAGGTAGCGGAGCACCACTTTTTCCTTCTGAGGTGATTTATCCTACCTCCACATTCGAAGAGTTCTTTGCAGTCACAATAGAGTGAAGTGCTAAGAGATGAACTCCACTGAGGCTTAGTTGCACAAGCAACAGAGTGAAGTGTTGAAGTGAACCTTAGTGCTGGGGCTTAATTGTAATTAGGGATCTTTCACCTCGACCAAAGGATTAGATCTATATTAGGGAATAGGGTTTATTACTTAGAGTCCTTAGAACCCCAAGCAGTTCCACACAGTGTGAAGTGTTTAGAGTATTTCTTTCTGTTAGGGCATAGTGTAGAGGGGCTACTCACGGTTGACCTTAGGTTTTGGACCGTGTATCTTTGGATTTCCACGACTCATTAAACATCAATTAGGAGGTATAATATTAGTTTTGCACTTGAAACAATAGTCATAGTGTGAGCATTGTCCGGGTGCCCCATCTTACTCTTGATTACTCTCTCCGGTTACTCTTGCTTACTTTCTTTTCTCTCTTTTACTTTTCTTTACATCAATATCTCTAGTTCACTGACAATTGGTTTTCACTTAGCTAAATAGTAATATTTCTTGTCTCTAAGCATTTATTCCGTGTGGATTCGACTATTCACTCACTACGGTATTTTATTATTGCAACGACCCGTGCACTTGCGGAACACTCACGCAAGGGGTGTGTCAAGCCACTTAATTGCAAGCGAGTGTAGTTGTCTTTGCTTTTGTTGTTTATACATGTTTCTGTCCTTATATTTTTTTGCTATTATTATAGAAACTAGTCTTAGTGGATTGTTGTAACTCTAGTGCTTTTCTCACTTCTAGTGAATCATTGTAATTGTTGTCTTTTTTTTTTTTTCATTTTTTAGTTTTACTACTTTGTTATTGTCAGTTTGTTATATCTATTTCTTTAATTTACCAAGGTTTATCTTTTTTTTTAAAAAAAATCAGCATCTTTTAATAAAACACAAATTAAATAGTATAAGCATACATTTCTGGGAAGAAAAATGGATTAATTACATTATTATTAAAAAAATAAATAAAGCAGCAAAGACAGCCTTGAAACAGTGGTTAGCATTAATGATATGTAACAACTCAATAGAATAAATTATTATTATTATTATTATTATTATTATTATTATTATTATTATTATTATTATTATTATTATTTTTCTTTTCTTGAAAAAAGTGGATAAATCACATTCATTAAACCAAAAGAAAGGGAACAAACATAGTCCACTAGCTGTGGAAACTAACAACCAAGATCCAGCAAAAGAGAAGAGAAACAAGAGGACAAAGAAGGAAGGAGTACAAGAAGACCCCAATCAAACACAAGATTGGGGTCAGAAAAAAAACCAACTACACTGGCTCCTCCTCGCCCGAAGTAGACTGACCAAAGAGAAAATCCAGATTGCGTTTTGCTGAAGTAGCTGGGTTTTCCAATCTTGCCTTCTTTGAGTTTGGCACTGCATTAATCCAGATAAGGAATATATGAATACAATTGAAAAGCACCAAAGTGTATGCAGCAAATGTGTCCCTAAACATGCTTGCATTTCGTTCAAACTAGATATTCCAAATTAAGGATCGAATGAGAAGGTCTCTCGCAAGTTTAACATTCTTAGGGAAGTTGGACCCTCAAAGAACACCACAAGTGGCTAACCAACTGAGGGGTCGGAGGTAAATCAAAATTGCTTGAGAGAAAATGCCAAAGGTTTTGAACATAGGCACAAGAGAGGAAGAGGTGATCAACAATTTCGATCTTAGCATTACAGAGTGGACAAGTGGCAGTTGGCAATTTGTTACAATGTTTCTTTGCCAAATGGTTCAGAGTCAGGATACTATTGTCCCAAACTAACCAGTTAAACATGTTTATTTTCTTTGGACACAAACAGTTCCAGATTAAATTAGTTGTCCTGCACCTGACCCCGCTAAAGATAAGGAAGCTATAAAATGATTTAACAGAGAAACTACCATTGGTTGTAAAGTTCCATCTTGTAATGTCGGCCAACTCATATGTGTCAAGTTCAAGAGAGCTTATGAAAGGATTTAAATAGAGATCCTCCACAAACCTGAACAATCTTAATAGATGAGCCAAATCCTAGACTAAGCATAAGGGTTGATCAGAATTAGAGAAATTCTCATGCCAGATATCAAGAGGGGCCTTGTTATCAACCCATTTATCTAGCCATAAAAGGGTGGAGTTTCCATCTTTAACAATGTTTGTCACACAAGCTCTGAAGGGCGACAGACAATGTAGTAGGTCATTCTAGACGAATGACCTTCTCATAGGGGAACGCCAGTGGAGATTCCACAGGTGACCATTAGAGTAGTAATTGAGACGGAGAACCTTATCATCATACCACTGACCTCCGGCAGCAATTTTCCACCACCATTTGCCAAATAAAGCGGTGTTGAACTCCTCGAGTTTCAGAATCCCCCAACCCCTTGATCATGGGGTTTACAAAGGCACCTCCAGTTGACTAATCACATTTTAGGATGGTTGATGTCAGACCCTAACTAGAGGAAATCTCTTCTAAATTGTAAAACTTTCCAAATTGTAAAACTGTACTCATGCTATAATGGTAAAGGATGCACATCAACCAAAAATAAAAAAATAAAAATAAAAATAATATTTCAAATAGACTAATAAATTCTTTAGTGGTTTATCCACTCACCTAAAAAAAAAATAAAAGAATTCTAGCTATGTTAAAACATTGATATACCAATGCATGGAAAATTAACTACAATGGACCTCAATTATTAACTACCTCCATTACAGAAGCCACATAGCTTACTTATATGACAATTATATGCATATTATCTCCATGGATTGCTGAAATAATCTTTCCATCAATCCACTTGTCCGTTTGTGACATCTTGATTCAATATACTTCATCATTTCAACAAGCAAGTCATGGAGATAATTATCATATGAAGAACACTGAATATGATCGCACAACTGGTTAAAAAGTTTAACCACACTATCTTATGGCTGCAACTGGTTAATGAGGATTCCTTTCAATTCCAGTAAATGCACATCCTTTAGACGATCAAAGATGCAGTTCATGAAGCTTGTGTAGCTAGAAATGTAGCTCTTTGCCCCTAGATAGCATTGCTCAAAGCCTATCAAGTTCTTGAAGAGAATATAAGTGTTATTGTAGTCATAGAGGAATAGTTTTGGGATTTCTATTGTGCCATTCTTGTATGATAAGTCAAGGAAAGAACTTGCAGTGTTCTTTGCAAACTTGATTCTTGTAAGTCAAAGTTTGGTTATGCTTGGTATCCATTCTTTCACCATCTGGGTTTGTGCCAAATATAGTTGATTATGATCACCTGAAGGAATGAGAGATTGGTGAAAAAGGTGAAGCAGTTGATGGGCACTTTTAGTATTTGTTGTGGCAGAACTTAAGCATAACCCGCTAAAAAGTTGGAGTGCGAGCTTTGGGAGGTCAATGCTTTCAATGACAAATAAGGGGATTTAGTTTTCAAGCTTCAATAGATCATATAATACTATGTTCCACATCCATTGCACTCCAAGCAATGGTCCTTCTATTTTTTTTGCACCTTCAACATCTAACTCAACAATATGTTAATCTTTAGCCTTCTTATCTTTCTCTTCCTCTTTCTCCTCATGTTTAATTACTTTATCCACCTTCTTCATGACTTACTTAAGCAAGAGATGGATTATGAAGTGATAAACGTCTAAATGTACGTATTTTATACGTATACTTGCGCATGCTTTTCCGTATTTTGTTGATGAGTCGATGCCCTTTTTGGTCTAAATTGGTTTATTTCGTGTTTCAGGTACAAAAGAGGCCTAGGTGAGCTCAACGACGCAATTTGAGAAGAAATTGACACCGAAATCGTCGTTTTGGGTTCCATGGCACTGTAGCAACACTGTAGCAGCATGAAGCACGAAGATTTGAAGAATTTTCTAAGTCTGGAAACCTTCACGGGCAACCTCATGGCCGTGAGGTCTACCGCAAGCAAATCAAAGAGCAAAAACACTGTAGCGGCGTTACGGTAGCTTTCACTGTAGCAGTACTATAGCAAGTTATTTAGATTTTCGGCCCGTTTTCTGAGCAACCTCACGGCCCATATATTGACCGTGAGCCATCCCGAGAGGGCTTTAAATCAAGGGTTAGGGCATCATTTGGTCTTGTCTTTGGCCACCTCTTCTCCTCCATCATCTTCTAGGACATCAAGGCTGCGGGAGAAGGCATTTCTGAGGAGCAAATCGAAGGGAGAGGGAGATCACACTCAAGGGAAAGCATCTAGGAATTCGTTGGCTTTGATCCGCCGGATTTGCATCACCATCTTCTTCTAGTCTTCATCTTAGGGGAGTTGTTATGAGCTTTATCTTGTATTTCTTGTTTTGTATACATTCTCCTTTGTTGATGATGAACTAGATTCCCAAGGTCGCCAGGCAATCCGGTGAACCTTGGGATGAACTTGCTTGTATGGATACTTTGAGTATATTTTTGGTATTTGGTTTGGTTGTGGTCTAGGCTTTGTGTTCTTTATTGTATCAAATTGCATGAGAACTCTGTAGTTTGAATTCTAGGTTGTACTTGGTTGCGTGACCATCGCCCTTGTACTAGACATGCTCGGCTTAGAAGAGATACATGTACGAATACGCCGTGACCATCGGGTATTTCGTACCCCTCCAACCATTAGGGTTGAACCTAGACGTTGTGTTTGACCTTAATTAGGGATTTCCCTAGACGCATTGCAATCGTGTGGGGATTTGGGCGGTAGAAATACCATAGCGGTGGAAATACCGTATTCCAATACCCGTACCGGATTAGGGGTTATCACCGTGACCATCGGGGTGACCTACCTTTGGACATCTCTTGGCCTAACCACCTTTGCCTATGTTATTCGAGTATCCTTCTAGCTTTAGTAGTCCTGAGGGGATCCTCGCCCGGGGACCTCGAACTTTCATTCCTACTTGCTTCCTTAGTATGCTTATGTGGTGAGCCTTAGTCCATGTGTTTATAGTTTTCTCTTTGTTATTCTTCTTATCTTACTTTTATCATATAATTGCTAGGTTAGGAAATAGATGAAGGGGAAGTAATAGTAGTTCCTTGGCCCTTGGGAATACGACCCCCTCGTGCTTGGGCGAGGGGTATTACTTGGCGACCCGTGCACTTGCGGAATAGTCATCATGAAGCAACCATCAAGTAACATAATTGATGTGAATTTGTGTGGATCCAAGTAGTAGACATCCTTTGAATAATAGCTTCAAACCTAAGCATCCAATGCCTTTAAAGTCACTAAGCATGTATCCAACAACACAGTAGCTTGTTGCCTGCTCTAGTGCCTTGAGAGCAACCATCTAACACACCACAACTTATGGTTTTGCATAGCAAGCATTGTCCCTCGTTGTGATGAGTGTTAATTGTAAGGGCCAATGGAGGCAACAAAAGGATCATATGCCATTGTTTAGTTCCGACGGATGTTGTCAGATACCATGAAGATAATCCATGGTCTACTGCCCTGAGTTCTTGGATGGACTTTGTTGAGCTTGGTCCTCACTATGTTTATCCATAAAGGCTCATCCATGTTAACCCTGTGCTCTCTAGTGATATAATTGTAACCCCTCATGGGAGTGTTTCACACTGATCTTGTTGGTGGTGATGGTTCTTTGAGGTATAGAGAAGAAGAGATAAGAAAGTAATTAGTGCACAAGTCTTCAAGATGTGTGAAACACTTTCCTTTAGGCTTAATTCACCTCCACCTAATTCAAACCTTGGATGCAAAATGGATTAAATGACGAATTTCCTTTAGGATACAATGAAGACCTTTGAGTATGATTTGCACTCCCAAACTCAAGCAAAGACAACAATGTCTTTCACAAAGTGAAAGTTTGCTTCTATCTTTTGTGCACTCAAAGAACAAAGCAAGAGAATTTGTTAAAAGTTTGTTTTTATCATTCAATTAGCTTGTATGATAGTAGGAGATCATTTTTATAGGAATGAAGTGGTGTTTAGTAAAGAGACACACTACTTCAATAATGAGTGTCATTTAAAGAGACACCACTTCAATACACAACTTTATTAATGTGACCCACCACTTCATTAAAGAGACCCACTACTTCAATACTGTTATAACCTAGTTTTTTTGGCCATTACTGTAATAGTATGTTACTATAGCAGCCCCGAAAATTTGTTTAAAGGTTCAACCTTTTGTCTCCTTCAACTCCATCTCACATCCATGTGTTGCAAACCATAGCCCGATGATATTTCTTTACCCTAGGCTGTTGATGGTTATAAGTAAGTGAATCTTAGCTTTTCCTTAATCTCTTTTTTTTTGCAATTGTTGATCTTAACCCTGGATCTGGTCTCCATGTTTTTTCTCTTTTGGTTTCTTCCTATATCCTTTGAAGTAGGAGGAAGGAAGAGATTTCAAGTGAGTGGGCTAACTTAATCCTTGTTGGTCTCTTTTAACTCTTGTATGATGTATTGGTTTGCTTTTGAGATGATGTTGGAACTCTTGTTTTGTCTTGTTGGAGTATCATACCAAGTTTAATTAAGAGATCTCCATGAATTTACTTATTGATTTTTATTTTATATTCAAATTTTTGTTTATATATTTTGGCTTATTATTATTCTACTTGTCAAGATTCATTTTGTGCTGTATAGCAAACACCATGCTTGATATTAGTTTTGGTTTATGAAAATTGAAGACCTTTGAGAGTTAGATTCAATGAGATTTATGTGCAAGAATTTAGTGGATGTCATGTATTAAATAGGGTGATTTTCCCATTTTGGGTGGAACAAAAATACTTGAAGAATGACTTATCTAAATGGGTTGTATTCATGTATTATGCTAGAAGTGATGTGTGGAAAGTTAGTCATTGCATGTAAGATGTTTGATGAAATGCTCTTCAGTATTTAATGTGAACAATGATCAATTAACTGTGAGAAATGATGATAAAAGAAGATGTTAGTGGACTGGAGGTGTGTTTAGAGGAATTAGGGTGGATGTGAATGCCAAGTATTGTTATTGGGTGTTTGAGGTTGGGCACCTTGTATATGTTGACAACCTTGCAATGTTTGTGCTTAAAAATTTATATTCATTGGAAGGAGCTTTGGAAGAAGAAATGCATGAATTTAATTGATGATTTATTTGACATCCAAGATTTTTGTTATGTATCTTTCTGGCGATTTATTAATTTACTTGCCATAAGTTCACTTTGTTCACTCTATACTTATTGTCGAATTGGTGTTTGAAAAGTTAAAACCTTTGGGAGTTATATTTATTTTTATCTATGGAAAGATGATTATGTGGATCTCATGTATTAGATAGAGAGAATGGTTGATTAGAGTGGAAGGAAATGCTAGAGGATTGGTGTATGTCAATCGGTCATGATTGGTTATGTTGGAACTCATATGTGAATATTTGAATAATACATCCCAAGTGTTTGACATAATGTTTTGAGAATTAATTGTAAGCAATGACCATATGATTGTGAGATGGGTGGTGAAAATGATGTATTAATGAAGTGAAGGTGTGGCTAGAGGAAATTTTTTATATATAAATTTTTGATGGATGTTTAAAATCATACCTTGCAACTGATTGTTAGAACTTTGAAAATGATATCTCATATTCTTGCATGACTTGATTCAAGAGAGTTGGTTTGAGACTAGATGAATGCATGTATCTTGATATCTGGAAATGATAATGAGATAGATAGAAATTGTGGCCTGATTTCAGAGGTCATAAAGGCCGAATTTGTAAAAGATTAAAATTGAAAAATTGTAGTGAATTGTTCAATCTATCTACCTACCAAAATTTTTATTTATTGGACATACATTATATGAGATACGATCCATTCAAGTCAACATGTCCTAGAGGTATTACTGTGTAGACTTGCAAATTTAGAAGCAAATTCCGGACTCACTAAGTGCAATTAGATAAAGTGGCCAGCATAAAAAATATTCCTTATCACTTTCCTTTCAACCTGCAAAATTTAAAGTTTATTGGATTTGTAAATTATGAGGTATGATCTATTAAAAAGGGCTTGTGCAGGATGATGTCTCTATGCAGAATTTTCAGATTTAGAAGGATTTTTCTCATCCTTGGAGGCTGAATTTGGGAAAGAATTAAACAAGGAAAATGTTTAAGATTGTCCTAAGATTGTTTCTGCAAAATATCTCTGCATTGGATAGTATGTTTTTTGGAGTTTTGTGTTTTGGAATGAGGCATGTTTAGAAGAGTTTTTATGCATCTAAGTGTGAGATGTAAATTTACAGAGTGAATTATGTAGAGTTCAATAATTTGTGACTATTACATATGTGAAGCCCTATGTGTGTCATTAAAAGAAAAGTTAGGAGATTTGTAATTGTGTAGAAATGATGTGAGGAATTAAGAGGTAGTGTTAATCTAGCTGCCACTGTAGCAAACTCGCCCGATTTATTTGTGTGCCAATATTTATGCTTTTGGCATTAAGGATAAATGTGAGCTGTTTATTGGGATTGGAGTTGATGGAAGGACTTTGATGTTCTAGCCTTGAAAGGCTTATATTGTTATGGAATGATGGAATTAATCCCATTGGTCATTTTGTTTGCTTAATGTGCCTATCATGTTCTTTGAATCTAATTTCATATTACCATATATTATACTCTGTATTTTATTTTATTCTTTACCCAGATTACTACATTATTATTACTTATTGGTTATACTTAAAATTGTTGCTCTTTTTCCACTAAAATGGGATTGTGAAATTCTGTGTTTCTACTCATGTGAGTATTGGGAAAAATCTTGTGAAACTTTTGTACTTCGACTTTGAGCTTTGTTTGAATGTTTTAGTCTCCAAATAAACTGTACTCAACCTTGTTATTAGGTGTTAATACTGACCTTGTCGACAAAAATTACTAGAAAAATCGAGAGTGTAGTTTCGTAACGTGTCCATTCAGTGGTAAACAACCATCTGATACAGTGTCTGTTCGGTAATAATAAATGACCATTTGATACCGTGCCGTTCAGGAATAACAAATGGCCATCTATTATCTATAGTAAATTTGGAGACATTTTGTTTGATATCATGTCTAGAAGTTTCTATATTTTCAAGATTTGTATTTCTGGATTTCAAATTTGGTTAATGGCGATATTGAGAAGTGTTTGCAAAGTTTTGAATTGGAAACTTATGCTTACATATTCATACTTGTACATGTTTTTTTGCCTAACGTTTACTTAGTTGTAGTTTTTAATGATGTTTTGGAAAGGTTTGATTAAGCTTCTTCTGTATTTGAAAGTTTTCCACCTATATTAACCCCACTCACTGAGTAAGCGAGTTATTCAACCTCTCTTCTTCAATCTTTTCAGGTATTAAACTCCAAGGTTATTGTGCTTAAGTCAAGTGATGTTCCGCCAATTCTTGGATGGATCCACTAGGGTTGTCACTTTCTCAAAAAAAATTTTTTTTCTGAAAATAATGTTCATTATTTTATATTATTGTATAGTATAAAGTTATAAATACTTTTGTAACTTCATTAGTTTATTTTTATTTTCTTTGAATCAGGTTTGAGGCCTTGCAAGCTTATGGGGTTCACGCCCTATGGGTCTACGGCTGTTTGTCCACTTGCCTAGTCCGACTGGGCTGGGTTCAAATAAAACAAAACAATCTTCCATTAATGAATGAAATTACAAATGACAATTTCTCATTAGTTATATTTCAAGTGGTGCTTATTAGATTAGTGTCTTCTGGAATTTTAACTGCTCTTAGTGTAGTGTTGTGTCTTAATGAAAAGACATGATAACTTCTTATATGACTTTTCATATAAGGGTATGATTAATAGATACAAGATGCACCTCTTCATTTTTAAATCCCTTCACAAATCTTTGTCGTTCAATAGTTGGGGTGGATGCCATCGAAGTGTTTCCCATTGATCTTTGTCTTTCAACACTTAGGGTGGTCTTTGATAGCGTCGCCATCACCCGTGTTATAGCAGGCATTGGAAAAGCACAGTTGAGAGGAATAGGATAGGGAATTGGTTCCCCCAATTTGGCAGTGTCAAATCCAGGCCTCATTTGCAATGACTTCTGCCAAAACCTTTCCTTGCTTCAATAAAATCTATAGACACATGTTGTGCAGAGCAGCTTTGACAAGTGCTTGTGTTATAGTAATGCAAAGTGTTATTATCTTACAATGAGCATTATCTTTATCAGATTTTATCGCTAAATTGTGTGCATTCGTGTGCTTTTGTGCATTGTAGGTTTGTGGAGCTAATTTGGAAGAAAGAAGCGAAGTTAGATTGTGTTTGCCGTTGTTGGAAAGTTTTCGGACTAAGCAAGGAACAAGGCACGGGTCTAGACTTGTGGGTGTGTGACACGACCTTTTGCGTGTGTACCGCAAGTGCACGGCCTTGTCGAAGTAATAAAATTACCCCGGTGAGTGGGTAGTCGAATCCACAGGGAATAGGGATTTAAAATACGAGAAATTGCTATTCAGTCGTGCGATATACGAGAAGAAACAATGATCGGAGTGATGAGTGAGTTTATGAAAATTAGAGTAGATGCAAGGCAAGTAAATAAAAAGATGAAAGAGAGAAAAGTGCAAGCAATGAGTAAAAAGAGAAAGACTAGAAATAAGTGAGAATAGGGTATCCGGACAAGTTATCTCTAGGACTTATGCTTCTAGTGCAAGACTATGCTATTATACTTTCCTATTGATGTTAATTGAGTCGAGGAAAATCCTTAAACACACGGTCCCAAATCTAAGGTCAACCGTGACTAACCCCACACTATGTCCCGGCAATAGGATTCACGTCAACCCTTCACTCTGTTGATTGCTCAACTAAGCCCCAGAGGAGTATTTCTACCTAAGCCTAACACTACGTGGAATTGCTTTAACTTCTAGGGACTCCTAGTGATAAAACCTGTTCCTATGTGTAGTAGTTCTAACCCTTTGGTCCAGGTGGAAGAACCCTAGTCTAAATTAAGCCCCAGTGCATAGGATTCACGTCACCCCAAACCCTTGAGGGAGTTTATCTACCTAGCACTTCACTCTATTTCGACCGTTAATAAATCAAGGAATCGGAGGTAGGGAGAAATCACATCGGAAGGGAAAGGGGTATGGTGCTACCTCACAACTCTCCCTCTCAACCCTCTTCAATTTTAAGTAGTCTAATCCTATAGGAGTTGTCACACCTCCAAAGGATAACCTAGATTGTTCTCAATCCTTAGTGTCACGGCTAAGAGAAAACAATAGCACAAGATATCTAAAATTGAAACTCGAATTTATTCATCAATTAATGGAAAAGCATAATAACAATGTCAAAAAAACATAATTATCCTAGAGTTTTACAAGTCCGAATACCCACGAGGGGTTTAGCTCCTCATGGAGTTATACATGTTCATCAATTTATGAAAGGAAGCACAAACTAAAGACATCAATGAAAACCCCCTCGCGTATGGTGTGGCCGTGGTCTTGTGCGGCCGTCGAATGTCGGTGACGATGCCGATGGCCCGCTCCAATCCTCCACAAAGTCCTCTCCGAAACCTTAGCCGCACTCCCCAGAAGTTGGAGAGAAAGATAGGTCGAAAGATTCTCAAATCGGGCTTTAAATAGGCTGAGTGCGGCTTTAAATTTGGACTTATCGGGACTTCACACGGCCATGTGGAATTAACACACGGGCGTGTGAAGTTTCTGTCTGCTGAAAAATTAATTCACACGGCCGTGTGGAATTCCCACACGCCCGTGTGAATTCTCTGGAATTCTGAATTTCCTCCGGAAGTGAACAGTAGCTTGATACAGTGTTTTCTACAGTAACAAAAGCAACAGTACTACTACAGCACTTGCTGAAAACGCTCCCGAATCCGTCGTTCTTCATCGAGGCCATTGAATTGGGCACACAATCAATGGTGGATCGTGCCGATTGCTTCAAGTCTCCTTCTTTGTGAAGTTCTCCTAAGCTACACGAGTTAGACTTGTTATGACTGTGACTGCCTTTGTGCCCCTCCAAAGGAGATTGGCACACACTCACAAGTGAAAGCTCGTGCCTTGTTCCTTGCTTGGTCCGAAAACCTCCCAACAACAGCGAACACGACCTAACTTCGTTCTTCTTTTTCTCTAAATCTTCTCCACAACCCTTCCATGCACAAAAGAACACAAATACACACTAATTAGTGATTAAATCTGAGAAATCAATGCTCATTGCAAGATAATAACACTTCGCATTACTATAACACGAGCACTTATCAAATCCCCCCACACTTAAGCTTTTGCTTGTCCTCAAGCAAAATAGAACGTGAAAGTACTTGGGAAGAACAATTGAAAGTGCTCGGCCTTAGGTTCAGCAAAAGTATGCAAAAGAAGCATTCTACAAGTAAGGGGAAATCAAAACATTGCATAAGGTTACCATTGCTCTAGTCAAAAACTCGAATAAAAAAGGATAATAACTCGAAAACGTGTAAGTGTGTGCGAGTTTTCACTCAAGAGAACCAACGAGTACTCCCCAAACTCTTGTTATAAGGACTTATTTATATACACAAAGTAAGGAAGTAGTAGCTTCACTCAACCTCTAAGGTAGCGCTTTCCTAGGCGGCCGCCAAAGGTGGCTTTCACACTTTCGAGGAGGTAGCTCTTTCTACCGGGGTAGTAGCTTTCACGCTTCCCATGAGATAGCTCTTTCTCTCATTAGGGCATAACTTGTATCCGACTTATGAGAGTAGCTTCATACTTCATAGGAGGTAGCTTTTTCCACCCCAAATGCACAAATAAAAGCTATAATAATATTCACAAGCAAGTTTGTTTTTTTTTTTTTTTTTTTTAAGCTACATAAGACTTCACAACTTACTAGAGTAGTACTAAACTAGTCCTTAAAACTTCGAGTTCAAGTTTCCAAAAGATTTCAAGAGTGAGTAGTGCAATGAGTTGTAATCGAGAAAAAATTCCCTAGAAATTCAAGTAAAACTAGAGCATGATAGATACAATGTTAAAAATTCTCCTAGACTCTAAGAATACAACCGTTGCAACTAAGGTGAACCGCCATAGGCTCCATGAGCATAAGTAATTGAACGCACAAGTAAATGTGTGTGCAATGTAAACTCCCCCCCCCCACACTTAAGATGTACATTGTCCTCAATGTACACATGCAAGCACAATAAAAAGTATAACAATCAAAACATAATGTGTGGAGGTGGGCAATTGAAACAATACTCCCCTGAACTCCTAGTGGTACATTTGATGGAGCTATGTTCATTGTGGGTTGAGTTTCAATGGGTTGTGGAGGACACACGGTCCCATGGCCGTGCCTATGACTAGTACTCACATTCCTTGCATCCAAGACCATCTGCACGTACACAAGGGGGATCAGTGAAGCTCAATAAAAGTAAAATAAAACAAAAGAAAAATAAAGCTGAAAACGCCTCAAGTGTCGGTGTCATCCGTTCTTCAATCTCCGGTGCTGCTGTCGGTGTTGATACTGGTGGATCTGGTGCTGAAAAAGAAAAGATTGACGAAGAAAAGGAGAAAATATGCTTACCGACGAAGTGAAAATCAAAAACTTCGAATATGGTCGGAAAACAACTTAAAAACTCCTTAAATGGACAAAGAGAGGGTTGGGAAAATGTGAGGAAACATCCCTTGAGTGTGGAGGCATTTAGAATTGAAAAGGCAAAAGAAGATTTTAAAATTAAAAACAACCTATCATGTTCTGTACATCCACACGGCCGTGTGGAATTTCCACACGGCCGTGTGCCTCCACTAGAAGGGTTCACAGGGGCAGTCACACCCCCCTGTGTTTCCTCTGTTTGCTTTCCAGAACATACACACGGCCGTGTGGAAATCCCACACGGCCGTGTGCCCAACCTGGCCAACACAAGGCCGGCCACAGGGGCACCCACACGCCCCTGTGGACTCTCTGGATCCCAAGAAAAACTCTAAGTGTTCCACACGGCCGTGTGTGTTTCACAGGGTCGCTCAGAGGGGCGGCCACACGCCCCTGTGTTTTCTCGGGATGGAAGGGAAACTCTGCAGAGTTTCACACGGCCGTGTGAGACATCCACACAGCCGTGTGCCGTAACACATGGGCACTCATAGGGGCATCCACATGCCCCTGTGGACTCTCTGGAATGAGAGTTGAAGTTCTGCAGATTTTCAAACGGCCGTGTGGAAATTCCACACGGCCGTGTGCCCTGCACTGGGTCACTCACAGGGGCAGCTACACGGTCCCTGTGACACTTGGGATGAGCTCTGAGATGGTTCACACGGCCGTGTGGAAATTCCACACGGCCGTGTGTTTTCTTTGGACAACTTAGGAAAATTACAGACTCTACAAAAAATTTCAGAAACACTATTATAACACTTAGAGGCTGCATAGACGATAAAAACACGACCAGAGATCCATGAAAACACACTCAAACGACCCAAAACTTCGGCAATCATAATTAGGCACACTAAAACACCAATAATCCATGAGAAAATCATAGCACACGCATAATAAAATCAAAACACCGACACTAGGCAATTATTCATGCTAAAAAGTAAACTAAAGCCTAGAAAAGCAATAAAAACTTGGGTTGCCTCCCAAGAAGCGCTTGTTTAACGTCACTAAGCTTGACGTATCTCTTTCTTACCTCAAGGCGGCTTGAAAAGAGTGTGTTCCTCCTGACAAGATCTTGCATAGCTACTTCCTTTAAACCAAAAATCAACTTGCCGAGGTGGAGTATTTGTTGGAGGGTCCAACCATCCTACTTTTGGCCTCCAAGGAAACAATTTGGGTTGGGAATTGTCCAAGCTTAGCATAGGTGGGTCATGGGATGGTTTAAGTATCCTCCCCACATCTTTTTCCCTTCCCAAAGTCTCTTTCTTGCTTTTTATGAGTTGATCAATCCCAAAGAGCGGTGCTTGTTCCATTACCTTAGGAGTTGCTTCTTCTTGTGTATTTTCATCTTGAAAGGAACATGACACTAGCAAATCCCCTTGAAAATTTTCTTGTTCACAAGCACCATCTTCATTCAAGAAATCCCAATTCTCCAAATGATGTTCTTCTTTTCCCTCTTCAATTTCTACAGCAACGTACTCGGTTTGCCCTATTTCTTCATTATCGTTCACTACCACATCATCTCTACAAGGAACTTGCATTGCTTGCTCAAATGCTTCATTTTCCTTGGAGCGCGTGTCAAGTATCCATCCTAATTGATGCTCAAGGTTGTTATAGGAGGCTTCATGACACTTTCGCGTGGCTTCCATACTTTGGCAAGAGGCATCGGATGCTTTAATAAAGTTATCTAACGCTTTTTTCCACTGAGGTTCATCCTCTTCGAGTATCTCATCCTTTAGAAATTTCACTTGAGGTGCTTCCCAATTTTGTCCATCATTATTCTATGAAAAATTTTGGTAGCTCCTCTCATTTAAATGATATGTGCTGTAACATGGGTTGCTTTGTTGTTGTGAAGCAATAATTATATCAACCTTTCTACTTAGAGCTTCAACTTGAGAATATAGGTCAATGACTGGATCAATCTCCATTTAGGTTCCTTGCAAGAAAAAGTAAGACAAACCAAAAGAAAACAAATAAGAATGATGGAAGAATAAGAAAAGGTGAAATAGAGTGAATGATGAATAGCTAAAATAGCAAAATACAAATGTCTCTAAAACGCCTATTCCCCGGCAACGGCGCCAAAAATTTGACACGACCTTTTGCGTGTGTACCGCAAGTGCACGGCCTTGTCGAAGTAATAAAATTACCCCGGTGAGTGGGTAGTCGAATCCACAGGGAATAGGGATTTAAAATACGAGAAATTGCTATTCAGTCGTGCGATATACGAGAAGAAACAATGATCGGCGTGATGAGTGAGTTTATGAAAATTAGAGTAGATGCAAGGCAAGTAAATAAAAAGATGAAAGAGAGAAAAGTGCAAGCAATGAGTAAAAAGAGAAAGACTAGAAATAAGTGAGAATAGGGTATCCGGACAAGTTATCTCTAGGACTTATGCTTCTAGTGCAAGACTATGCTATTATACTTTCCTATTGATGTTAATTGAGTCGAGGAAAATCCTTAAACACACGGTCCCAAATCTAAGGTCAACCGTGACT
Organism: Dioscorea alata; assembly: GCA_020875875.1. NCBI lineage: Eukaryota > Viridiplantae > Streptophyta > Magnoliopsida > Dioscoreales > Dioscoreaceae > Dioscorea > Dioscorea alata. Next base: position 16,485,350 of record CM037025.1, on the reverse strand, counting down.
AACCCCACACTATGTCCCGGCAATAGGATTCACGTCAACCCTTCACTCTGTTGATTGCTCAACTAAGCCCCAGCGGAGTATTTCTACCTAAGCCTAACACTACGTGGAATTGCTTTAAGTTCTAGGGACTCCTAGTGATAAAACCTGTTCCTATGTGTAGTAGTTCTAATCCTTTGGTCCAGGTGGAAGAACCCTAGTCTAAATTAAGCCCCAGTGCATAGGATTCACGTCACCCCAAACCCTTGAGGGAGTTTATCTACCTAGCACTTCACTCTATTTCGACCGTTAATAAATCAAGGAATCGGAGGTAGGGAGAAATCACATCGGAAGGGAAAGGGGTATGGTGCTACCTCACAACTCTCCCTCTCAACCCTCTTCAATTTTAAGTAGTCTAATCCTATAGGAGTTGTCACACCTCCAAAGGATAATCTAGATTGTTCTCAATCGTTAGTGTCACGGCTAAGAGAAAACAATAGCACAAGATATCTAAAATTGAAACTCGAATTTATTCATCAATTAATGGAAAAGCATAATAACAATGTCAAAAAAACATAATTATCCTTGAGTTTTACAAGTCCGAATACCCACGAGGGTTTAGCTCCTCATGGAGTTATACATGTTCATCAATTTATGAAAGAAAGCACAAACTAAAGACATCAATGAAAACCCCCTCGCGTATGGTGTGGCCGTGGTCTTGTGCGGCCGTCGAACGTCGGTGACGATGCCGATGGCCCGCTCCAATCCTCCACAAAGTCCTCTCCGAAACCCTAGCCGCACTCCCCAGAAGTTGGAGAGAAAGATAGGTCGAAAGATTCTCAAATCGGGCTTTAAATAGGCTGAGCGCGGCTTTAAATTTGGACTTATCGGGACTTCACACGGCCATGTGGAATTCCCACACGCCCGTGTGAATTCTCTGGAATTCTGAATTTCGGCCGGAAGTGAACAGTAGCTTGATACAGTGTTTACTACAGTAACAAAGCTATAGTACTCCTACAGTAACTTGTCGAAAACGCTCCCGAATCCGTCGTTCTTCATCGAGGCCATTGAATTGGGCACACAATCAATGGTGGATCGTGCCGATTGCTTCAAATCTCCTTCTTTGTGAAGTTCTCCTAAGCTACACGAGTTAGACTTGTTGTGACTGTGACTGCCTTTGTGCCCCTCCAAAGGAGGTTGGCACACACTCACAAGTCTAAGCTCGTGCCTTGTTCCTTGCTTGGTCTGAAAACCCCCAACAACGGCGAACACGACCTAACTTCGTTCTTCTTTTTCTCTAAATCTTCTCCACAACCCTTCCATGCACAAAAGAACACAAATACACACTAATTAGTGATTAAATCTGAGAAATCAATGCTCATTGCAAGATAATAACACTTCGCATTACTATAACACGAGCACTTATTAGTGTGTGTCAACCTCCTTTGGAGGGGCACAAAGGCAGTCACATTCACAACAGGTCTAGCTCGTGTTAGCATAGGAGAACTTCACCAATAAGGAGATTTAAAGCAATCGGCACAGTCTACTGTTGATTGTGTGCCCAATTCAACGGCCACGATGAAAAACGATGAATTCGAGAGCGTTTCGGCAAAGCACTGTAGCAGAAATGTAGTAAGTTAATGTAGCGAAAATACTGTAGCACGTTATTGTTCACTGTTTGCCGAAAATCAGCATTCCAGAAATTTCACGCGGACATGTGGAATTTCCACACGGCCGTGTGAAATCCCGATTCAGCCGATTTAAAGCCGCGACTTAGCATTATAAAAGTCCGATTTGGACACTTTTTACACGTCTTTTTGCCAATCTTTTCTCCCAACTTCTGAAGGGTTGCGGCTAGGGTTTCGGAGAAGACTTTGTGGAGGATCGGAGCGCGTCATTAGCATCGTCATCGACGTCCGGCGGCCGCAGAAGACCACGGCCACACCATACGCAAGGGGTTTTTCATCTATGCTTTCAATTTGTATTCCTTTTCATATTTTGAGAGATTTGTATAGCTCCATGAGGAGCTAAACCCCTTGTGGGTATTCGGACTTGTAAACCCTAGGATTATTATGTTTCTTTGACATTGTTACTATGCTTTTCCATTATTGATGAATAAAATTGAGTTTCAATCTTAATTGCATCTTCCATTATTATGTTTTCCCTTAGCCGTGACACTAGGGTTGAGAACAATCTCGGTTATCCTTTGGAGGTGTGACAATTCCTATAGGGTTAGACTACTTAGGATTGAAGAGGGTCGAGAGGGTGAGTCGTGAGGTAGCAAAACGTCCCCTTTCCCCTCCGTTGTGATTCTCCCTACCTCCGTGTTCCATGATTTGTTACCGGTCGAGATAGAGTGAAGTGCTAGGAGAGAAACTCCCCTGGGGCTTAGTTGCGCGAGCAACAGAGTGAAGGGTTGAAGTGAATCTTAGTGCTGGGGCTTAATTTAGACTAGGGTTCTTTCACCTAGACCAAAGGGTTAGAGCTATACATAGGAACAGGGTTTATCACTAGGAATCCCTAGAACTTAAAGCAATCCGATGCAGTGTGAGGTTTAGGAAGATAGACTCCACTAGGGCTTAGTTGACAGGTCAACAAGAGTCAAGTGTCGTAGTGAAACCTAATGCTAGGGCATAGTGTCGGGGTTAGTCACGGTTGACCTTAGGTTTGGGACAGTGTGTTTAAGGATTTCCTCGACTTAATTAACATCAATAGGAGAGTATAATAACATTGTCTTGCACTAGAAGCATAAGTCCTAGGGGTAGCTTGTCCGGGTACCCAACTTTACTCATTGATTGTCCTTCTCTATTTACTCCTACTTGCACTCTCTTACCTTTCATATTTCTATTTTATTTCTTGTTTCTTTATAATTGCTTTCACACTCACTCATTGATTCTCTTCACACTCACCGTACACCACTTAGCTAAAAGGTGAAATCTCGTGTCTTAAGTTCCTATTCCCTGTGGATACGACTACCCACTCACCAGGGTAATATTATTACTTCGACAATCCCGTGCACTTTCGTTACGCACTCGCAAGGGGTGTGTCAAGCTTGCATATATACGCTGAAAACATCACATTAGTTATTTGCCTTTCTGTAATCAAGACAATAAGAATTGTTGGAAGGTTCTCTAAACAAATGATTTCGATGTAGTGGATAGAGACATGTTTTCATCATACCTGTTTGTCCACAACTGTGCCGAAGACTGGCTTGGTACATATGGTGTCTTAGCTAATAAATACCAATCAAGGGCCAAAAGAGGATTCCATAAATTCCATGTAACTCGAAATAAATGATATTATTAAATTGAATCAATGTCTGTATATATCAAAACTTGATGTTGTCATACTTTATACAAGAAATAACTAAGAAATAAACATATGAGCCAACAAAATGTCCTCATAATCTACTACGGATGCTTTTAGTTCTATGGCTGACGGACCCTTAGACAAGTATGGCACAACATATTGCAAGACCAATTTAACTTGGTACAAGAACAAGCTTGTTTCAAATCAATCTCCTCATAGAATAAGAATTATTGCCCTCGTTATATTTATCCTTTATTTACTTTCAAATTGTGCGTGTCTCATTCAACTTTGGAAGTCTACTGACTTTATTACAAGATCTGCATTCTTCTTTGATTGCATGATGAGCTCTGCATTTGCCCGATCATTGTACTCAATTTGATTTGTCCATCAAAGAAACGCATCAAACAACAGGGTTAAAAATTTGATTCAGCAAAGTGTCTTAGTATGACACTATGTTCTTTCTAAATGCATGCAGTATTTCAAGATAATTCATTGATTCAGCAAAGTGTCTTAGCCATGTGTCAACAATTTTGAAAACATTATCAACACTGTCAACACATGCCATTCTCTCAATACAAAGATACAAATTAACAAAACCCAGGAGGAATTTTATTTTCACCATGTAGTATATTATTGCCTTACTGATTTAAAATTGGAAACATAAGTATGTATATAGTCACCCATGGAGCAAAATAGTAATTGATTATTCAGCAACATCTTGCATGATAATATGGCTTAAATAATCACATGCCAATTAAAGAGAAGGTAATATATCCAGTATTGGTAAGAAAGACACCAGTGAGCATGAAAAGGGCAGCTATCAACATTGATTAGAGTCTATGGGTACAGGTCCATCACAACAATTGATTAACTCATTTAAAAAGGAAAGTTGCACATCTTTTGCAAATTTCTCACCAATGTTTCTGTTTTGAATTTTTCACTGAATTTTAGAAAATTCCACTGCAAAACTATCTAAGATCTTCTATCTAACTTTGAGCAAGCATAAAGATTTTGTAGAAAATTCCATGCGGCTACACTTCTTTTGTGAAATTTAATGCTTTTGTTAGTATATATTGGTTGAATTGGTTTTGTGTTTGAATGTATCAAAATAGAGGGTTTATGATAATATGTCTATGGGGATTTAATTAGGAGTAGTTAGACATGTCTTTAATTTCTTGATGATGTTTGTTATGGCCTGTGTGGGGGTCCATTCTGAGTTTGGTTTATATGTAACAAACCAATAAATTATGATGAGAATGAATGTAGAAGGAGAACAAAGCAAGTATTCCCATCTTCCCTTTTACCACCAACAAACCTGAAAAACCAAAACCCTAATAAAACCCTTGAAAAAATAAGGCCAACATAAGTGGTATCAAAGATAGAGATTGTAAGGTTTTGTAGTGGAGATCATCATGACAACCCAAGGTGGTGTATTTGGGCTCTTGCAAGCTTCACAACTTGTCTTTGATAGAGAGAACTATGCTTTTTGGAGTTTGAAAATGAGAACCCTCTTAGTCTCACAAGATCTATGGGAGATTTTGGAAGAAGGCTATGATCAAAAGGTGGACAAACAAGAGTTGAAGGAGAATAGAAAGAGAGATGCCAAAGCTCTATTTTTTTTATTCATCAAGAAGAAGAGATGCCAAAGCTTTTTTTTTTATTCAATAATCTATTTCCGAAAAGATTTTTCCAATAATAATTGGGGCGAGAAGTTCTAAGAAGGCATGGGAGATCTTGAAAAAGGAGTTTCAAGGTAGTGATAAGGTGAGATCCTTGAAGCTTGTAGGATCGAAAATATGCGCCCTGGTGTCGTGTCGGTGAGGAGACAGCGGGCGATATATCGAATCACAAATATTATTTATTTTTATTTTATTTTTGTGGAAATTTCCATTCCTAATGAAGGCGAGCCTCTACTATTAATTACCTCTGATTAAAATCTTGAGAACCTCCGATTAAGGCTCGAGTACAAGTAAAGACAAGAAAATTACAAAGTATAAATTTTATTATATATATATATATATCATATTTTGCTACCACTGCCTGTGCTTTATCACCGCATTGCATGCTTCATTGCCGTTTGGAATATCTTATTGCTGCCTAGCGATTATTTTTTTATTAATTTTTTTATCAAGTTGGTCACTGTCTTCAAATAAGCATTCTTGTTGTTGTTTTGAAATGAACATTTTTTTTATATAACAACTTCAGAATGGGTATTTCTATCATGATTTTTTTTTATTATCACATAAATTTTCCCAGTATACTTCTTTGGAAATAAATAGGCTTACATAATCCAAAGAGAAAACACCGACTTAACTTTACTTCAAATGAAATATCCTTTTGATTTCCACTTGCCATGTGCCCTTTTTATTTATTATTATTATTTTTTTTTATTGCCATGTGTCTTTTATACCACCACTTCATGCCATGCATTCTTCTTAATGGCAGCAAATGTATAAATGAAAATTATGTGCGCTTTTTAATAGTGGCTTTGCTTTACGTGATCATGCATAGATCATGCATGCATAAGCATACATAAATTGAGATTGTCACCATGATCTGTAATTATTTATTTTATCAAGGCCTTTTGCCCTCCTGTGGTAAACTCATGGGTGCAACCAAAACGCTTGTATTTATTGGTGACCACTCTAGCAATGGCATCTGCACCTCAAGTTCAATTTCTTGGTCCTTGGTGAAGTGTTTTATAAGGATCTTTGCGGTGTTTTTTTTTTTTTTTTTTTAAATCTAATTGAAATCCTTGACCTGAGTAACTTGAGCGGTTACACATACTATGAACCATGATTATGGGACCATGATAATAGCATAAAGATCATACACCAAGACAAAACATTTAGGTCCAGGGATGATCAAAAAGCTAAGTCTTGAAGCACAAATGCATTTTACAAGGTTGCATATGTTTTCACTTAATGGAACTTAGGAACAAATATTTATATAAGCACACATATGTAATAGTATTACATACTACAACAATTAAGCATCATCATCTTCAAGGTTGTTGACTCGCTCACACTCGTCTATCCATTTGCTGTATACGTCTATTGGCTCCGTTAGAGGAGTGCTAGTTGTGCTGAAATTTTATTGGCAAACACTGCATGTAGCTTCACCAATCAAACTCTTCATGTTGAGGCAGTACTCCACACTGTTTTCATGATTGCAGAAGGGGCAACAGAAACTATATATATCATACCCCTTTTATTTGCATATATGCTATGGTCAGTCCTAAAAGCACAACAAAGAGATTATATATACATAAGGACAGACTAGTACTAATATTTCTGCTAATACAACCCTAATTGCTTCTTGCTTTCATTTAGTTTAAACCTTAACAAGGAGAGCAGACCATTTTTTGTTTTAACCTTGCACCCTAATTCCTTTTATCTTTATTCTATTTCATGGCCCTCTCAAAGACCTCGCTATTGTCACTGTTCTGCACGTTCTCAATCTTGCCTAAACCCTCAACATCATCAATCATTAGAGCGTACGGATTCACATGTGCTGTTCCCATGTTCTTTTCAACTTCACCAGCTTTAAGGATGCTTTCTAGCCTTTCCTGAATAAGAACTTGAAGGTTCATCCCAGCACGCTAATAATTTGTTTTTTTAATAATAGAAATAACCAGTCTTATATTACTTTTGATCATCTTATCCTAGCAAATGGCACCACAGCTATTTTGCCAGGAAAATCCAGAGAATTATCTTAAAGTTCTGTGTTTGTCCTCACTTGAAAACTAAAATCTTCATTTGGTTCTTCTTCAAATGTTCAAGAGTGATCAACCTTAACTGTCTCCTTTAGTAATTTGAGCAACTGCTTCAGCTGCAGCTACTGCTATTGTGGTATCTTCATTTTTGAGCAGCTATGGAGGCGAATGAGGGATATTCCACCCTCATTCGTGTTGATGACGGTGGGGCAATTATGGCAACCAATCTTGAGAAGCAACAATAGCAGCTATGGAGGCGAATGAGGGATATTTTATCCTCATTCGTGTTGGTGACGGTATGATGTGGGAGCTTTGAGGCAACAACTAGAACTGGGAGGCGAGCGAGGGATATTTCACCCTCGCTCGTGTTGTGAATGGCAGTTCGAGGCAGCGACTAGAACTGGGAGGCGAGCGAGGGATATTCCACCCTCGCTCGCATTGGCCATGGCAATTCAAGGCAGCGACTAGAACTGGGAAACGAGCGAAGGGTATTCCACCCTCACTCGCGTTGGCCACGACAACAGGTGACGATGTCGGCAAAGGTAGCAATGGTGACAGTGGCAAGCAACTTATGTATGTATATATATTATATATAGACGTTTGGTAGGGAAATGAGGAAAAGACCTTCTTCTATTTTTCTTTTCAACGCCTTCTTCTTTCTTTCTTCTCGTTCTCTCTGTCGCTTCGTCTCAATCCTTCTTACAAATTTTCTTCCTCCTTTCTCTGGTTCGTTCCCTTCTTTTTAAAAGCCTTCTTGAGGAACTGTTACGCTAATCGTGTGAGGACGTGTGGAGCGGTTGGTGAAGATCGTGAGGCGACCATGACACCACACCCCCCCCCCCCCCCCCCCCCCCCCAACACCCCCCTTCCCCTCTTTTTTTTTAATTTATTATTAATTTTTTAACCTATTATTATCATTTTTTTATCTTATTAAATATATTTATTTATTTATATATATATTTATACTATACTTATCTGATTTTGATTTATTTTATTTTATTTTATTCTTACATGATATATTTTATTTTTTTTTAATATGATATTATTATTATTTTTTTTATTTTTTTATTGCTTTTATATATATATATATATATTATCATATTTAATTTAATTTGATTTGATTTAATTTATTATTTTAATTATCATCATTATTATTATTTTATTTTATTGATCTTCTTTTTTTATATGTATATTATTGGATTTCATTGATTTTATTATATATATATATATATATATATATATATATATATATATATATATATATATATATATTATCTAATTTTATTTATTTTATTTTAAATATGGTTTATTGATCTTTCTTCTTTTTTATTGATCTTTTCTTCTTTTTGTCATGGATTTTATGGTTGATCTTCGGATATGGATCGCCTCGGGATTTAAACATTTAAGATCACCTCGAGATTTGTGCTCGTGGCTGATTTGAAATTTGAATATTTTAGATTGCCTCGAGATCTGTGCTCTCGGCTGATCTTGATATTTGAATATGTTTTTTTTAGATCACCTCGAGATCGGTGCTCTCGGTTCATCTTAAGATTTGTGTATTTTTAGATCGCCTCGAGATCTGTGCTTTTGACTGATCTTGATATTTGGATTTTTTAGATTGCCTCGAGATCTGTGCTCTTAGTCAATCTTAGAATATATCTGAATATTATGAAATTTGTTAATCATATATTATCCTAATTCCATTATAATTTGGTTATATATGATTAAGATAATTATATTTTAAAATTTTGATTTGATTTGAATTAGGACATTGACACGACCTTTTGCGTGTGTACCGCAAGTGCACGGCCTTGTCGAAGTAATAAAAATACCCTGGTGAGTGGGTAGTCGAATCCACAGGGAATAGGGATTTAAAACACAAGTTTTCACTACTTAGCTATGCGGTGTACGAGAAAAGATAATAGATTTGATGAGTGAATAATGGAATCAAATATAAAGAGACAAGAATTAAAATAGAAAGATGATAGGTGGGAGAGTGCAGACAGGAGTAAAATAGAGAAGGACTAGCAATGAATATGAAATAGGGTATCCGGACAAGCTACCTCTACGATCTATGCTTCTAGTGCAAAACTATGCTATTATACCTTCCTATTGATGCCAATTGAGTCGAGGAAATCCTTAGACTCACGGTCCCAAACCTAAGGACAACCGTGACTAACCCCAACATTATGCCCCGGTATTAGGATTCACATCGACCCTTCACTCTATCGCTCGTACGATTAAGCCCCAGGAGAGTACATCTACCTAAACCTCACACTACGTGGGATTGCATTAAGTTCTAGGGACTCCTAGTGATAAAACCTGTTCCTATGTGTAGTTCTAACCCTTTGGTCCAGGAGGAAGAACCCTAGTCTCGATTAAGCCCCAGTGCGTAGGATTCACTTCAACCCTTCACTCTGTTACTCGCGTAACTAAGCCCCAGGGGAGTATATCTACCTAGCACTTCACTCTATCTCGACCGCTAATAAATCAAGGAAACGGAGGTAGGGAGAAATCACACCGGAGGGGAAAGGGGTACATCGCTACCTCACAACTCTCCCTCTCGACCCTCTTCAATCTTAAATAGTCTAATCCTATAGGAGTTGTCACACCTCCAAAGAAAAACCTAGATTGTTCTCAACCCTAGTGTCACATCTAAGGGAAAACAATAGCAAGATAAAATCAAGATTGAAACTCAATTCTTACTCATCAATAATGGAAAAGCATAATAACAATGTCAAAGAAACATAATAACCCTAGAGTTTACAAATCCGAATACCCACAAGTTGTTTAGCTCCTCATATAGCTATACATGTTCATCAATGTATAAAATAAAACACAAAGTAAAGACATCAATGAAAACCCCCTTGCGTATGGTGTGGCCGTGGTCTTGTGCGGCCGCCGGACGTTGGTGACGATGCCGATGACGCGCTCTAAACCTCCACGAAGTCCTCTCCAAAACCCTAGCCGCACTCTCCAGAAGTTGGGGAGAAAGATAGGTCGAAAGATTCTCAAATCGGGCTTTAAATAGGCTGAGCGCGGCTTTAAATTTGGACTTATCGGGACTTCACACGGCCGTGTGGAATTAACACACGGGCGTGTGAAGTTTCTGTCTGCTGAAAAATTAATTCACACGACCGTGTGGAATTTCCACACGCCCGTGTGAATTCTCTGGAATTCTGAATTTCGGCCGGAAGTGAACAGTAGCTTGATACAGTGTTTTCTACAGTAATAAAGCTACAGTACTTGCCGAAAATGCTCCCGAATCCGTCATTCTTCATCGAGGCCATTGAACTGGGCACACAATCAATGGTGGATCGTGCCGATTGCTTCAAGTCTTCTTCTTTGTGAAGTTCTCCTAAGCTACACGAGCTAGACTTGTTGTGACTGTGACTGCCTTTGTGCCCCTCCGAAGGAGGTTGGCACACACTCACAAGTCTAAGCTCGTGCCTTGTTCCTTGCTTGGTCCGAAAACCTCCCAACAACGGCGAACACGACCTAACTTCGTTCTTCTTTTTCTCTAAATCTTCTCCACAACCCTTCCATGCACAAAAGAACACAAATACACACTAATTAGTGATTAAATCTGAGAAATCAATGCTCATTGCAAGATAATAACACTTCGCATTACTATAACACGAGCACTTATCAGACATGTGCAAAATTTTATACGAACAAATGCCCCCTTCATACTTCTCTCATGAAAATTTTGGTAAGATTGAGTGAGAGAAGAAGGAATTTCAAATCTTTTGTATTGTCATGGCCAACAATTCGCCAAACGAGCCTTTTTGGGACCTTGACCAATTTTGTAGTGAATTCCCACATGGTCAAATTTTTGCTAGGCATAATCCTGCTTTTCTAATAGGATCTGAACCAGTTGTAAATTATGAAGGAGAAGAGCATTCAGAGTGGGTAAAGCGCCCTTTGGCTCGTTTAGTCACTGTGAGGCTTACTCTGAACTGCTGGTATGAAGATAGCAAGATTGATGCAATTTACCTAAAGCCTGAAGGGAGTATACAAGATTCGAATGTTTTCCAATCTCTTGGACATAAGATCATCAATAACCATCCGGGATGGAAAGGTAAAAACCCTATCAGAAATGAGTTGATTGATTTTCCTGATTATGCTGATTGGGCCCAGCATATTATTAGTAATTATTCCAATGAATTATCCCATGTGGAGCTAGTGGGAGGGATTGTATCTTCTATTGGGTGATATAACATAGATCCTAATTTCTATAAAGCATTGGTGGAATTGTGGTGTCCATAGATCAACACTTTTCACTTCCTACATGGAGAGGTAGGAATTTCTTTGTGGGACATCAAGTGACTTGGGGGGTTGCCTATTTGTGGCGACATGTATGATGAATTTGTCCTCACTAATGATGTATTTCGTCAACGAGGAATTTCTGATTTTTCAATTTTGAGAAGCCTTTTTGATGTCTATCAGTGGCTTGCAAGACAGGATTATTCTCAACATGACAAAGGTGTGTCCTTTGATCACTGGATAGACTTTTTTAGAAAGAAAGCAAGATTTGATTCAAGGCCTGATCCTCCTGATACTGATTTAGTTGCTTTCGTGGCCCTATGGATTTGCTATTTTATCATGCCAGGAAACTATAATATGATTAGACCAGGAGTTTTTATGATGGCTTCTGACATTGTGCGTGGAAAGAAAATTGCTTTCGCTCCTGCTATTTTAGCACGCATATATGTGGGATTGAATGCCATGGTCAATCATAGGAAAGGTCCTGGATTTCCTACGAAAATTTTTCCTTCTCATGTTTTATATGCATGAGCCGGATGTCACTTTCCTAGAGTATATCTTCGGAGGAAAATTCATGATGGCACACCTACTATTCCAGGACTTTTGGAGATACCGGAGATATTGTATTATATGAATGCTTCTCCCACTCCATTTGATTGTCCTTTGAATGTGAGAAAATTTATCAGATGCGAAGACAATTTCGTATGGCGTCCATTTCCGTTTCTACAACATAACGGTGAAAGAATACGAGATTCTAGATATTCTAATGAGCCAGAAGCTTTAGACTCTTATACCACAAAGTATGTAATTTGTCTTCGTTGTGGAGTTCTTCCACTACGCTGTGCTTGCGATATTTATGCAGAACCTTATAATAATCATCGATTTGGGCATCAATTTGGTTATGACCAATATTTTCCTAAATATGTTAATATCCTGAGAAAGCCTTCCTCCGTTGGGATTCTTGCAGGCTATTGGGTTCATTTTGCTCGCCAAAACACTTCAAGTTTGTTTTATATTTCTGAGCATGAAAAGAGTGGTAACTTCTTATTAATCTATGCACAGAAGTGGTTCAACAATGTCCAAGCTTTCTTCAATCAAAGCATCACATCCTTAATTCAAGGGGAGCCTAGCACAAATAGGGAGCGAGGTTAATCCTCGAGAAGATCCCAATTTATCAACGAAAGTATTTTCATTGGTCCCTCTAGCCCCATCTCCAAACGGGATCATTCTCCTGATCCACCTACTCTTGTGAAGCGGCAACGGACTCGAGGTATGTTAAAATGTGCATTAACTTTCCCTTTATATATATATATATATATATATATATATATATATATATATATATATATATATATATGTATGTATGTATGTATGTATTTTTATTGATATTGCATAATAACCTTCAATTTTATAATTATTATATTTTCTTTACTTTTGTTATTATTATTATATACACATATTAATCACCAGCACATGAACCCCCGCCTTTTTCTAGTTTGTTCGCCGGTTTTTTTTATATATATTTTTTTAAAATAACCTCCACTTTTGTTATTATTATTATGATTATATATATCCCATAGCACCTGCACGTGCTCATTAATTCGCCGCCTTTACCTCCGCCCATTTGTTCGCCGGTTTTTTTTTAAACTTTCTCTTATATATATAAATCATCAGCACACATGCTGTTGCTTCTTCTGCCTTTCAAATTTATTTATTTATTTATTTTTATCATTTCTTTTTCTCCAAATTTTTCTTGGTATTTATACAAATTGATGATACACCATCAGAAAATATCATACCCACCCAACATGAGGAAATCATCCTTGATCAACCACATGGTATGATCAAATTTTATTTTATTTTATTTTATTTTTATTTTGTTTTTATTTGCATTTGACCATGTTTTAGTTGATATACCAACTGTCTTAGAGAATGAACCACAACATCATTCACCATTGATCCCAGAAGGTATATATATATTTATTTATTTATTTATTTATTCACCTATTCATTCCGTGTTAACACATCTTTTGAAATTTAGATGTTCAACATGATGAAAGTACGCCATCCTTGGGACAAACTCTTTCTGAAGAGTTAATTAAACATTCTCCTTCCTCCACAAAAGCATTAGAGGATGATGACACAAATGTTGAAGTCACGTCAACATTCAAATAGACTAAGGGTAATTTCATTCCACTACCATTTTTTTTATTTATATTCATTTATATATGTATATATATATATATATATATATATATATATATATATATATATATATATATATATTTTGTTGACAAAAATTCTTGACATTTATCCATTCAAGCAAGTGATGACACTTCATCTTTAAAACAACATACAGAAGAGTTTGAGCATACAAGTGTTAATATTGACACTAATGCAGGCCCATCTTCATCAACCCCACAAGGTAATTATTTTTATTATTTATTTATTTATTTATTTAATTTAATGTAATTAAATTTTTTTTTTGCTATTTTTTTTCTATGATTTCTTATTTCTATAGGTTTGAATAATGCCATATTATTCCTGCAAGATGAGATGGTTGAAAGCATTAAGTCTCTTGATCAATACAACTACTAGACCATTATTGATGAGGTGAAAACATCAAGTACAATTCTTATGTCCTTTGGCATCAACTTGAACAATCTTGAACATGTTCTGGGGAAGGTATCTCAAAGTGCATCCTTTGTTAAAGAGCTTTCAGAAAACCCTAGCATCCAAGCTCATGTACATAAGCAAAAAGCCAAAGATCGTGTGCTAAGTACAACATCAGCACTTGAGGATCTTAACAAGCATAAAGTGAATTTGATCAATGACAACAATATGAAGAAGGATAAACTTCAGAAACTTGAAGTAGAACACCACCAACTTCAGAACAGGGTTCATGACATTTCAGATGAGATTAAGATTTTGCCTGAAGAAGTGACAATTTTAGACCAATCCTTGGAAATATCTGCTCTCACACAAACAACTTGCAAACTACATTGGATGAAAGTAGAACACAACTTGTTGAGGCACGGGAAGATGATTCAGATGATAGTCATGTTGCTCTCTTTACCACCTTGATTGATAGACTGGAGAAAGCAAAGGATTCTTGCGCTTAAGTTCTCAAGCATTGAAGAACTTTATCTTTCCTGTATTTGTTTAGTTAGTTTGGTAATTAATTTTGAGTATATATATGCTTTAGCAATTGGTTTTGAGACATTTGTTATGAACATAGATATTTCCTTTAGTATGATTTATTTTCTCTCCATTTCATATTCACATATATATATTTTTAGTTAAATATGCTTTGGTGACTGGCTTTGAAGACTATTCATTTAATGATGGAATTAAAACAATGTGATTATCTTAATTCCCAATTTTTATTGAATGAAGAAAAGCAACCAAAATTTAATGTCTTGATTCATGAGAATAAAGCTTTAAAATATCATGCCATGCATTTCATTATAGACAAAAGCACACAAAAGTCAATGTTTTGCCTCAGGAAGTATGTACAAATTGTACATGACCGGTCTACCTTCTTTTTTTTTTTAATAATAATTTTTTTAAGGGACCAAATGTTCCGTCATAGACAAACATTTTACATTATGCATAATATTTCTTTAAAAAATGACCATTGATAGGTGGCATGGTCTTTCTCCATTCACATCAATAAGTTGGTATGCGCCTCCTTCATAGACGATCTCCACGACATATGGGCCTTCCCAATTTGCTTTGAATTTTCCCCCGGCTCGCTTGCTGGTGATGATAAGTCTTCTGAGGACAAGGACTATTTCTCCTTTTGTAAATGTGCGAAATCTAGCCAACTTATTATAGGCTTGGGACATCTTTGCTTTGTAAACTTCAAGATTTTGTTGTACTTCTATCCTTTTTCATCAAGAGAATCTAAATCATCTAGGTGAAGTCGAACATTATCTTCATTTGACATTTCATTCTGCAACGCCATCCTTAATGAAGGTATTTGAATTTCGAGGGGTAGGACTACTTCAGTTACAAACACTAAAGATTATGGTGTGTATTATGTTGCAGTCTTGTACATAGTATGATATGTCCATATCATCTCAGGAAGTCTATCTTGCCAATCCTTTTTATTTTTGGACACAGTCTTCTTTAGCAATTTTGAGAGAGTTTTGTTAAATGCTTCTGCTAACCCATTTGCCCTTGCATTATAGATGGAGTTATACCTCCAGTCTATTTTGTGATGTTGTGCAAATCTCCCAATTCTGAAGCTTTTGAAAGCAGGGCCATTATCTGAGATAATCCTTCTTGGAGTTCCAAACCTGTATAGGATATTTTCTTTGAAGAATTTTATGATGTTCTCAATCTTTACTTCTCTTAGGGGGATAGCCTCTGCCCATTTAGAGAAATAATCTGTTGCAGCCAATATGAATCGATGCCCAAAAGATGATGGAGGCTTAATGGGACCTATCACATCTGTTCCCCAATCTCAAAGGCCATGAAGAAACTGTGGGATGCAAGGGATTTGGATGTTGATGAATAAAATCCCCATGAATTTGACATAGATGGCATTTTTTGGCATATTCAATGCAATCTCCAACCATGGTTGGCCAATAATATCCCATGCGCTTAATCTTAAGTCGCATCTTGGGTCCGGATTGGTGTGCACCACATATCCCGGAATGTACATCATGTATGATTTCTTTTGCTTCTTCATATGAAAGGCATCGCAGGAGTAACTAATCATATGATCTGAGATACAATGTGTCTTTAATGAGGGTGAATCTTAGAGCTCTTCATTTTATTTGAAGGCTTTCTGATTTATCCCCAGGCAATTTATCATATTTCAAATATTCCATGAATGGTTGCCTCCAATCTTCTTCTGGCATTTCGAGAGTGAAGACCTCCCTGCTCCCTTCAATATTTTCTTCTTCGACATCATTGAGGATTGTACTTATGGGTCTTCTATTTCTTAAAGTGATTTGAACTTCATCATGATCTGGATTTGCCATCTCCTTTGCTATTCTTGCCAAAGAATCAGCTTCTCCATTTTTTGATCTTGAAATCCTCCCTAGCTGCACTTGAGGAATTTTTTTCATTAACATTTTGACCTTCTTATAGTATTTAAGAAGTTCAGCTTTGTATATTTTGTATTCTCCTTCAATTTGCTTGATAATGAGTTACGAGTCTCCAAATATATGGATATGTTGAATTTCCATTTTGATTGCCAATTCCAAACCAGCTATGAGAGCTTCATATTCCGCTTCATTGTTTGTGCATGGCTCTGTAAGAGAAAGTGCATATCTAAGGATTCCTCCTTCTGGTGTAACGAACACAATTCCTATCCCAGCTTTGATTTGTGGAATCTCAGATCTGAGTGCGGGCTTTATGGATGACGCTCCATCAAAATACAGTCACCATTCTGCTTCTTTTACTGTAAGCGTCTCTTCATCAGGGAGATCATAGTTTAGGGGTGAATCATCAGTGAGAGGATGTGCTGTTAAGAAATCTGCTAGCGCTTGCCCCTTGATAGCTTTCTGCGGAGTGTATGTTATATCGAACTCCATTAGGATCAATGCCCATTTTGCAAGTCTTCCTGTGAGTAGTGGCCTCGTTATGAGATATTTTAGAGGATCAATTTTTGATATGAGAATCATTTTGTGCGCCAGCAAGTAGTGTCTCAATTTCTTCACTACAAACACTAAGTCCAAGCAATGCTTTTCAATTGGTGTATATTTACTCTCTGCTCCTATCAACATTCTGCTGAGGTAATGCAATGCATTTTCTTTGCCATCTTCATTGTTTTGAGCTAGTATAGCTCCCAATGACCCTTCTAAGGCCACGGTATATAGAATTAGTGGCTTTCCTAAAATCGGGGCTGCTAATACTGGTAGATTTAGTAAATATTGCTTAATATCTTCAAAAGCTTTCTGACATTCGGCATCCCACTTAAAGGGCATATTTTTCTTGACCAACTTTGAAAAATGCTTGCATCTTCCTGATAAATTGGATATGAATCTTCTGATATATGCTAAACACCCTTGAAAAGACCACAACTGCTTCAATGTTTGTGATGAAAGCATTTCCAAAATTGCCTTTATCTTAGAAGGGTCAATTTCTATCCCCCGATGTCTCGCAATGAAACCCAGAAATTTTCCTGATAGGACTCCAAAGGCGCATTTCATTGGGTTCAATTTTAATTTATATTCTCTGAGGCGTACAAAAACGGTTCTCAAATCTTGAAGATGTTTGTCTTTTGAATTTGTTTTCACTACCAAATCATCCACATAGCATTCGACGACCTTATGAATCAAATCGTCAAATATTCTGGTCATAGGCCTTTGATACGTTGCCCCCGCATTTTTCAAGCCAAATGGCATTACCCTGTAACAATATATGCCCATAGGTGTTCAAAAGGCAGTATATTTCTCAACATCTGGATGCATCTTTATTTGATTATACCCTGAGTATCCATCCATAGAGGAGAATATCTCATACCCTGAGGTATTGTCAATCATGATCTCCATGACTGGTAAAGGAAAATCATTTTTGGGACATGCTTTGTTCAAATCTTTGAAATCAACACATATCCGTATTTGGCCATTCTTTTTTTTACAGGTACTATACTGGCAACCCAATATGGGTATTTTTCTTCCCTGATGAAATTTGCTTCTATCAACTTCTTTGTTTCTTCTATTACTTTCTCTTCTAAAACAAATTTCATCTTTCTTGGGGCCCACTTGATTGGAGTAGCATTGGGGTTGACAGCCAATCTGTAAATAGGTACCTCATTCTCCAATCCTGGCATCTCATTGTAATTTTAGGCAAAACAATCAATATATTCTTTCAATAGAGCCTTGAAAGATTCTTTTTGTTCTCCCGTCAGTTGTACACTTAAGAAAGTTGGCCTCGGGTCTTCATCACTTCCCAAGTTGATTTCAATTAACTCATCAATTGTTGCTTGACCACCATCCCCTAATTCAGGTGGTGCACTTTTCATCTTAACATCTTCTTCCTACTTAGACTCCATCATGTAACACGAATGCCTTGAAGATTCAAAATAACCTACTCCTCTCTTGTCAGGATGGGAATGATTCCATAACTGATGAAAAATTTGATATGATTTCTTTGACCAATTTATTTTGCCCCTAAACTCTTCAACTATTCTCCTGAGTTTATTAGGGTACTGGCTTGGGATGTTTATAGGTTGAACTTCACCATCCTCTTCTTGTTCAATGTGTATAATGTCATCACTTGAAATTGTGTTATTTTTAACTTTTGAGAAGAGGATACCTCTTTTATTCTCATTTTGAATTGGCACGTACAATGTCTACAATTGCTCGACTGTATCAACCTTCAAATCATCTAGGGATTTACAGAGACCATCTGTAACCCTTGTGATATGTAGTGTGCTTTCTTGGGCAGACCCTTTAGTTTGACTTGCTTGTGTCACTTTCATCTTATGAAGATTCAGTATCACTACCATAGGAAGGCAATGCTGATTCTTTCTTTTCAGGGATTGGCATAGTCTTAGATGGTTTCACCAATGACTTTTCCTTTAAGTTTAGTGCTTTGCCCCCTTTGGAGACACCAAGATAGTATTTTCCATCCTCATAATGTATTTCATGAAGGGCTGAATTTCACCATCAATTCTGTGTTCTTCTCCATCCACCATATATTTTATGCACTGATGAAGGATTGATGGGACCATCCGGCTTTCATGGATCCATGGCCTACCCAACAAAGCTTTCTATGAGGCATCAGCATCAATCACATAGAACTTCACGTCAGATATAATCATTCCAAACTTGATTGGGAGAGTGATGGATCCCAATGCTTTCTGACTATGTTGATTAAAGCCTTGAATAATGATCCTTTCTGTAGAAAAATGGCAAATTTCCAGAGCTAATGCCTAAAGAGCATTGAGGGTCATTAGGTTTAAGGAAGACCCTGGGTCAACAAGAATTCGATTGATCTTTATCCCATCACAAGACCCTGTCGCATACAATGGTCTATTATTCTCTGCGGTTCCAAGTAATAAGTCTTCATCAGTGAATGATACTGAAAGTGTATGTGTTGTGTACAGAGCTTCTGTCATGTTTATTTCAGCAAAATAAGCCTGATACTCCTCAACGTTTTGTAGGGCATGTATTAAAGATTCCTTGACTTCTGCTGACATCATCAGTGCGTCATACATGCTGAGTAGAGCTGGGACTTTCTTCAGGTGTGCTAAGATATTGTAGTCTAGCTTCTTTAAGGGTTTATTTGGTGAGACATTCTCCTCTTCTATCATTGACAAGGGCCTCAAAGTGCAAGGGTTGTCGTAGTAATAATAGTACCCCGGTGAGAGGGTAGTCGAATCCTCAGGGAGTAAGGATCAAAGACACAAATGTTTGCTATTTAGCTAGTAAGGTGTACAGGAAATGAGAATAGAATCAATGTGTGGTTGCAAAAGTAATTTAGAAAAACAAGAAATAAAAGAAAAATATGGAAGGCAGGAGAGTGCAAGTAAGAGTAATAAGAGAAGGACAATCAATGAGTGGAATAGGGTACCCGGATAAACTACCCCTAGGATTTATGCTTCTAGTGCAAGACAATGCTATTATACTCTCCTATTAATGATAATTGAGTCGAGGATATCCTTAAACACACGGTCCCAAACCTAAGGTCAACCATGGCTAACCTCAACACTATGCCCCAGCATTAGGTTTCACTACGACTCTTGACTCTTGTTGACCTATCAACTAAGCCCTAGGAGAGTCCATCTTCCTAAGCCTAGCATTACGTGGGATTGCTTTAAGTTCTAGGGATTCCTGGTGATAAACCCTGTTCCTATGTATAGCTCTAACCCTTTGGTCCAGGTGGAAGAACCCTAGTCTCAATTAAGCCCCAGCACTAGGATTCACTACAACCCTTCACTCTGTTGCTCACGCAACTAAGCTCCAGTGAGTTCATCTCCTAGCACTTCGCTCTATCTCGACCATTAAGAACTCTTGGAACACAGAGGTAGGGAGAATCACACCGGAGAGGAAAGGGGACGTTTCGCTACCTCATGACTCACCCTCTCTACCATCTTCAATCTTAAGTAGTCTAACCCTATAGGAGTTGTCACACCTCCAAAGGATAACCTAGATGATTCTCAACCCTAGTTTCACGGCTAAGGAAAAATCAATACAAGATGCAATTAAGATTGAAACTCAATTTTATTCATCAATAAAGAAAAGCATAATAACATGTCAAACAAACATAATCATCCTAGGGTTTACAAGTCTGAATACCCACAAGGGGTTTAGCTCCTCATGGAGCTATACAAATCCATCAAACTATGAGAATAAGCACAAATCAAAAGCATAGATGAAAACCCCCTTGTGTAGAGTGTGACCGTGGTCTTGTGCGGCCGCCGAACGTTGATGTCGATGCCGATGATGCGCTTCGATCCTCCACAAGGTCCTCTCCAAACCCTAGCCGCAACCCTTCGAAAGATAGGAGAAAAAATATACTCAAAAGATCGAGAAAAAGTCTACAAAACGCCTTCAAATATTGTTGAGTCGCGGGTTCAAATCGGCTAAAAGCGGGATTTCACACGGCCGTGTGGAATTTCCACACACCAGTGTGAAGCCTCTGTTTTGCTAAATTTCGGCAAACGAAACAGTAACTTGCTACAGTATTTTTGCTACAGTACTTGCTTCATTTCTTTTGTCGAAACGCTCCCGAATTCATTGTTCTTCATCAAGGCCGTTGAATTGGGCACACAATCAACGGTAGATCATGCCGATTGCTTCAATTCCCGTCATTGGCGAAGTTCTCCTATGCTACACGAGTTAGACTTATTGTGAATGTGATTACCTTTGTGCCCCTCCAAAGGAGGTTGGCACACACCCACAAGTATAGACTCATGCCTTGTTCCTTGATTGGTCCGAAAACTCCCCAACAACGGTGAACACGATATAACTTTGCTCTTTTCCTCCAAACTAGCTTCACAACCATACAAAGCACAAAAGCACACAAATGTACACTATTTAATGATAAAATCTGATGAAAGTAATGCTCATTGTAAGATAATAACACTTCGCATTATTATAACATGAGCACTTATCAATCATCTTCCCTTTATTTTATCATTAGAATTGGAAGCCTGTCTTGGTTGGAGTAGCTTGCCAGTTCTAAGCTGCATTAATTTGATGTACATGGCATGTACCTCATCCTCTTCATCTGGAAAATTCAACTCATCATCACAACTTTCCTGGCATTCTATGGCGCAACAAACACCTCTCGCTTCAAAATCATCATCATTCAACTTCAAGTTTCCCATGGAAACTTGCTTTTGTAGCCATTTTTGAAAATTTCGACAATCTTCTATAGTATGTCCCACAAGTCGGTGATATGGACAGTAATTTGGGTGGTTATCCAAATGCATCAAGCATGACCTTTTGGGCTTGGGTAAATCTAGCCTTTCTTCCATGGTTTGATTAAAAAGCTCTCTTCTTTGTCTTTTTTTATTTCAATGTCTGAAGGAATGGATTTGTCTTTAACACTTATCACCGAGGATGTAGGCTTCATGATTTCTGGATCAAAATTATCGCTTGTTGACTCTGGAGGATAAATCTCAGATTTATCCCATTTATTATCAGCAATATGCAGTTTCATTAACCTGTTAGCTGATTCCTCCATCACATTTTGAATGAAAGAAGGGATTTCTTTAGCAGGCATCACTTTTCTCAGGACTCTATAGAAACCATGTTATATAGTGTGGCTCTAAGAGTTTGGCTTTTCTGAATAGTGTGGCTCTAAGAGTTTGGCCTTTGCCTTCTTTACTCTTTCTCTGAATGCCATCTTCTTTTGCTGCTTCTTGCTGATGTAAGGCTGACCATGGGTATTCAGCTCCAGAAATAACACTACAAGTTTCCACCTTTACGATTTCATCATTTTCTTCAACTAATTCCTCAAGTAGCTATTCAACCTCTTGGGGGAAATAGTCTTTAAGAGTGATTAACACCCTTTCCTTCTGTTCATATTCTTCGAGAGAACCAATATATTCTTCTATGATGGACTTTTTGTGCTTTGAGGGTTCACGCTTATGCTTCTTCTTCTTATTTTTCTTCTTGGTTTGCTTTATTGGAAGTCTTTCAGGGGGTTTCTCGACATTTCTCCACTTGATCCCTGGGAGCTTGGCCAACTTCTTCAACATCTTCTTTGACTTTTTAGATATGAATACCTCCCACAATTCCTTTGGAACAGATCGAGGTTTACCATCAAATAATGATGGGAGCATTATTTTATTACCCACCACTGTGATTTCTCCTTGGGATGATCCCTCATAGTTTGGGGTACTCACATACCGGATATGTTTCCCAGGCTGTTCCAGGGGTGATCTTTCCTTCTTGATATTGACGTTTAAGCCAATCCTTAAAGACATAACAATCTTCAATTGTATGTCCCAACACTCTATGGTATGGCAATAATTAGGATGATCTTTCTTATTTTGTTCT
The DNA here is from genome assembly GCA_020875875.1 of Dioscorea alata. NCBI lineage: Eukaryota > Viridiplantae > Streptophyta > Magnoliopsida > Dioscoreales > Dioscoreaceae > Dioscorea > Dioscorea alata. Next base: position 16,462,616 of record CM037025.1, on the reverse strand, counting down.
TCTGGTCTTTTGCACTCAGGCAATTACAGACCTCCATTCACAGCATCTTTAAAAATTTTTAGCACTTTATCTCTTCGAAAAGAGTACTTTTTGTTCATTCTTTCCTTCAAAGAAGGAATGGGCCTTGGTTCATTTCCAAGCACACCTAAGGTGGGTGGCATAGCTTGTTTTGGTTTATGTGGCTCCATTGTGCCTTTTCCTTTATCAACATTGAAGGTTGTAGCAATGTACTTGACACCTTCTGACTTTTTAGGCTTATCAGTTTTGGAGGTTTGGAAATTAGACAACACCTTTGGGCTAGTCCTTTCCAATTTCTTGGCTTGTGAAATCAACTCTTGAAATGTGGTGATGCCAGATGAACTTAAGAAAGGTGCCATCCAGCTGTCAATGTTCCCGAGTAACAATCCCATTGCTTGAGGTTGATCCAAGGGTTGTTCACATTTAATACTCAGGTTTCTCCATCTCATAATGTAGTCAACTACTTTCTCATCTTTGTATTGGCGAGTGGTTGCAAGATCAGCTATTGTAATCTTATCACTGACACCTCCAAACCGTACTCGAAAGGCATCTTTCATCTGTTGCCAATTCTGAATCTATTCGGGTTGCAAACTTGCATACTACTCAAATGTAACTCCTGTAAAACTGGCAGAAAATTGTCTGAGGAGAAGTGATGGTTTTGCACTTGTGTCTCCATATGCTGTTACAAAATGGGCCAAGTGTTGATCAGGATCACCAATCCCATTGAATTGTTTGAATTTAGGCACATTGTATCCTGATAAACACCTAAATACACATATTTCCTATGTATTTGGGCGTATGTATTGCATATTTTTATATGAGTTGACGCCCGTTTTTGGTCTGAATTGGTTTATTTCGTGTTACAGGTACCAATGAGACCCCAGTGAGCTCGATGACAGAATTTGAGAAGAAATCGCCACGAAGACTTGAAGAACGGTTGGTCAGGAGATTCATGCGGGCGACCATGCAGGCGCAGCGGTGGCCGCATGCGGACTGTAGCAGGTTTACTGTAGCAAATTACTATATTGGCACTGTAGTAACATATGCGATTTTAGGGATTTCTCGTAAATCTTCTCTCCTCGCATGTGAGGCCGCATGGGAGGCTGCATAGCTCACTGGAATTGGCTTTTAAGGGTTTTTGGAGCATTTTTGAAGAAGAGAACCTAGGTCTTGGGAGAGCTGCACTTCACCACCTTACTTGGGAGCTTGAGGCCGGGTTTTGGAGGCGATTCTTGAGGAGAGGACGACGGGGAGAGCACGGCACGACGAGTCCACGCCTTCGATTTGCATTTGAGAGGAAGATCGACGAAGGAAGCCATCCCTTGGGTGGCGTCCTTGGAAGCGTCATTCGGCCTTGATCTTTTGAGGGAGTGTTCTTATGATGTATTTAGTTGTTTTTATGTATTTTCTTGCCTATTTTGTGACCATGAGTAACTAAACCCTAAGGTCACCGGATGTGGGTGAACCTTGGGGGTGAACTTGTGTAATTTTGGATGCTTGAGCTAGTTTATGCATTTGTTTTGGTTTGTGATCCTTGTTTCGTGCTTCTTGAATGCCTTGGTATGTATAAGAACTCTATGTATCAATTCCTAGAAAATACTAGGTTGCATGACCATTGCCCTAGTATTAGGCTCACCAAGCTTGGAAGGGAATACATGTATGAATACACCGTGACCATTGGGTATTTGTACCCCTCCAATTGTTAGGCTTGTCCTTGATAGTGTTTCAACCCTAGCTTGAGAAATCCACTAGACCCATTGCGATCGTAGGAGGATTTGGGAGGAAGTAATTCCATATCCCAATACTCGTACCGTATTAGGGACCAAATACCGTGACCATCGGGTTGGTCTAATTTAGGGTTTCTCGGTCTAAACCACCCACGTGCATGCTAGTTAGGGCATCCTTAGCACTTTAGTAGCCTCCGAGGGGATCCCCATCTGTGACCATTTTCCTTGTCTTGATTTCCCTCCGCATTTGTTTTTGTTATTTACATGCTTTTTACATCCGTAGATTATTTGTAATTCTCTTGATCAAGTGATTGCTTAGGTTAGACAACATTGCGATAAGGAAGTAAGAATAGATTCTCGGGCCCTTGGGAATACGACCCCCTTGTGTTCGCGCGAGGGGTATTACTTGGCGACCCTGTGCACCTGCGGGTGACAGAACGCACCATATCCTTTGGGATAGGACACTAAATCATGATAGTCAGGATAAGGTTTGTCACTATCAACTCTTATCTCGGTATTTTTGGTATGTTTATGTTTGGTAGCCACCATCTGTTGTATCTCCTCCTGAGTCATTACTACTGAATGTTCTTGAATAGGGATACTTGTTGTTCCCCCTGGCCCTACTGCTTGAACAGTCTCTTTTGGTTGAGGGATTGGATAATTTGACTGCCGTACCTGTTCTGGGTGATTTACCATCAAGGCTGCCATTTGTTTTTGCATCTGGGACACTGTATTCATTAACATCATCATATTTTCATTCATCCTCTTGTATTCTGCTTCCCGATTCTCCAGGATGTTGTTCTGGTCGATACCAAAAGCTGGTTCATGTTCATTATCTTCATTTGGCGGATCTGCCCCTTGTAATCTTTTGGTGCATCATGTGGAACATGGCTTGAACCTTCCTCTCTAACCATGCTTTGAGAATCTGGTGACCGTCTACGAGATCTTGTGACTGGCCCTGGTTGTTCTTGTTCAGCTGTCAGATCTCCCCGAGCTTCGGTAATCATACGGACAGTGTGTACTTCAACATCTCCGTTGGATATATCTTCATCTTCACTCCTCTTCTTTCTGTCAAACTTTGACTGAGAAACTGAAGGTTGACCCTGTGAATCTTGACCATTTGGCAATGTAATTTGATCAAAGACCGTTTTACGTGAGCTTAGTACTAACTGCCTCTTCTTTCGGTAGAATTCTCTTGGCCTCATTTGGTTTGATTGCAATTTCTTTGATTCTGTGTATATCTTATAAATATTTTTCCTGAAGGAATTTTTATGAGATTTTGGGAATCTACAACCTTTCTTTTCATATGGCTGGTAATGCAGCTCTGTAGTGGTTGCATTCTTCTTAACCATATTAAGTAGTATGAAGGAATTTTTGAATGAACCCATTCGATTATCCTTTTGGTCTTGGAATGACACAAAATTCAATTTGTGATTTGGCATTTTCACCTTCCTAGGAGTTAGCCTTGAAAACACACTTTCCCTAGGCTTAGTTTTCTCAAATTGGAAAATCCCACTTTCTTTCCCTTTGACAGTAATAGTGAATGTGGGTCTGTCGTCTTCATCATCTGTAGAAACTATCTTTTTTGGACATGATAGCCTCTAAAAAACAGTGTTTCTTGTTTTCTCCTAGAGAACATTCTTCTCAAATGCCGGAACAATGACATTTGGGCAACGGCCTCTAGATGGAAGTCGTGGGACAGTCAAGTTTTCCTCCAAAGATGGAGTTCTTTTGACAAACTGTACAGAGTTAGAGATTGTGCCGAATCTCATTTTAGCTCCAGCAGCTCCAATGTTGAAAATACAGTTGGGCAGTTGGACTTCAGATCCTTCTCCAAGGAAGATAGTCAGCTTAGGGCTTCCTGGTGCGATTAAGCTCTTAAATGCCATTAGACCTGCAATAACTATATAAATCTTAATTTTCTTATATATGAGTTATAAAAAGTAATATCTTTACTTGTACATTTGCCTCAAAGATGGGAGGAGGAATTAAAAGAGTCCCAGCGGGTGTGCCAGAATTTGTAGGATTGAAAATATGCGCCCTAGCGACGTGTCGGTGATGAGACAGCGGGCGATATATCGAATCACAAATATTATTTATTTTTATTTTATTTTTGTGGAAATTTCCATTCCTAACGAAGGCAAGCCTCTATTATTAATTACCCCAGATTAAAATCTTGAGAACCTCCGATTAAGGGCTCGAGTACAAGTAAAGACAAGAAAATTACAAATTATAAATTTTATTATATATATATTACATCATTCATGTGTGAACATATAACTTATATAAATATCATATTTTGCTGCCGCTACTTGTGCTTTATCACCGTGTTGCATGCTTCATTGCCGTTTTGAATATCTTATCGCTGCCTAGCGATTTTTTTTTTATATATTTTTTTATCAATTCACTGCCTCAAAATAAGCATTCTTGTATTGTTTTGAAATGAACATTTTTTTATATAACTAGTTCAGGATGGGTATTTTTATCATGATTTTTTTTATTATCACATAAATTTTCCAAGCATACTTCTTTGGAAATAAATAGGCTTACATAATCCAAAGAGAAAACGCCAACTTAACTTTACTTCAAATGAAATATCCTTTTGACTCCACTTGCCATGTGCACTTTTTCTTTTATTTATTATTATTATTACTTTTTTTATTGCCATGTGTCTTCTATACCACCACTTCATACCATGTATTCTTCTTAATGGCAGCAAATGTATAAATGAAAATTATGTGCACTTTTTAATAGTGGCTTTGCTTTGCGTGATCATGCATAGATCATGCATGCATAAGCATACATAAATTGAGATTGTCACCATGATCTGTAATTATTTATTTTGTCAAAGCCTTTTACCCTCATGTGATAAACTCAAGGGTGCAACCAAAACGCTTGTATTCATTGGTGAACCACTCTAGCAATGGCATCTGCACCTCAAGTTCAGTTTCCTGGTTGTTGGTGAAGTGTTTTATAAAGATCATTGCGGTGTTTTTTTTTTTTTTTTTTTTTAAATCTAATTGAAAACCTTGACCTGAGTAACCTGGGTGGTTACACATACTATGCACCATGATTATGGGACCATGATAATAGCATAAAGATCATACACCAAAACAGAAACATTTAGGTCTAGGGATGATTGAAAAGCTAAGTCTTCAAACACAAATGCATTTTACAAGGTTGCATATGTTTTCAATTAATGGAACTTAGGAACAAATATTTATATAAGCACACATATATACTAGTATTACATACTACAACAATTAAGCACCATCATCTTCAAGGTTGTTGACTCGCTCACACTCGTCTATCCATTTGCTGTATACGTCTATTGGCTCCGTTAGCGCAGTGACAGTTGTGCTGAAATTTTCTTGGCAAATCCTGCATGTAGCTTCACCAATCAAACTCTTCATGTTAAGGCAGCACTCCACACTGTTTCATGATTACAGAATGGGCAACAAAAACTATATATATCATACCCCTTTTATTTGCGTATATGTTATGGTCAGTCCTAAAAGCACAACAAAGAGATTATATATATATAAGGACAGACTAGTACTAATATTTCTGCTAATACAACCCTAATTGCTTCTTGCTTTCATTTAGTTCAAACCCCAAGAAGGAGAGCAGACCATTTTTTTTTTTAACCTTGTACCCTAATTCCTTTTATCTTTATTCTGTTTCATGGCCCTCTCAAAGACCTCACTGTTGTCACTGTTCTGCAGGTTCTCAATCTTGTCTAAACCGTCAACATCATCAATCATTAGAGCGTACGGATTCACATGTGTAGTTCCCATGTTCTTTTCAACTTCTCCAGCTTTAAGAATGCTTTCTAGCCTTTCTTGAATAAGATCTTGAAGGTTCATCCCAGCACCCTAACAATTTTTTTTTTTAACAATAAAAATAACTAGTCTTATATTACTTTTGATCATCTTATCCTTGCAAACGGCACCACAACTATTTGGCCAAGAAAATCCAGAGAATTATCTTAAAGTTCTAAGTTTTTCCTAACTTGAACACTAAAATCTTCATTTGATTCTTCTTCAAATGTTCAAGAGTGATCAACCTTAACTGTCTCTTTTAGCAATTTGAGCAACTGCTTCAGCTTCAGCTGCTGCTATTGTGGTATTTTCATTTTTGAGCAGCTATGGAAACGAATGAGGGATATTCCACCCTCATTCGTGTTGATGACGGTGGGGCAATTATGGTGACCAATCTTGAGAAGCAACAACACCAGCTATGGAGGCGAATGAGGGATATTCCACCCTCATTCATGTTGGTGACGGTATGATGTGGGAGCTTTGAGGCAACAACCAGAACAGGAAGGCGAGCGAGGGATATTCCACCCTCGCTCATGTTGTCAATGGCAATTCGATGCAACGACTAGAACTGGGAGGCGAGCGAGGGGTATTCTACCCTCGCTCACATTGGCTACGGCAATTCAAGGTAGTGACTAGAACTGGGAGACAAGCTAGGGGTATTCCACCCTCGCTCACGTTGGCCATGGCAACCAGTGAAGATGTTGGCAACGGTAGCAACGACGACAACAGCAAGCAACTTATGTATGTATATATATTATATATAGACGTTTGGTAGGGAAATGAGGCAAAAACCTTCTTTTTTTCTTTCCAACGGCTTCTTTCTTTCTTTCTTCCCATTCTTTCTGTCCCTTCGTCTTAGTCCTTCTTCCAAATTTTCTTCCCTCTTTCTCTGGTTCGTTCCCTTCCTTTTAAAAGCCTTCCCAAGGAAATGTTACGCTAATCGTGCGAGGACGTGTGAAGCGGTTGGTGAAGATCGTGAGGCGACCATGACACCACACGACCAACACACCCCCTTCCCCCCCCCCCCCCCCCCCCCCCCCCCCCCCCAATATATATATATATATATATATATATATATATATATATATATATATATATATATATATATATATATATATATATATATTATACTTATCTGATTTTGATTTATTTTATTTTATTGTATTCTTACATGATATATTTTATTTTATTTTTAATATGATATTATTATTATTATTATTATTATTATTATTATTATTATTATTATTATTATTATTATTTTGTTTATTTTATTTATTACTGTTATATATATATTATCATATTTAATTTAATTTAATTTAATTTACTTTATTATTTTAATTATCATTATTATTATTTTATTTTATTGATCTTCTTTTTTTATACGTATATTATTGGATTTCATTGATTTTATTATTATTATTATTATTATTATTATTATTATTATATATATATATATATATATATATATATATATATAATCTAATTTTATTTATTTTATTTTAAATATGGTTTATTGATATTTCTTCTTTTTTGTTGATCTTTTCTTCTTTTTTTCATGGATTTCATGGTTGATCTTGGGATATGGATCGCCTAGGGATTTAAACATTTTAGATCACATCGAGATCTGTGCTCGTGGTCGATCTTGAAATTTGAATATTTTAGATTGCCTCGAGATCTGTAATCTCGGCTGACCTTAATATTTGAATATGTTTTTTTTAGATCTTCTCGAGATCGGTGCTCTCGGTTGATCTTAAGATTTGTGTATTTTTAGATCACCTTGAGATCTGTGCTCTTGGCTGATCCTGATATTTGGATCTTTTAGATCACCTGGAGATTTGTGTTATTGGCCGATCTTGATATTTGGATATTTTTAGATCGCCTAGATATCTGTACTCTTGTCTAATCTTGATATTTGGATCTTTTAGATTGCCTCGAGATCTGTGTTCTGAATATTATGAAATTTGTTAATCATATATTATCCTAATTCCATTATGATTTAGTTATATATGATTAAGATAATTATATTTTAAAATTTTGATTTGATTTGAATTAGGACATGTGAATAATTTTATTTGAACAAGGCTCTTGACTATCAAAAGGGATTTTCAAAATTTGCAAATGAGAAAAACTGAAGCCTGAAAAGATTATTTCTCAAAGGTGAAGGTAATAGTGAATCAAATTAAGAGTTTGGGTGAAATCTTGACTGGCAAGTCGGTATGTGAGAAGATCCTTATTAGCCTCTCTCCAAAATACAACAACATTGTCGCCATCATTGAAGAAACCAAAGATCTCCCTACTCTTAGCATTCATGACCTAAGGGGGTCACATGAGATGCATGAGCAAAGGTTGGGTAGGCACACTGAGCAATCAATTGAAAGTTCCTTCCAATCTAGGCTAAATGTGAAGGAACAATCCAAGCCAAGAAATTCCACAAGATTGCCATCATGCATAGAATGTGCTTCCACAAGATGGTTGAAAGACAAAGTGGTCAACTTATTAAAAAGTTGAGAAGTGATAGAGAAGGCGAGTATAACTTTAAGGAGTTTGACAAATTTTGACAAGATGTTAGTCTAGAAATACAATTGATGGTGAGTTTTACACCGATGCAAAATGATGTTGTAGAAAGGAAGAATATAGCAATTAAAGAAATGTCAAGAACAATGATGCAAGAGAAAAGTATTCCTTCAAGTCTTTCGGCCGAAGCAATCCATACAGCGGTTTATTTGTTAAACTGATGTCCTACAAAGGCGGTTGAGAACAAGACTCCATTTGAAGCATGGTCCGGAGGTGGGAAGCCATCGATGATTCATTTCAAGATTTTTTGGTTCCATTTGCTATGCTCATGTCCCAAAAGAAATGAGACACAAGCTTGAGGTAAAGGGTGAGAAATGTGTTTCTACAAAACGAAAACAAACCCGCATGATTCGGTGCAAAAATACAAGGCAAGATTAGTGGTCAAGGGGTGCTCACAACAACTCGGAATTGATTATCAAGAGACATTTACACCGCTAGCAAGACATGAAATAATAAGGATGTTGGTTGTGTTAGCCGAGCACAAAGGGTGACAATTGATGAGTGCATTCCATATATATATATATATATATATATATATATATATATATATATATATATATATATATATATTCAAACCATTTTCATGTATTTATCTTGTCTTCGAGTGTTTATTTATTGTGATTCTGTGCGACTATGGGTATTATTGTGTATTTGTGCAGGGAAACAGTTTCCTGTGCAAAAGGACAGGATTCGGTATAATTACAGTGTGAAAAGAAAGTCAGAATACAAAGTCCAAGGCAGAACACGGGCTCAACACGCCCATGTTCCTTCCCCTGATTTTCTCAGAAGAACTCTGCATCTGAAGTGTGGCACTGCAGGAAAAACACTGTAGCTGAGTAATGTAGCAAATCACTGTAGCACAAATTTGGAGAAAAGCACAGTTTGCATGCTCTTGACACGGGCATGTTCTCTGGCGAACACGGGAGTGTTAGTGCTGAATTTTGTGTTTCACACTTTGCTGAGGTTTGCAGCCCTAAGGGCACACCCTTGACACGCCCGTGTTCACCCCGAAGAGCACTTTTTAAACCTAGATCTAGGTCTTTTGAAGGGGACTTCATCTTCCATTCTTCCTCATTCTTCCTCCTTCCTCCTTCATCTTCTATTCAAAAGACCTGGATCTGGGTTTAAAAAGTGCTTTTCGCGGTGAACACGGGCGTGTCAAAGGTGTGTCCATAGTGCTACAAATCTCAGGAAAGTGTAAAACAAAAAATTCAGCACTGACACCCCCGTGTTCGCCAGAGAACATGCCCGTGTCAGGAGCATGCAAATCGTGCTTTTCTACAAATTCGTGCTATAATGATTTGCTACAGTACTCAGCACAGTGTTTTGCTACAATGATGCACTTCATATGCAGAGTTCTGAGAAAATTAGGGGAAGGAACACGGGCGTGTTGAGCCAGTGTTCTGCCTGAGACACTGTATTCTGACTTTCTTTTCACACTATAATTGTGCCGAATCCTGTCCTTTTGCATAGGAACCTGTTTCCCTGCACAAATACACAATAATACCCATAGTAGCACAGAATCACAATAAATAAACATTTGAAGACAAGATAAATAGATGAAAAGGGTATGAAAATATATATATATGGAATGCACTCATCAACAATTATACCAACTTGATGTGAACTCGTTATTTTTGAATGGAGTGCTCAAAGAAGAAGTGTATGTTGATCAAGTGCAAGGTTTTGTGGTTGAAGATGAAGATGACAAAGTGTATAAGTTGAAGAAGGCCTTGTATGGCTTAAAGCAAGCACTCCAAGCATGGTGTAGTCAAATTGATACTTACTTCATGAATAATGGATTTAGAAGAAGCCCAAGTAAGCCAACACTCTACATCAATCATAGGAAATCCAGTATGTTTGTTGTTTTTCTTTATTTGATGATCCAATTGTTATTGGAAATGATGAGAAGATGATGCTTGACTTCAAAGATGAGATGATGAAGAGGTATGAGATGAATGATTTGGGTTTGATTCATTACTTCTTGGGTATTGAAATTGATCGAGGAATATGCCCAATCCATTCTCTCAAAGTTCAAGATTGAGAATTGTAGTCACCATTGTTGGTGAATGAAAAATTGATGAAAGAAGATGGAAGTGGTGATGCCAATGCGGCACTCTATAGAAACTTGGTTGGAAATCTATTATATCTTTCTACTATGAGCCCCAATATCATGTATGCTTGAGGATTATTGTCTCGTTTTATGCATCAACCAAGAAAAATGCATTTTCGAGTTGCAAAGAGGATGTTACGGTATATTGAGGATACAAAAGATTTTGGGCTAATGTATGAAAATAAGGAGAATGAGAAATTGGAGTTGTTTGGTTTTTGTGATAGTGATTGGGCCGGTAGTGTGAATGACATGAAAAGAACATCCGGTTATGCATTTACACTTCGATTGGGTGTATTCTCATGGGCATCTAAAAAGCAAGAAAGGATAGCACATTCAACTGCGGAAGCCGAATATGTGTTGGCGAGTGAAGCTACAAAACAAATTGTGTTGTTGAGGAATGTTTTTGGTGATTTGGGGGACAAGGAAGTTAAGGCCCCCATTCTATTTTGTGACAACAAATCTTCAATATCAATGTCAAAAAACTCCATCTTCCATAGCCGAACGAAGCATATTAACATTAAGTATCACTATATTCGTGAAGTAGTTGACGGTGATGAAGTTCTCATCAAGCATGTACAAGACCAATAGTCAAGTTACCGACATCTTCACCAAAGCACTTTCAAGTTAGAAGTTTATTTATCTAAGGGAACTATTGGGTATGTCATTCAAAAGCATTAAGGGGGAGTGTTTAATTTAATGTTTTTGCCAGTATATATTGGTCAAGTTGGTTTTGTGGTTGAATGTATCAAAATAGAGGGTTTACAATAATATGTCTATTGGGCTTTAATTAGGAGTAGTTAGACAAGTCTTTAATGTCTTGATGATGTTTGTTATGGCCCATGTGGGGTCCATCCTGAGTTTGGTTTATATGTAACAAACCAATGAATTATCATGAGAATGAATGTAGAAGGACAAGAAAGCAAGTCTTTCCATCTTTCCCTTTCACCACCAACAAACCTGAGAAACCAAAACCCTAACAAAACCCTTGGCTAAATAAGGCCAACATCTTTTTGTGTATCAATGCAACTAGGTGGTTTTATAAGGATAGACATGCAAAAATCTATTCAGTTAAAAAACTTTACCCATCATTTCACAACATCTGGCTTCTTCCCTGTGAATAAGGTGGATACAAAGAAGAATTATGATTATCATTGCTCAGAAATGGAAATATAATATAGCCATCTGGTATAAGCACTGACCGATGGATATATGTCTTCTGAGTACCCATTGCATGGAAGTATCAAGGTCAATATCAATGAACCTTCAATAAAAATAAAAGAAAGACGAGAGACATAAAGCCTCTATACATAAGAGACATTAAAAAAAAATAATAAACTATTTTATTATAATTTTTTTAAGATTAATGCCAAATTAAGTTACGATTTCTTATTGAATATTGATGCAATCTCTTTCCAAATTTTTTCTTCCAATAATAAATAATTTCCTTGTATGATTACTAATTTGTGACGGTCAAAAGTAAGACAAATCAAGTAAAAAAACTAAATGATACCAATAAATTCCATGCTTGCAACACAAGAAAAATAAGATAAATGATAAATTTATATAATCATTGAGTCAACAAGCAAAATAATGTTTACAGACCAGTCAACAGAACTTTTCCCTCCCAGTGGCAAACCTTTAGAGATGTCAATGTGCCCCAGCTCTGACAGGGAACCCGATTCCCCTCCCTCTCAGGGCCGGAGTCCGGAAATTCTTTTGGGGGTCGGTGCTAGGGCCGGGGAATATCCTCCCCCCGGCCCCAAAATATTAAATATTAAATATATATATATATATATATATTGAACAAGAACCATATATATGTATTTATTTAGAAAATTATTAATAATTAAATTAGAATTAGTATAAACATTAAATAAAATCCTAAACATATTATTAACTATATTATATTTTTTAAAATTATTTTATATTTTGTAAATAATTTATTAGTGATGTGTATGTTGGTATCTTGTGTCAGGTCGTATTTGTAAATAAGTTTCTCAATTATTACAAATTTTTACGGTATTCTTAGAAAATATTTTATAAATTTTATTTTAAATAATAATAATATATTAATTTATAATTAGGGCCGGGGAATCCCCACACCCAAAAAATCCCCCGATGGGAGAGGGACGGGGAAAAAAATTTCCCATATTCGGGTTCGGGGCCGGCTGTAGGGATTGGAGTCTATTTTCAGGGTCGGAACCGGGAAATGTGTCCCATGGTGAATCCCCGCCCTGTTGGCATCTATACAACCCTTCAAGCATTCATAATATTATAATCAATGAGTAATAGCAAGAAATTCATGAAAGAGGTGGGATAGCATTTTATTATAGTCAGGATTTGAAGTGTAATGGAGGGTTTCATAGCCATAATGGGAAAGTTCAGAATATATACATGCATACATATGTGATAAACAGTGACCAGTACAACCTAACTATGCCAATGAAACAAATAAAACAACATTTTAAAAATTTACATTTACCTTTGAAGATACTAATTATAGGATAATCAAGGCATTAATAAGGTGAGTAATAGATAATAACTTTATTATCAGTAAAATATAATTAGAACTAGTTACAAACAAACATCGATGAAATTAACAAACAAAAAAACTTTTGAAGATTTAATATCTAACCATAGTGATAATCATAAGATAACTAAGGCATTCATCAGTTGAGTAATACATAATAACTTTATCATCAGGAAAAATATAATCAAACCTTGAGTGCAGCTAAACTGTATAATATTATATATTGCAAGTTCACAATAAAGAAGGCCAAGCAATTCAACAATTTAATTTGAACTACAGCCAGATCAGAAATCTTTTGCTTACATCACATGACAAGCCACCGTACATACATTAAATCTTCAATCATGCCTTGAAAGAGAATCTAAGGGGGAAGTTATGATCAATCAAACCAAGTGAACAAAACTAAAAACATAAGGCAAAGATACTCATTGAATCGATATATATATCATCCTCTACTGGATCACCAACACCATGATCAAATGACGGAGCATGAACTGATCCCTGTTAAAATAAATGTCATCAACAATACTAAAAAAAAGGAACAAAAGCTCACCTTACATATTTAGCGGTAAAAGTCTTTTCAATATTGCTAAGTTTTTTTTTTGGTGTACTAAAAAATTGTAATAGAGATAGATAAGATGGTCCTAAGTTCTTTTTATGGTGTACTTATAAAATACATTGTCCTTGTGATGATCATGATTTGTCAATTAAAGTAAATGAAAATAAATTTATAATACTTATGATTATTTTTCAAGATTTATTTGTCGCTTAAAAGTTTAATTTTTATGATTATCATAAGAATATATTAAATTAAATCTAGTTAAGTGGTAGGTTTTGTGAGGTGGTTATAATTGTCTCTAAAATCTCAAATTATTGAGGTGGTTATAACTACTTCTAAAACACTAAAGATATAAGTATTATTTAAAAAATTTTAATTTTAGAGTCAATTATAACCATCTCTAAAGGTAGTATGAGTAGTATTTAAACATTTGAGATGGTATTGGCAGTTATAACCTCCTCTAAAGGTAGTATGAGTAGTATTTAAACATTTGAGGTGGTAGAGATAGTTATAACAGCCTCTAAAGGTATGAGTATTTAAACATTTGAGGTGGTAGAGCCGGTTAGAACTACCTCTAAAACTATGAGTAGTATTTAAACATTTGAGGTGCTAGAGACGGTTAGAACCGCCTCTAAATTAGTTGCCAGAAGCTACTTCCATAGCTAAAAGTTACTCCAACAGTTGTTATAAACCATCTCTAAATCAAACATTCGTCTTTATACAAAGCGGTTTAGAGAAGGGTGAAAAACTAACGCTAAACCACCTCTACAGATCTAAAAACAACCTCTAAACTATTTTTTTAGTGTAGTGCCAGTATTGTAAAAAAGATCAAATTTTGAGGGGAGAGGGGAAACAGATGCAGTCATTATTACTTGCAGATGTGATAGGTCAAAATGTTAGATTAGGAGGGTACATAAACTATAAGATTGGTGATGAGTGCATTTCATATCATGTTTATTTACCCTCAATTCACTACTTTTCTTGTCTCGTAAGCACACATTTTTCTTTATCTGCGGTGCTACTCCGGGTATATTTTTTCTGTGTGCAGAATTTCTGGGCCTGAAGCAATGTGGATGAAATCGGGGACCATTTGAGTGAAGAATGGTGATTCTGCTAAGTGTTCAAGGGAAGCATGGGCAGAGCATGGGCGTGCTCTATTCCCCTAATTATCTTAGCCTGGAGACAACCTAGTGATCATTCAAGCATGGGGGTGCTATCAGGCCAAGCACGGGTTAAGCACACCCATGCTCCTTCCACTGATTATTTCTGCTTGAAGACAACTTATTCTCATCAAGGGACACATGGTCATGCCACCCTCAGCACGGTAGTGCACAAGAGCAACAAGGGAGAAGCACACCAGTGCTTCTCTTGCTGATTATCCCAGGCATTCACTCAACCATGTCACTCAGAAATCTTGAAGAGAAGCACGGCCTAAGCATGACCATGCTTAGACTGTGTCGAGCCCGAAATCAGCCTTTTTAACTCCAGCTTCTAGGGTTTCACTCTTATCTTTGTTTGGGGATTTCATTCTCCACCGAGTGGTCATTGATGAGAGCAAAGATCAAGCTTCACCACACCTTCTATGGGACAAAGGATGAGTTGGAGACACAAGAGAAGTGAGATTAGCATCAAGGAACTTCAACTTGGAAGAGTATTTTGAGAAGAAGGGACTCATGTCTTCTTCCTTGTTATAAACTTCCATGAAGTGCAAACCGTCCATGGTGCCCCAGGATATTGAACTATGATGCTTTTTATACTTTGACTATTTGTTTCCAATGTCTACGGAGTTCTTTGTCATTCTCTTGTTTAATCTTGTGTTTGCATAACTTAATGTGTTTGCTTTGCGCAGTTGCTTGGGTAAAACTTGGTGTGTAGATTGCCATAGTTGTAGTTGCCTTATATGATTGCAAAACTTGATGTGTATGAAACCCACAGTTATCCTAGGAAAACTTGGTATATGAGTGAACCATAGCTGCAGCATTGCTCTTGAGCACATAATAGAATCCTAGAATGTACTTGGTAGGCATTGAAAGTAAATCAGCATGCTATAGCTCATAGGAATTGTCCCGGGGCATTGCTCTCTTGTCATTGAATTTTCGATCCTAGTCCGCCTGACCTAGCACCTTGTTCTCCCCTTTTCTCTATTATTTTTCGTTCATCACTTCAACTTAATCTTTGCTTAACTAGAGATCAGAAGAGAGATTAGTACTTTAAGTCAAGTCCTTGTCGTCTGACAACCCTACCCCTCGCGGGGTATCACTTTACTACTTGTGTGCGACCCTTATACTTGCGAAGAGTGCATCAGTTAGTCTTTCATCTGTGAATATTGTAGCTCCTAATTTTTAAACATCCTAATCCTTGAATCATCAAACCTCCTAATCGTTGAATCATGAGTTCTCCTACATAAAGAATGAATTATAATTGTAAATAAAGTCAAATAAAAACCTATTACATGATGAAACTTGAAATTCTTTACCATACAAAGTCATAACCTTGAAACATGAAAATCTCAACCTGAATAGTCATAACCTTGAAATGATATTTCTTATGATAAATTTAAAATAATAACAGAATTTAAGTTATTGCACTTGGGCAATCAATGAAATCTATATATTACACTTATTTATATATGCAACAACATGTGTATTAGACATGAAAATTATGCACCAATTTAATAGTCCTCACACACCAACATAATCTCAAAGCATCCCCAACTCTCAATGATATCAAAATCTTCTAGCTGATAAATATGTTATCACATCAATCAAAATTATTATTTAAGATGTAATTAAACATTTGAAAATAGACTTCAGCAATTCAAATATCAAAGGCAATTAGCCAAGATGCCTAAGCGCTAATATTAACACATTATTCAATATGGATGTATGAATCATACCTATTTCCAATCCAGCAATTTTTTTTTTAAGTTCAAAATACCAACTTTAGTCTAGTGACCAAATCTTAGCATAAGTCTAGCACAGAAGATGAATTCAATTATACCAGAAAAATCTAATAAATATAGCGTGAAACATTATATTTAGTATTTAATAAACATAAAAGTTCCAAAAGTGGGCTACCTAGCCAAGAAGACGCCATGAATGTCATCAAGCCATTCATTAATCCTTTATGCCCACTAGTATAGCGATGAACGAGCTGTAAAAAGCACCATGACTATCGCATCAATATATTTTAATTATGTTAAATATCACATAGTCGAATATTGACAGACAAAATCTTCCATGTTATCATTAAAAGAACTCTAATAACACCATCTGATGCACCAAATGCAATAAGAGGGTCACGACCAACAGTAGCTTGGGAAAGGAATTCCATACTGCAAAGGTAGCACAAGTTAAGATTGTCCAAATTTAAACAACCGAATAGCAACAAAACCATGTGAATAAGATCTGAAGGTACTAAGAAGGTGTTATAAAATAATGCAGAGAATAACTTGGAAATCATGGTCATATAATTTTCAAGATTTTTGGGGAATTCAAGAACAATTCACAATACAAATCAAATAAAATTTCATACAACTAATTCACAAAATATTGAAAATTCTTAAAAGGCATATTAATCATTAGCTTATGTTATGTTCACAACTCAACCATCTAAAGTCACTGGACATAAAGAAAAATAACTAATTTTGTAAATTACTTTCATATTAATTAACTCTAACTTTCATTCATAAAAATCCTTCGAGAATCAAATGAACATGCTGATTTATGTCATTACGCATAAGAAAACCTGTGCATATGATTGATGAACCAATAATTCACTAGGAAATATTAGTAAACAAAAAATGGATTCTTCTTATCATTGGAAAAATTGAAGACACTAAGAACCAGAAAATTTACCAAATAAGAGACTTGTTATCAAGCTCCTTCTTAGGCACATCATAGCCAGGCATCGTCACTAAATCCAAAAAGAAAAAAAGAAATAAAAAAAAAGACTTTTACCTACCTCCACATGCTGCCTCTGTTGGTTTTCCTTTAGGTTCTATAAACAGGAAAAAAATTAATGTGTTCTGCTAGTGCTAAACAAATACAAAGTTATAGAGAACACAAAAATGGCAGTTGAGTATATACACCTCGCCATAAAACACTACCTTGATATTTTTAAGCAAATGTATCAAGATCACTAGTTATCTTTCATAGAGTATCGGTAAACAACATAACCAACAAGCCTAATACATATGGTTTAAATTGGCTACATAAATCCTCCTTTTTCAGCAATTCTCTAAGTGCTTAATTGGATCAAAAAAGAATCATGTCATCTACAAGAATAGTGGTTTAGCATCCTTTTGAGGATTGATACTAAATCGATAAACAATCTAATATCCTTTTCATACACTATACTTATAAGAGATTGTATTGTCACAAACATCCATTTCTCTCTTACCATGAATCAAACTTTGTCATCTTGATTTTATCTATTGCTCACCTCCTTCCTTAATCCCCTCGAGAATTAATTCAGGAAAATATGGCATTTGAATCTACAATTATCATATGTTCATCACATAACAGCTATTAAATGATTTCATTAAAGTCGGTTTTAAGAAATAGGACCACCATGCAAAATTCTTCTACTACAGTCATTTGTGATGCAAAATTCACTATAAAATGAGAACAGATGCAAACTAACAACTTAAATCCAGGATTTCTAGCAAATCATAGAAAGAGATCAACAAGCACCTAAATCTCCTTCAGCAAGCTTCTCCATGTTTGCTCCAGCAAACCGCAATATACATAATAAATATTAGAGAGATTTGAGGAAGGCAAAAGCAATATAAATTTGCATAATGTGCTAGAACCTGAAATTTAACCAAAGACATCGATAGATTTAACTATGCACGAGTCATAAATAACAATCATACTACACACACACACACACACACACACACATATATATATAACACTGATCCACTCTTAATCCCCGAAAACATTTAGATTAATCCATGCATTATTGTGCTAAATCCATGAAGAACACAACACAAATTCCTATGAGAATAATGTTAGAATCTTCCATTTGATCACCTCATTTAAACATGGAACAAATTAAATAATTAAAAAATAAAAGATAACATCTTATATTAAAAAAAATAGTATGCCAAAACATTGTTATTGTACAGCAGCTTGAACTTCCTACTTCTTGATCTTCCTACCCAACATTTCAATCCATATTTCCTCAATATTTACAAATATTTAAAATTCATAAAATTAAAAAAAAAAAAGAATCCAAATAGAATGACAAAAATATATAGAAGTATAATAATTCATGGAGAAATAAATTAGGTTATATTAACCTTAGTTGCTAGAATTTCCTTTATGCGACAAATGCATGCTCAACTTCACCTCATCAATTAACAGTAGAAGCTTGCTTGGTATTATTCATTTAAACAAGAAATCAAATCCAAAATTTCAATGTCTGGATATCCAAAAGAAATCAAATATAAAGCCAATTGCCACTAAAAATATTAAATTCAAGCATCCCCTAACTAACACTTGGAGAAAACACAATGGTAGATTTAAATCACACAAAAGAAGAAATTTTAAGTTTTAAAAAGTGGAAAACAACACAATTGTCATCCTGGAAATCAATTATACCAAAGACTTCATATATTTACCAATTAATCACCTATCTTTGTAGACTTCAAGATAAATAAATACCCACTCTTTCAATAAAACCAATAAATGTAAAATCAAATCAGTCTACTACTGACCCAAAAAACTAGAGCATAATACAACTTCAAGTCATTACTATAAATTTCAGTCTCTGCACAAAAACAACAGCATCAATAATTGCTAATCTAAACTAGAGTCGAATGAAAAACAACATGATAAGATGGATTAAATGAAGAAGAAGAACTAACTGAGAGGATAACTAAAGGGAAGAAGAGGACTTGAAGTTGAGCTTGAAACTACACTTGTGTTGATGGTCTCTCCTCTAACTTGAGCTTAAAGTAACTGAGAGGATAAGGGGAAGAAAAGGACCTAGTGTTGTCGATGACGAGCAGCACGCCCTTCTTGTGCACCATCGCGCTTAGTGTCGGCACATTGGTGATGGTAAGAGTGGGGTTGGATACGGACTCCACGTACAAGACTTTAGTGTCACTGACGCAGATCACATTGCGAACCTCATCCATGTTGGAGATATCAACAAAGGTGGTGTGAATCATGCAGGATCGGAGGAGCAAGTGGGAGAGGAGGGCGTGGGTGCCACCATAAAGGTAGCTAGAAGCGACGATGTGGGATCTGATGGCCCAGAGCTGGAGGAGAGCGGAAGAGATGGTGTGCATACCACTAGAGGTGTAATAACCCACCTTGATGCACTTTAGGGCAACCATCTGGCAGCCGAGATTGAGGATGGTGGTGTTGAAATGGCAGCTATAGATGAAGAAATCATGATGGAGGCCGAGTTCACTAGTAAACATCTGGTGCATAGTTTCAGGCTCAATGGCGGTGAAGGTCACCAAGGTCTCAGTCGTCATATTAACGCTACCGTGTTCGCCGAACTTATGGTGTGTATTGGAGAGGTTGCTAGCTGGATCAGAGCCCCTGGAGGTGGGAGAGGATTTCTTTGGGAAAGATAGGTGGTTCTCCGCCATGGCGCCATCATCTTAGCTGGAGCTACTTACTTGGATGAGGTGAAGGAGGGTTTTGTAGAATAGGGTAGAGTAGGGTAAAGTAAGATAGAAGAAGGTTTAAGTTATACCTTGCTTGGATTTAAGGTAAGGTAAATAGAGGTTATCAAAACCTTCTACTATTTGGATTGAAGGTAATAGAAGGTAAGGTTTTATAATAATATTACTAAAATGCCTTTGAAGTTATAAATTGTATTTTATGTTAATTTATACGTATAATATTATTTTTGTAAATTAAATGTTCTTATTTGACAATTGACAATATTTTACTATTTTATTCCGATGCGCAGAACAACTAAAATCTAAATTTTTATAAAGTGCATGCATGTAATTATCTAAATCCAAAATCCCCTGATTTGGAAGGTTGAAAAAGGGGGTTAAATGGAGGTTTTTCAACCCTCCATTTAATCCCCAAATACCCTACCCTTCAGTTTACCTTGGATCCAAACATGGGTTGGTTCATAACCCTGCCCACCAAAAACCCCCAAAAACCTACTCCCAAGCAAGCCCTTAAGCAAAAAAGAAAGTACACGCCAAAGAAGACAGGGTTTCACGGGGGAGTGAGACAGAGAGAGTTTCAATTTTTTTTTATATTTTAAAATCTAGAGGGGCTTGTTTTAAACCGGCTCTTTTTAAGGAGAGAAAATTTTCAAACTCTATTATCAAGGTGGTTTTTAAAAACCCCTCTACTTATCTAGTTCTATAAGTAGAAAATGATGTACTGTGGTATCATTGTTATTCAAGAAAGAATAGTCCAATGAATGGTGTTCTACTACCTATGCATTGTCCAAGGTGTATTCTTTAGGTTGGTAAGAAATTCAAGGCCACACAAACAACATCTTTGCTTTTTCAAAAATCTAAATTCAAATAGGCAATGCATATGAATTACATGACTATTTACTATTTTGCCATGTCCAATTATTGATCACTCATATAATTAAGAGCATTTACTCTTCATAAAAATAAACATAGCATCTCCATCTCCATCTCACACCAACCTCCTAATGCAATCATCCTCCGAGATCATGGTTTATCTTCAATGGGATGATTGTCAATGGATCAAGCATATGACAATTCACCTCAACCAGCATCAAGAAAAGCCAGAAGGCTCTTCACAACGTATTATTTTCAATGTGCCAAAGTATCAGAGGACATTCATCAGTGTGACATGATGGTGTATGATCCTTTGGTCATCTACATCGGCCCTTACCATTATGACAAATACAAAGAGAAAAGAGCACTTAGGCCATGCAAGCTCATAAGTGGCATTGTATGCGGCCCTTGCTCTCATGGCGCACCAAGAGTAGGTACGAAACCACCAATTTGTTATGCAAATGCTTGATGACAGCGAAGGAAATGGATGATGATGTTTTAAGTAGCTACTCTGAAGATCTCCATCACTTTACTCCTTATGATTTGGCCTTGATCATTTAAAGAGGACTGCTCCCTATGTAGTCAAAGATGAGAAATTTTGATGAAAGATGTTCTGCAAATTTTTGCAAAAAAATCCTAAATTAAGTTGCTTATTGTTTTGCCTCGCTAGATCCCTTGTTTCTCTTGCTTTATAAATATTATAGAGCTTCTCCCACTTGCAAGCTAGCTTCTTGGATGATACAAGAAATGAGCCATTGGATCACTATATTCAGTAAGATACAATTTATCATCTAATTTCAGGTTCTATGGAATCAAGTGTTGAAATAAATCATAAAGAATTAGTTCAATGAAAAGAAGTTTGTTTTCCTACATATTGTTCCCAATTGCTCCTTTGTTTATGATTGATCCCCAATGACACGCTTGTGCAATTCTACAAGTATACGGGTCGTCAAGCAATACCTCTCATGCGAGCATGAGAGGATCGTATTCCCAAGGGCCCGAGAATCTACCCTTACTTCCTTTTCACGATGTTGTTCAACCTACAAATCCGAATGATTGAGAGAATGCAAAGAATCTAAACAAATGCAAATGAAATACTAGCAGCATAGGCAAAATATGAGGAGTAATCAAGTCAAGGATGTGGTCACAAATGAGGATGCCCTCAGGGGCTACTAAAATGTGTAGGATGATAGAACTAACATGCAAGTGGTTAGTTGGACAGAGAAAACCCTGGTTTAGTCTAACCCGATGGTCACGGTAATTGACCCCTAATCGGGTATGAGTATTGGATACGAAATCTCTTCCACCCAAATCCTCCTATGATTGGAATAGGGATAGTGGTTTTCTCAAGCTAGGGTTGAGACACAAGCTAGTACTCAATCATAGAAATGGAGGGGTACAAATACCTGATGATCACGGTGTATTTATACATTTATCCCTTCCAAGCTTGGTGAGTCTAACATAAGGGCAATGGTCACGCATCCTAGTATTACCTAAGAATTGATACACAGAGTTCTCATGCATACCAAGGCATTAAAAAACACCAAACATGGATCACAAACGAGCCAAAATGCAATAAATAGAACAAATCATCCAAACTACACAAGTTCACCCCCAAGGTTGACCTACATCCGGTGACCTTGGGGGTTTAGTTGTTCATAGTCAACAAATACATCAAGAAATTCATGCAAATAGATGAGCGCATTTTATATCATGTTTTCATGCCCTTTACTCTATTCTTTTAGTCATCCTTTAGCATATTTTTGTGTATAATCGATGCTATTGAAGGTATAATGTTCATTGTGAAGGAATCGAGGGCTTGAATGAATTTGGAGTGAAACTATGTTCGAATTGTGTGTGTTTATCGACCAAAGAAAAAGAACAAGCTAAACACGGGCAGAACATGGCCGTTCCCAATCCACTGATCTTCCCAGCCTAGAGAGCAAGCTAGCAGAATCCTGACACGGTGGTGTCCCAGGCAGAACACGGGCACCGCACACCCGTGCCCCTAGTGCTGCAAATCTCAGGAAAATCTCCTTCAAAAGTGACGCGGGCACGGTGCTGGTTACACGGGCGTGCTCCAGCTGACACGGAGGTCGCATAGCCATGCAGTTGCCATTGAAAATCTCAGGAGTTTCACCCAAAATATTCCCCGAAAAGTACACGGGCAGAACACGATTGTGTCATGACCGTGTCGGGGCCCGAAACTGCCGTTTTAACTACAGATTTGAGGGTTTTACCTTATCTTTGCTTGGCGAATCTTCTCTCCATCAGGA
Organism: Dioscorea alata; assembly: GCA_020875875.1. Classification (NCBI taxonomy): domain Eukaryota; kingdom Viridiplantae; phylum Streptophyta; class Magnoliopsida; order Dioscoreales; family Dioscoreaceae; genus Dioscorea; species Dioscorea alata. Next base: position 16,439,482 of record CM037025.1, on the reverse strand, counting down.
GAACTTTGATGAGGGTGAAGATCGAGCTTCACCACACTACCTAAAGAGATCAAGGGCGAGTTGGAGGCATCAAGAGAGGTGGGGTTAGCATACGGAGCTCAGCAAGGGAGATCATCTAGAGTAAAGAAGGGAGTCATGTCTTCTTCTCATTGTTCATTTATTACTTCTTCCTTGTTGTACCCACCCATGAGGGGCTAATTGGCCATAGTTCCCTGGGGTTTAAGAACTTTGATGATTTGTAATGCTTAAACACTTGTTGCTATTTGTTCTACGGAGTTCTAATTGATTCTAGTGTTTAATCTTGTGTTGCATAACTCGATGTGTTTGATGTGTAAAGTTGTTAGAATAAAACTCGGTGCGTAGTTTGTTAGCGAGAGACACATTGTTATCTTAGCAAAACTCGGTTTATTTGAGAACCCATAGATGCAACATTTCCAGTGAGCACACACTTGGATCAGTGGAATGTACCTGGTAGGCACTAAAGACAAGATAGCGTGCAATAGTCTTAGGGATCACCCCGGGGCATTACTCTCATAGTGCTGAAACACTCGGTCCTAATCTCCTACCATTTTCACCATTTTATCTTCTCTTTATTGTTTGTGTAGTTTACCTCTTTCTCAATTTGTATTTACTAGACATCAAAAGAATAATTAGTACTTTGAGTACAGTTCCCTGTTGTTCGACAACCCTACCCCTCACTGGATATCACTTTACTACTTGCTTGCGACCCATACACTTGCGGTGAGCACATCACAAACAACCAAACAAAACATAATAAACACTCCCTCAAATGATGCAGTCCGGAGAAGCTTCCAAAGATGCCACTCAATGGGGTGGCTTCCCATTGTCTTCAACCTCTTCAAATCAAGTCCTAGGGATGGATCTTGCTCAAAATTGTGCTATCCTCATCAAATCCTCCATGGATATACCCTCAAACACTTCCTTCTTCCTCGGATCAACAATGGTGCTGATGAGCTCAAAGAAAGGCGGTCTCTCCCTCAAAACAATGGCCTAATGAACCTTATAAAGAGTAGCTTTGGAATGGCTTACATGTGGCTTCATGGTCAATATACGGGCAGTGAGGATGCTTAAAAAATGGACCGAAAATGTCATTAAGTTGCTACAGTAAAACTGCTACAATACTGCTACTCTTTGAATTTCTTGCGGTTGACTTCACGGCCATGAGGTTGCCCGTAAGGATTTCTAGACTTAGAGATTTTTTTCAAATCTCCACGTTTCAAGCTACTATAGTGTTGCTACAGTACCGGGGCTCTAAAATGCCTTTTTCAGTGCAGATTTCTTCTTGAATCACGTTGTCGAGCTCACCTAGGCTTCTTTTATATTGAAACACGAAAGAAAAAAATTTAGACCATAAAAAGGCATCGATTCATCAAGAAAATATGTAAATCATGCACACACATGCGTATAACATACATACATTTAGACGTTTGTCGCCCAACATATTATGGTATCAAAGATACATGTTTTTTTTATATATTTCTTGTGCATTCTCTGCTTCTAGATCTACATAATTTTGATGTTTATCATTGTCCAAAGGCTTGAATTTAACATCTTAAATCCAAAAATCTTGGTGATAATGGGTAATCAAAGTAGTGAATGTCCCCCTATCGCAATATTTTCTCATGAGCATTCGATCGTTGGTGTGTAAAAATGAAGACAATATTCATATCACAAGATTTGTGGGAATATGTTGAGGATGGGGTGATGAATCCCAATCTACTACAACTCTTACTAATCAAGAATTGAAAACACTTAGAGATCACAGAAGGAAGGATACTAGAGCTCTTTTATATATTCAACAAGGTGTAAGTGCAAATACTTTCTCAAGGATTATACGAGAAATCAAGCCAAGGAGGTATGGGAAATTTACCCAAAGAGTTCCAAGGAAACATTAAAGTGAAGAATGTCACCTTTCAAACTCTTAGAAGGGAACTTGCAAATTTGAAGATGGCGAAGTCGAAAGTGTGCAAGATTACTACATAAAGATCATCAAAGTTGTGAATGAAATGAAAGTGTTTGGCGAGGAGATTAAAGACATCAGAATTGTTGAGAAAATCCTTATGAGTTTACCTAAAAACACTAATTCTGTGGTGTCAATAATTGAAGAGATAAAGGATATCTCACCAATAAATATTCAAGATTTGATGGGATCATTTGTGGCTTATGAAAGAAGAATTTCAAGGCATGCTAAAAAATCAGTTGAAAGTGCTTTTCAATCAAAGCTAAATATCACCCCAAGAATGATGAAGATGGAGAATCAAATAGAGGTGGAAGATATGTCCGTGGAAGAGGAAGTGGCAAAAATATTTGCCAAGAACATTTATTGCAGCAAAATTTCAAGTCATGCAAAATTTGTGGCAAGGACAATCACCTTTAGAAGTATTGTTGGCATAAATGTAAACCTAAGTGTCACCATTGCAAAAATTTGGCCATATTAAGAAGAATTGTCAACTTAAAGTCAATAAACAAGCACATTTTTCAAAGGAGGAGCAATGCAGTGAAGGAAAATTGGTTTTCTTTTGTCACATGGCAATAGGAACCAATGATGATATTTGGTTCCTTGATAGTGGTTGTAGCAACCATATGACAAAGAACAGATCTATCTTGTTGACCTTGATGAGTGACACACCCCTTGCGTGAGTGTTCCATAAGTGCACAAGTCGTCGCAGTAATAAAATTTACCCTAGTGAGTGGGTAGTTGTATCCACAGGAAATAGTGCTTAGAAACAAGAGTTTTCACTATTTAGCTATAGAGAAATTCAAGGTGAGAGAAATCAATATATGAATACAAGGGAAAGTAAAAGAATGCAGAGAGAGCAATAACAGTAAAGGGAGGTAATCGATGGGAAAATGAGGCACTGGGACAATGCTCACTCTAGGACTATTGTTTCAAGTGCAAGACTAATATTATACCTCCTAATTGATGTTTAATGAGTCGTGGAAATCCAAAGACACACGGTCCCAAACCTAAGGTCAACCTTGACTAGCCCTCTACACTATACCTCAGTGGAAAGTAATACTCTCAACGCCTCACACTGTGTGGGACTACATGGGGTTCTAGGGACTCCAAGTGATAAACCCTATTCCCTAATATAGACCTAACCCTTTGGTCCAGGAGAAAGGCCCCTAGTCACAATTAAGCCCCAACACTAAGATTCACTACAACACTTCACTCTGTTGCTCGTGCAACTAAGCCCCATTGGAGTTCATCTCTTAGCACTTCACTCAATTATGACCGCAAAGAACTCTTGGAACATGGAGGTAGGATAAATCACATCGGAAAAGAAAGGGGATGTTCCGCTACATCTCGACTCACCCTCTCGACTCTCTTCAATCTTACATAGTTTAATCGTAATGAAGTTGTCACAACTTCAAAAGATTACCTAGATGGATTCTCAACCCTATTGTCACATCTAAGTGAAAATCATGCAATTAACATTCCTGATTAAAACTCAATTAAAATCATCAATTAAAGAAGCATAATAAAAGTCAATGAAACAAAGTCATCCTAGGGTTTACAAGACCAAACACCCACTAGGGGTTATCTCTCCATGGAGCAATACAAATCAACAAAGAGATTGAAATCATATGCATAGAAACCATAAAGAAAACCCCCTTGTCATCCGTGTCGATGGTCTTAAGGAGCCGTCTCGTCTTCTCCAAAGGTTCCCTTGTCAAACCTAGGGCACACCTCGCTGAATCGATGCCGACGAAAGCTCCCCCAATAGTTCTCCTCCAAAGGAACTCGATGTCGATGCCGTAGAACCGCTCCAAAAGCCTTGCAAAAACCTCTCCAAACCTTAGTCTCGCTCTCCTCGAAAGTTGAGCAAAAGATAGAAAAAGGATCCCCAAATAAATCTCAAATTACGGTATTTATATGGCTGAAATCAAGCATCCACATGCCCATGTGGATTCTCTGGAATCTGATTTTCTAGGCGCTGTGAACAATAACTGCTACAATAAATTACTACGGTGTTTAGCTACAGAAAAATGCTGCAGTAAGTTAGACTACATAACTGTGACTGATGCCACTCCAAATTGTATAATCTCTTGAGCACTTTGGAGGTTGGCACACACTCACATGTCTACAACTTGTGCCTTCATCCTTGATTAGTCCAAGAGTCTTCTCAACCATTGCGTCCATGACCTATTTTTGCTTCTTTCCTTCTAACTCGTCTTCACAACCCTGAATGCACAAAAGAACACAAATACACATGAATAAGTGATAAAACCTGAGAAAAGTGATGCTCAATATAAGAAAAAGTATAATTCATATTACTTATACACGAGCACATATCAATGAGTCTATAAAAACTCAAGTCATGATGGGAAATGGAGGCATTGTGCAAGCACAAGGAAGTGGTACCATTAGTGTTCAAACAAAAAGAGGCATGAAATTTATTCAAAATGTGTTGTTTGTCCTTGACCTAGATCAAGATCTACTGAGTCTTGGACAAGTCCTTGAGCATAAGTATACACTAAACTTTGATGATAATCAATTCTTTATCTATGATAAAAAGGATGCTAGACAGCTGGTTGTAAAAATTAAAATGGAAGACAAACCAAAGTTTCCCAATTAATTTCAACTATGGAGGAAATCATACATTAAAGGCTCATGTTGCGCGAGCAACAGAGTGAAGGGTTGTAGTGAATCCTAGTGCTGGGGATTAACTGAGACTAGGGTTCTTTCGCCTGGACCAAAGGGTTAGAACTATACTTAGGGACAGGGTCTATCACTTGGAATCCCTAGAACTCCAAGTAGTTCCACATAGTGTGAGTCTTAGGAGATGGACTCCCCTGGGGCTTAGTTGAGCGATTAACAGAGTGAAGGGTCGTAGTGAATCTTAGTGCTGGGCATAGTGTTAGAGCTAGTCACGGTTGACCTTAGGTTTGGGACCGTGTGCTTAAAGATTTTCATGACTCATTAGACATAAATTAGAAGGTATAATACTAGTTTTACACTAGAAGCATTAATCCTAGGAGGGGCTTTGTCCGGGTACCCCATATTTGCATTAATTGTTTCCTCCTTACTCTTTGCTTACACTCTTCTTTCTTTCATATTTCTCTTTCTTTTACTGCACGCAGATTGCTTTTTCTCACCACCATCATTCTCACACTAGCTAAGTAGCAATTCCTCTTGTCTTGAATCACTACTCCCTGTGGATTCGACTACCCACTCACCGGGGTATTATTACTTCGACAACCCGTGCACTTTCGGGGTCCTGTCAAAGTTTTTAGCGCCTTTGCTTGGGAGTAGGCGTGTTTTAGACATTTATCTTTTTTACTATTTTAGCTATTCACCACTCATTCTATTTCACACTTTCTTTTTCTTTCATTGTTCTTATTTGTTTTCTTTTCTTTGGTTTCAGCTCCAAGTTATGACCCGTGACAATCCTTCGATTCTAGTTGAAGAAGACCCAGACATTGGAAGGAGAACACACAGAAAAGGGAAAGAACCTGTGCAAGAACAGTTCAATTAAGCTGAAATAGATATAGAAGGGTCGGATACTATGCCAGAACAACACGAACAACAGAGGACTCTCTCTGATTTTGCTAGACCCATAGTTTTGGTGACACAATAAAGAATTGTGAGGCCCCCAATTGTTTGGCAGTGAGGGTGTCAATAAAATTATGGGTACTACCCAAATCTATCAGTATATGTATCTTGTGCCCCTTGACTGACCCACTGACCCTCATGGTATTGTAATCTGCTAAAGTTTGTATACCTGCTAATGCCTGATAAGTGCTCATGTATAAGCTATACGAAGTAAACTTTTCTCACATTGAGCATTGCTTTATTCAGATTTTATCGCTTATATGTGTGTATTTGTGTTTTTTTGTGCATTCAGGGTTGTGAAGAAAATGTAGAAGAAAAAGAAGCAAGAATAGGTCATGGCCGCAATCGTTAAGGGAGTTCTTGGACCGGGTAAGGAACAAGGCACAAGTTATGTTCAAAGACATGTGAGTGTGTGCCAACCTCCAACTGAGTTCAAGGGAATATGTGAATTGGAGGGGCACAAAGGCAGTCACACTCACATGTTCCGTCTTGTGCAACATTATCAAGAGCTTTGTCATTGTGGTTGAACTGAAGATGTGACATGATCTACCGCATGATTGTGTGCCCAATTCTGCAGCCTTGATGAAGAAATTAAGTCGGAAGCAACTTTGGCGTGAGTATTGTAGTAGTTTACTGTGATCTACCTCATGATTGTATGCCCAATTGTGCCAGTTACTGTTCATAGCGCGCTGAAAATCAGAATTCCAGAAAATCCATATGGGCGTGTGGAAATTCCACATGGCCGTGTGGATGCCCGATTTTAGCCCTATAAATACTGCGATTTGACATATTTTGAGGTACTTTTTTATCTATCTTTTGCCCAACTTTCGGGGAGAGCGAGACTAGGGTGTGGAAAGGTTCTTGGACATCTTTGGGAGCCGTTCTAAGGCATTGACATCGAATTCCTTTGGAGGAGAACTATTAGGGAAGCTTTCGTCGACATCGATTCGGCGTGGTGTGCCCTAGGTTTGACAAGGGAACCTTTGGAAAAGACGAGGCGGCTCCACAAGACCATCGATACAGACCACAAGAGGGGTTTCTTTATGGTTTTTATGCATATGTTCTCAAACTCTTTGTTGATTTTATATTGCTCCATGGAAAGCTAAATCCCTAGTGGGTGTTTGGACTTGTAAACCCTAGGATGACTTTGTTTCATTGACTTCTATTATATTTCTTTAATTGATGATTTTACTTAAGTTTCAATCTTGAATATTAATTGATGATTTTCCCTTAGATGTGACACTAGGGTTGAGAATCCATATAGGTAATCCTTGAAGTTGTGACAACTTCATTAGGGTTAGACTAAGCAAGATTGAAGGAGGTTGAAAAAATGAGTCGATAGGTAGCGGAACGTCCCCTTTTCCTTCCGATGTGATTTATCCTACCTCCACGTTCCAAGAGTTCTTTGTGGTCATGATAGAGTGAAGTGCTAAGAGATGAACTCTACTAAGCTTAGTTGCACAAGAAGCAAACTGAAGTGTTGTAGTGAATCTCAGTGCTGGGGCTTAATTGTGGCTAGAGACCTTTCGCCTGGACCAAAGGGTTAGGTTTACATTAGGTAATAGGGTTTATCACTTGAAGTCCCTAGAACCCCATGCAGTCCCACATAGTGTGAGGCGTCGAGAGTACCACTTTCCACCGGGGCATAGTATAGAGGGCTAGTCACAGTTGACCTTAGGTTTGGGACCGTGTATCTTTAGATTTCCACGACTCATTAAAGCATCAATTAGGAAGTATAATATTAGTCTTGCACTTGAAACAATAATCCTAGGGTAAGTATTGACCGAGTGCCCATCTTCATATCGATTACCTATTTTTACTCTCATTGCTCTTCTTGCGTTCTTTTATTTTCTTTGCACTCTATTACTGATCTCTCTCGTCATCGATTTTCTTCATAGCTAAATAGTGATAACTTTTGTTTCTAAGCATTATTCCCTGTGGATACGACTACCTACTCACCGGGGTAAATTTTATTACTGCGACGACCCGTACACTTGCGGAACACTCACACAAGGGTGTGTCAATGCCTTAAAGGAAATCATTACTGAAACTTCTTCACTGGATTCTGTATCTAACTCTGATTCTTTGATGTCAATTTCTTCTTCTTTTTCAGTAGCATCACCTCCCACTAATTCCAAACTGTACAACTTCTCATTTTGCAATTGTGGCCTTCAGTGTATTTCTCATCATACCAATAACACAAACCTTTCTTTCTTTGTTTCTTCCAATTCCCCACTAGATAATCTTTTGAATTGCCTAGCTCCCAAATTCATGAAATTTTTGTCATCACCACTTGCTGAATTATGTTCTTGCAATCTCTTAGGTGTGAGCAATAAAGGTGTACTTACCATTCTTTGTGTAGACTTCCCATTTTTTAGGGCATTTTCAAGGGTTGTCTCTTGTATTTTGGCTAAACTAATAGCCTCTGGCAAAGTAGCAGGTCTAAGCAACCTGATGGTGTCATGTACTTCTTCTTTTAACCCACTCAAGAAAAAACTCAGAATGTAATCTTCAGTGAATCCACTCTGTTGAGAAGTTCTTCGAACTTAGTCAAATAGTTTTGAACAAATCCTATTTGTCTTAGGTTCCTTAATTCTACCATTGGATCATAGTGTAACTCACTACTAAATCTTACACTCAGTTGAGCAACATACTCCTCCCAACTGGGTGAATTTTCTTTTCTCTTACTCTTCATGTAGTGTTGATGCCATTGCAATACAGCCCCTTCTAAGTGTAGAGAAGCTATTTTCACCTTCAGAATGTAATCTTCAGTGAATCCACTCTGTTGAGAAGTTCTTCGAACTTAGTCAAATAATTATGAACAGATCCTGTTTGTCTTAGGTTCCTCAATTCTGCCATTGGATCATAGTGTAACTCACTACCAAATCTTACACTTAGTTGAGCAACATACTCCTCCCAGCTGGGTGAATTTCCTTCTCCGTTACTCTTCATGACGTGTTGATGCCATTGCAATGCAGCCCCTTCTAAGGGGCCGTTTGGTTCATGGTAATAACATATTACCACATAATAAGATTACCATGGTAATATGGGTGGGAATGTTATATGGTTGGGAATATTGTGGTAATTTGATATAACCATGTTTGGTTGGGAACTCTTATTACTGGGAATAGTTTATTACATTGTTTAGTTCATGGTAATCAATTTGGTAAAATATAAAAAGTTATAAGATTACCATGGTAATCCAAGATAGACACCAAATTTGGTGGTAATAGGATTACCACCTTCTTGGTAATATTCTCATGTTGGTAATGTGATATTACCATCCATATTACCATGTAACAAGTGGTAATGCAATGCCAAACGTGGTAATATTTTCAGATTACCACGTAACACATGGTAATCTAAAAATATTACCGCGAACCAAACGACCCCTAAGTGTAGAGAAGCTATTTTCATCTTCATGCCTTCAAGTATTTCATCAAACTCATAGAATTGCTTGCATTTAAATAGCCAGTCATACAGATGATCACCATTAAACCTTGGAAATTCTAACTTAGTTAATTTCGGCCGAATAGACTTATGATAGGTTAGTTCCTTCTCAGATCTGGCGGGATTGGTGAGATTACTGATAGTAGTGCCATTTCCCACAGGTTGCAAGTTCAGTAAAGTGTGCGCAGCTCACTCATGTATTTATCTTGCTTCTCCCTCATCTCTTGCATTTCTCTTCCATGTTTCTTTGACTGCTTCTCAGTAGTCTCTCTTAACAAGCCCTTCAAACTCTCCTCGAGCTTCTTTAATTCTTGATTTTTGGTTTCCATCAGCTTCACATGGATTGTACCTCTTTGATACCAATTGATTCAAGATGATAATAATAATAATAATAGCTAATTGATATAAGATGATAATAACAATAGCTACAACCATGCTATTCCATATTGGAATAACTCTACAACATCACAACTCAAAGAACTGAATTACTGATCATAAAAAAAAACACATAGTAACACAACACTCAAAGGCAATTAATACCACAATAACAAGAACTTAGCATATAACACTGAACACACACCACAACCATTCCAAAATGCTCTCAGATCTGAGGTTCTTCACCCGGAGATCCAAGATGCACAAGACCAAGGGCACTCCACCCGATGATCACAATTCCTACTGGAATAAAGGAAGATAGAAGAAGACAAAGAGAAGAGGAGATTCCTCCAGGTTGGTCTCCAAAAAATCCCTTTCCTATCTTGCAGCATCAATTCTTATAGAAGATTTCATTTCCCATCTAATGACATTCTTACCCTTAATCTCCTAAACTAGCTGAAGTAACAAAAGAGGGGTAATTAATGTCATTTCACTTTTTCCCTTGTTGACAGACGAGAATTCACTTAATCCTTCGATCTAACAGAAGTAATATTCTAAGGGAACTTATGTCATTTCCCCTTTTTCATAATGATTTATTCTCAGTGAAATTACTTCCATGCCCTTCTCTCTTGTGAGTACCAGATACAACTGCAAGGGCTAACTTAAGTCATTTTCCCTTCTTTATTTCTTGGCAGCTGATCCTTTGAATGCTCTTTCTTCCCTCCACTTTAGCAGCTATTCCTCTGATTAATTTTGTAGCTATTAATACTTGAATTGTAACAGCAACTACGGCCGAGCTTCCGAAGAAAAATTCCTGACCTGTGTCATCTTCTATCTCCATCATTGGCTTGAGACAAAGGAGATCTATTAGGACAATTGATTGCAATGTGCCTAGCTCTGGCACAACGTCGACAAGTTAACTGATGACAACACTCATTTACAAAATGTCTGGGTCGCAAGCATTTTTTACAGAAGTTCAAATCCAAAGATCGATGATGGTTTAGAGAGGTCTTATGCATCATTTTCCATTCAGAGACGATAATGGGATGATCCTCCTTAGGTTGAGCCGACCCAGAAGGACTACAGACCGCATCAGTGAAGGAAAGATCATCCCTCACCGGTGAGTTGGAGGTTTGATGACCTAGTGTTTTGACAAGTGAACAGGATAAGATAAATAAAAGCCTCCATAACCTCCTCCATGAGTTCCTCCACGAGCTCCACTGTGAATGCCACCTTGACCACCACTTAGGAACTTCATCGTCTCTCAAGAGCTACAATGATAACTATTTCATAACTTTAAGCATAGTAAAATATTAAGAAGAAGTTTATTACTTGTAAGGCACATATTAGTCATTTTATAGTGCCACTCAAACTTAAATCGGAATAATGTCGAGTAGCTGATTGCTGGAGAAGGGTTTTATAATGCTTGGGATTGGGGAGGCATTCCTTAAAATGGATTCTCAGGATGAATCATAGTTCTCTGGAAATGAATGGTTGGCTGCGTTACCCAGGTAGCATTCTCTTGATCGGTCCTGCATCTCATCATATTGACTTCAGAAGAAACCTGGATTCTCACTATTGTGTACAACTCTCAGGTGTTTTCTAGCCAAAAAAGTCTTTTGAAATCTTTGCTTGATATCTCCCTTCTTAACTATCCTTGTCTTATCTCTGGTGACTTCAACACCATCGCCAATGTTGAGGAGCATAAAGGTGGTTCTTTTAGAAATTATTTTTCTAAAGCAAACTACTTTTCTTCTTTTATTTTTGACAATAAACTTTAAGATCTTGGTTTTATCGGTCCCTCTTTTACTTGGTGTAATAACCAGGAAGGTTTAGCTCACAGGTGGGCTAGACTTGACCATTTCCTTGCAAATTCAACTTGGCTTTTAAAGTATAAATTTTTCTCAAATCACCATCTTGCTTGGATTAATTCTAATCACTCCCTGATATTTTTAAATGCTCATAATTTCTTTCAGAGATTTAAAAACATTTTTCGATTTTGATAATTTTTGGCTTGACTATGAAGGTTGTCATAATAGCATTCTTAATGCTTGGAATATTCACTTTGGTGCTTCTCTTATGCACTCCTTTGTCCATTCTATTTCTCATACTAAGCAAAATATTCTCAGGTGGAAGCACATGGGTATTAGTCAAATCGAGGAAGAAATTTCCAACATTGAGAAAGAAATTCAATCTATAGAAGCTATTTCTTTTTTTTTTTTTTTTTGCAGATGGAAACTGGACAAACATTTATCTTAGACCTCTCCGAAATAGGGACAATGTGCTACTTTGACAAAAAGCAATTTAGGGGGCAAAGAGCTAAAAAATCTATGGCTAAACAAAGGTGACCAAAATTCCAGCTTCTTTTATAGTTCAGTCAAGATTAGGCAGCACGGAAATAGAATAAAAGCCATCAAAGATAAAGCTAGTAGCATTTTTACTAAGCAAATTGATATTGATAATTGTTTCATCCATTATTATAAAACTCTTTGGGCTTCTACTTCTAATTACAATCTTGATGATTTGATCAATGCTATGTTGGATGATTTTCCTACACTTAATGAAGAAGATCAAGTGGATATTATTAGACCTATCTCCAAAAGAGAAGTTTATTAGACACTCACTTTTATACCTAGGGGAAAAAGACCTGGGCCTAATGGGCTTAATGTGGAGTTCTATAATTTTCTATGGAATCTTATAGGTGATCATCTTTATAATGTTATTTCTTATTTCTTTAATACTGCTAAGATTCCTGACTCTTAGGGTAGAACTTTTGTTATGTTGATTCCTAAGAATGACAACCCTGTCTTTGCTACTAACTTTTGCCCAATTTCTCTTTGTAAAGTTTGCAGCAAGGTAATAGCTAAGATTTTGGCCAATCAATTATGGTCTGTGAGTCATACTTTGATGGGTCCTGAACAAAATGCATTTATTCTTGGCCATGGCCTTTATGATAACATAATTTTAGCCCAGGAAATAGCCTATAGTTTTCAATAAAATCGAATGAGTAACTATTCTTGCCATGCTTAGGAGAATGAAATTCCTTGATCTTTGAATAAATTGGATTCTAGTGTCCTTGTCTTCAACTCTTTTTTTTCCTTTGTGATTAATGGCCAGCATTCTTCCTAGATCCACAGTAGCAGGGAAGTCAAACAAGGAGATCCTTTTTCTCCTTTACTCTTTCTGCTGACCTCTAAAACTTGCTCTACTATTTTAAATAAAGCTCTCTGTCTCAATCTTGTTGCAGGTTTTAATCCAAATCTCATAAGAGACTTTAATCACTTGATTTTTGCGGATGATCTTATCCTTATTACTAAAGTCTCTAGGAAAACTGCCAGAAATTGTCTTCTCTATCTCGATCTTTAAAAAAGGCTCACTGGTCAAACTACCAATCCTCTTAAATCAGCAATCTTTCTTCTTCTTGGTATAATTATAAGGTTGCCAAATCCATTTCTAGAATTTTAAACATCAAGATAGGTCAAATCCCTTTCACCTATCTTCGGGTGCCTATTTCTACTAGAAAGCTCCTGGTCAGCCAATTAAATATCCTTCCAAACAAAATCAAATTTGTTATCCATTCTTGGAATCATGCTTCTATCTCAACTTTTGGTCGTATTGTTCTTATCAACAGTACTATCCTTGCAACCCCATTTTATCTCCTTTCTAGCATGAATCTTCCTAATTCAATTCTGGATGCTATTTCCTAGTTGGCTTAGAATTTCCTTTATGGAAGGGTTGGCAATTGTATTGGCTTCCATTTAATAGGCTGGACTCTCATTACACCTTAGAGAACTGAGGAAGGGTTAGGAATCAGAGACCTCAGACTAGTCAAACATTCTGTCATGGCCAAAAATTTCTTTGCTATTTTGATTTCTGAGAATAAAATATGGATTGATATTTTTTAAAAATAAGTATAGCTCTTACCATCTTTGGGATGATATCAAGCCCTATTATTCCTTGTGATTTTTCAAATCGATCTATAACTCTTCTGATTTCCTTAGACCAAATCTCCAATTCCTTTTGGTTTACCCCTCGCATGTGGACTGGCAAAAAGATCCTTGTATCTTTGATCATCCCATCTGTTATAAGCCTGCTTTCCTTAACATGGATCTTTCCTTTGAAGATTTGCATTTCAAGGATCTTTTGGTTGACAATGCCTTTCACACTACTTCTTTAGAAATGATTTTTGGTAAAAATCTAGATTTGAATTGGATCATAAACATCAAAATTGATGTTGCTAGTGACAATCTCTGGATGTGGGCTCCTCAAACTCATAAGCCCACCATTTTTGCTTTCATTTATGATGTTATTTGCAATAATTACAACACTTCTGATCCTTGGAAAGGTCAGAGCTATATTTGGAAACATTGAGTTATTCCCCGTATTAAGTTCTTTATTTTAAATTTAGCTCATGGCAAATTAATTACAGGGGATTTACTTAATGCATTAAATATCAGGCTCTGTATGCATTGTCCTTTCTGTGAGTTGGCAAAATAAATAGCTGAGCATCTTATTTGGAATTGCATTAAGCTTAGACATCACTGGCTTAGAGTTCTTTCCATGATTGATATGAGCACCAAAGATATTAATTTTCTTCAATATGGTGATTGGCTAACTCATAATTTTAACTATACAACTGGGGGTCTTGGGCTAAAGCATTGATGGCTTCGATGGCATGGGTTATTTGGAAAGAGAGATGTAATTATATCTTCAAAAAGGCTAATCTTGGTGATAAGTGCTAAATTGATCATATTTTCTATATCATTTATAATGCATTTAGCATGAAATTGTACTTATTTAGCATTTCATTAGTACGAAATTTCATCTTTTTATTCACAAATACCTTTATTTCTATTTTAAGAAGAAAGAAGTGAATTCGATGATGTTTTGAAGCAAAACAAAACAAGTTGTTGAATCAAGGCTGCACCATGACTCACAATGAATGTTATAACAATACACAATACCCTTTGTCTAGACTTACCATTACTGTGATCAAGTCATGGCAGCATGAGCTCACTGGTAGCAACATAGAAGCCATAACAGCCTCATAATGGCCATTGTGAAGTCCATAACGGCCATTGTCAAGACACATAACTCCCAAAGACAATGCCAGGACGCGACTTGGAGGCCAAGCAACAACTTACTCACAACGGGTATCACAACACCAATGGTGAGGCCATGGCGGAGCCGATTACTATAAATACCCCAGTATTTTCTAAATCCGCGGAGACTCTTTTGCCAAAAAAGCTAGGACGGTCGAATTTTTGGAGATCTAAGCAGCGGGAGATGGAATTTCTTCCGTATTCCAACATATTTCGGCAGATTTCTCAAGAGTGCATCAACGAGCATCATCGGAGAGGATCGTGTATAACAGGCGTATTTAATGATCATCATCAAAGAAACGTGTGTGACACACGTCATCAGACAATCTTGAGGTCCTCTAATCTGCATCTTTGGAGAACTATTGGAGGAAGTTAGCTAGGAATACATTAAACGCTTATTTATTATTTATTATTTATTTAGTCTTGTGGTTCTCTTGTGCTTTGATGTTTTATTTTGAATGATCCATAAGAACCTAATTCGAGGGCAATTATATATCTAGGTCCCTCGGTTATTATTTATGAATCTTGATTGATTAATATAAATTGTTGTAGTTTTTCATAATCATTGCATGTTCTTAATTGATTGTTACATGTGATGTGGATGAGGAAGATATGCCCCCATATTGATGACACCCATGCCATGATAGATCTATGCATGTTTTAAGAGATTAAGCACAACTAGGTTTCCGGATTAGGGATTGATTGTCCCTTAGGCTTAGGGTCTGATTGGTCTTTTCTAGTGGGATTCTCGTACTTAAGGTAAATATAGAAGGTTGGGGTGGAAGAGATTCCATCTTAAGTTCCTAGTGATTTAGACCTAGTCGTCATAGCTTATTAGAGCTAATAGGCCTTTGAATTCCACCAGTTCGAAACTAAAACATGATTGATACTTAACACCTACCATAATTAATAATCAAAATAACTTTAGTACATACTCCCAAATCCTTCTAAGTGTGCTTAATGTCATCTCAAATTGTATTGTTAAATAGTGTTGTATAAGTATAGCTAAAGAAAGAGCATAAACGATTAGACTAATGATTAAGTTTAAAGGAAGTAATAGGATCATTTCACCATTCCTGGGGAAATATGACCCTCATGCTCACCCACGAGGTATCACTTGACGACCCATGCACTTGCGGTATAACGGACCAATTGTAGTATTAAGTGCATACTTGCATGCTTATATATTTGCATAATTTAGACACCCATAACACGTCCGTCACTTGGCCTTGATAATCTTATCTCCAAAGCAGAAGCCCTTTGCAATGATTTCTTCAACGCTTCAGGGAAAATCTACAGTGAGTATTCTCTGCCTTCTTCTCCCTTAGACCATTTTTTGGTTTTCATTGATGCTTCTTGGCATGATACCACTAAAGAATATGGTCTAGGTTTTTTAATACTCTCTAAATCTGGCTTCTTGCAGGATCTTTGGGAGCAATTTACACTTCGCAAATAAATGCCCAAATAGCTGCAATAGTCCAAGCACCTCAAATTTGTAAAGATAACAATTGCCAGCCAAGCAAAGTCTTTTATGACTGTCCAGGAATAGCTTAACTGATCCAAAACCATCTTCCTTGCATTGCTTGGAGATTCAATCCAGAGATCCAAAAATTAAAAAATTTGATTGCTGAATTCCAGAACATTTCAATTGTTACCATTCCAAGAGAAGACAACAATATTGCAGATGAATTAGCCACGCATGGAAGACTCAACCCTCAACTCTCTCTTTACTTCAGTGGATTGGATAGGCCAAACTAGATTGAAGACCTCTTTGCATTCAAAGAAACCTTCACTTTTAAATCTTTTCTTCTTTTTTTGTCTTCCTTTTTGTCATCAAGTTGAAAGCCTGAAAAATACACATGATGAAAATGTAAAGAGCAATGATTACCTACCCTAAATGATCAAACTCCTTATGGAAGTCACTACCCTAAAGAGCGACAAGTTCCTTGTTTTTTTTCTCAAACCGGCCGGATCAGTTAGGGTTTGACTACATTGGAAATTAGTCAAACGCATTTTTTGGAGCTATCTTCACCAAATATGATTGACTGGATATAAATATGGGAAGCATGAGTTTCATCTTTATTTAACCATTTTGCTTGGTTAATTTCCGAAGGGAGTAATAATGCCAAATTTGTGGTTCTTCTGCATTTTTTTTTGGTGAAATTTGATATATAATTCATGTGTCATGTCTACGTTACTTCACAAATATATATATATATATATATATATATATATATATATATATATGAAAGCATGTATGAACAAAAACCTGATGAGTCTGCACCGGTTGTCACTTTCTTGGTGAATTCCAGGACAGTGCATATTTCATCCTCTTTCAATGTTTATTCTCAATGGTGGGAAAAATAACTGTTACAAGTAGAAATTTTCGTGACAACTTTTCATGGACAAATTAATTATAAACTTTTTTTTTAATAAAGTGGATAAACCACTAATTTATTGAAAAAAAGATTCTGGAAACAAAACTAACTTAACAGAGAAGACAAACATGTGAAAAAAAACAAACTGACAATTTTACCAGGGGTGAGGAAAACAAATAAAGAGAAAAAGTAGACAGTTGGGAGAAAAGGTAGACAGTTGGGAGAGAAGTAGAGGCTGGGCAAGAGAAAACATCCTATTAAGACACAGGCTTGCCCAGTCAACGGAAGTAAATTACTCTTGATTTGGAATGTGCTTTGGATTGCTTGAGTGATCTACCAGTCTTGCGGTCATGAAGTTGAGAGAGCATTTAATCTTCTGGGAAGCTTTATGATTAGCCTGATGGTGTGACTCTGAGTCCGCAGAGAGCCAGTGGAGAAGCATATTAGCAGTCTTAAAGAGAACAGAGTAAATTGGAAGAAAATTTAAATTAAAAATGTGATTATTCTGTTCCAGCCAAATGTTCCAAAAAATTGCACGGGAGTTGAGATCTGACAGATTCCAAAGGGTAGAATTTAGTGAAGGAATCTAGGATGTCTAGATATTGAATACTGAGTTAGGAGTTGAATCTGATACCAGATTCTCATTGAGAAGTCACAATCAAGGAATAGATGTTCTATCATTTGTGAATCTCTGTGACAAAGTACGCAGGTATCCGTTGCATTTAAATTACAACCATTTTTGAATAGGTTAGTGAGAGTGTGAATTTTGTTATCCCAAGCAAGCCAACAGAATAAAGCTATTTTGATTGGTGATTTGGTTTTCCAGAATTTGGGGTAAAGTGGACTATGGATTCCTCCATCAATTAAGAAGTTATAGAAGGACTTAACAGTAAAATTTCCACTCTTTTCTAATGGCTAAGTATAGAAATCCTCCTAGTCATTAGAGCAATTCGGAATCGCATTCAACAATATGGTAAAGTTGTCAGTAGTAGTTGAGCTAAAGAGGTTTCTGAGGTTGTTAAGTGAATGACTGAATTGTCTTAAGGAAATCTCAGGAAAAATACATTCCAAAAGAAGTGATGGCCAAATATATGTCTTTAGGAGAGTGACCTTCAAACCATCTGTCGTGCAAAAATGAGGTACTAGCTCCATTTCTTATAGATTTAGATATACATGCTCAAAACATTGGTAGAATGGTGTTAATTCCAGCCCAGAAGAATAATTTATTTCTCGGTGGGTGTTGGAATAGCACTCCAGGTGGTATGCTGAGTGAATAGTTGGAGTCAACAATATTGGTCCAACAGCTATTTGTGTTCAAAGTAATCTTCCACCACCATTTACCGAGTAGGTGACACGACCTTTTGCATGTGTACCGCAAGTGCATGGCCTTGTCGAAGTAATAAAATTACCCCGGTGAGTGGGTAGTCGAATCCACAGGGAATAGGGATTTAAAATACGAGAAATTGCTATTAAGTCGTGCGATATACGAAAAGAAACAATGATCGGAGTGATAAGTGGATTTATGGAAATTAGAATAAAAGCAAGGGAAATGAATAGAAGGATGAAAGAAAGAAAAGTGCAAGTAAAAATTAAAAGAGAGAGACTAGCAATGAATGAAAATAGGGTATCCGGACAAGTTACCTCTAGGACTTATGCTTCTAGTGCAAGACTATGCTATTATACTTTCCTATTGATGTTAATTGAGTCGAGGAAAATCCTTAAACACACGGTCCCAAACCTAAGGTCAACCGTGACTAACCCCAATACTATGTCCCGGCAATAGGATTCACGTCAACCCTTCACTCTGTTGATTGCTCAACTAAGCCCCAGGGGAGTATTTCTACCTAAGCCTAACACTACGTGGAATTGCTTTAAGTTCTAGGGACTCCTAGTGATAAAACCTGTTCCTATGTGTAGTAGTTCTAACCCTTTGGTCCAGGTGGAAGAACCCTAGTCTAAATTAAGCCCCAGTGCATAGGATTCACGTCACCCCAAAGCCTTGGGTGAGTTTGTCTACCTAGCACTTCACTCTATTTCGACCGCTAATAAATCAAGGAATCGGAGGTAGGGAGAAATCACATCGGAAGGGAAAGGGGTATGGTGCTACCTCACAACTCTCCCTCTCAACCCTCTTCAATTTTAAGTAGTCTAATCCTATAGGAGTTGTCACACCTCCAAAGGATAACCTAGATTGTTGTCAATCCTTAGTGTCACGGCTAAGAGAAAACAATAGCACAAGATATCTAAAATTGAAACTCGAATTTATTCATCAATTAATGAAAAAACATAATAACAATGTCAAAGAAACATAATTATCCTAAAGTTTTACAAGTCCGAATACCCACGAGGGGTTTAGCTCCTCATGGAGCTATACATGTTCATCAAATTATGAAAGAAAGCACAAACTAAAGACATTAATGAAAACCCCCTCGCGTATGGTGTGGCCGTGGTCTTGTGCAGCCGTCGAAGGTCGGTGACGATGCCGATGGCGCGCTACAATCCTCCACAAAGTCCTCTCCAAAACCCTAGCCGCACTCTCCAGAAGTTGGGGTGAAAGACAGGTCAAAAGATCCCCCAAAAAGTCTCCAAATCAGGCTTTAAATAGACTGAGTGCGGTTTTAAATTTGGACTTATCGGGACTTCACACGGCCGTGTGGAATTTCCACACGCCCGTGTGAAGTTTGTGGCTTCCTGGAAAAATAACTACACACGGCCGTGTGGAATTTCCACACGCCCGTGTGAAGTCTCTGGCTCGCTGGAAAATTAATTCACACGGCCGTGTGTTAATTCCACACGCCCGTGTGAATTCTCTGGAATCTTGATTTTCGGCAGAAGTGCACAGCAACTCGCTACAGTGATTTGCTACAGTAACAAAGCTGCAGTGCTACTGCAGTAACTCTCCGAAATGCTCCCGAATACGTCGTTCTTCATCGAGGCCGTTGAATTGGGCACACAATCAACGGTAGATCGTGCCGATTGCTTCGAATCTCCTTCTTGGTGAAGTTTTTCTAAGCTACACGAGTTGGACTTGTTGTGAATGTGACTGCCTTTGTGCCCCTCCAAAGGAGGTTGGCACACGCTCACAAGTCTAAGCTCGTGCCTTGTTCCTTGCTTGGTCCAAAAACCTCCCAACAACGGCGAACACGACCTAACTTCGTTCTTCTTTTCAAACTTAGCTCCACGAACCTACAATGCACAAGAATACACAAATGCACACTATTTAGTGATAAAATCTGATAAAAAGTATGTTCATTGTAAGATAATAACGCTTCGCGTTACTACCACACAAGCACTTATCAAATCCAAAAACTTGACATGACCTTTTGCGTGTGTACCGCAAGTGCATGGCCTTGTCGAAGTAATAAAATTACCCCGGTGAGTGGGTAGTCGAATCCACAGGGAATAGGGATTTAAAATACGAGAAATTGCTATTAAGTCGTGCGATATACGAAAAGAAACAATGATCGGAGTGATAAGTGGATTTATGGAAATTAGAATAAAAGCAAGGGAAATGAATAGAAGGATGAAAGAAAGAAAAGTGCAAGTAAAAATTAAAAGAGAGAGACTAGCAATGAATGAAAATAGGGTATCCGGACAAGTTACCTCTAGGACTTATGCTTCTAGTGCAAGACTATGCTATTATACTTTCCTATTGATGTTAATTGAGTCGAGGAAAATCCTTAAACACACGGTCCCAAACCTAAGGTCAACCGTGACTAACCCCAATACTATGTCCCGGCAATAGGATTCACGTCAACCCTTCACTCTGTTGATTGCTCAACTAAGCCCCAGGGGAGTATTTCTACCTAAGCCTAACACTACGTGGAATTTCTTCGAATTGGGCACACAATCAATGGTAGATCGTGCCTATTTCTTCAAGTCTCCTTCTTGGTGAAGTTTTTCTAAGCTACACGAGTTGGACTTGTTGTGAATGTGACTGCCTTTGTGCCCCTCCAAAGGTGGTTGGCACACACTCACAAGTCTAAGCTCGTGCCTTGTTCCTTGCTTGGTCCGAAAACCTTCCAACAATGGCAAACACGACCTAACTTCGTTCTTCTTTCCCAACTTAGCTCCACGAACCTACAATGCACAAGAATACACAAATACACACTATTTAGTGATAAAATCTGATAAAAAGTATGTTCATTATAAGATAATAATGCTTCGCGTTACTACAACACAAACACTTATCAAATAGACAGCCAAGGCTATGACATATGCATAATTTACATGGTTTAGAGCACTATTCAATTGAATCTCCAACTATTTATGCAGACTTGTAATTCACACGTGTCCCTTTCAAACATGCATATCTCTCAAAATACAACTTCAAAAGAAATAAAATTTAACTCACAATCAGATAACTTAATAATAAACAATCTTTCTGTTTTTCATCTCATTCAATTCAATATCTATGATCATCAAAAATGGCCATAATTCTTCAAGTTCTGCACAGAAATATCATCCGAGACAATTGCACTAATAGGGCTATATCTCACAAATTACAGATGCATAAAATATGAAATTTTGCAGGTAATTATATAACATCAAAATCTACAACTTTTATACATAAATCAATGTCTAATTCAGACTAAAATATGATAAAATAAATCAAAAACGCTTAAAAGGCCTACCCAGAAATCTTACCCAAGGCACCTACATTCAAAGGCTATATCTTACAAGATACAACTACAAAAATTCTGAAATTTGGTAGGTACTTAGCCAACTTCAAACTCTACAAGTTTCTTATTTTACTCTCCTCCAAATTCTGCCTTTAAGACCCCTAAAAATTGAAGAGAGGTTTCTACCATAACCAAAAACGAAATCTGAAATCTATCAAATTAATACCAAACTCCTCAAACAAGAAGCTAACCTAACCCATCCATCACTAACATTCGATAAATAACAAATCAAGATCTAGAAAACAACAATTCTATAATTTGGTCAAAAATCTGAGGAACAGGATGCTCACCTCAACAATAACACTGAATCAACCCTGGATGATGAGACCCTTCTCCCATCCTCGCTGCCGACACCACCCTCAAAGAGGGAGAGGAAGATGAGGCTGCGTTTTATCTTTTCCTAACGGCGATCTAAAATGGAGGAGGCGAAGAGGTGTCTAGGGTTTTGAAATTGTAAACACAATCAACGGCTAGGATTTAAAAAACAATAATATCAAAAGTTAGGATTAACAATTAAAGGATGGGGCTCACAGTTTTCTTGCTTGATAGAATCAGACGTGGAAGAAATTGAAATTGCAAGTGGTGTTAATCAATTGATATGGAGCAAAGGAATCATCCTTTCTTCCTCTAAACATGCAAAGCTGTTGCCTGGTAGTAGTGGTAGCAAGACAAACCAGCATCAGCAGCCACTAAGTAAATATATATATTAATAAAACTAGTTGATTGTTATTAATTATATAATAATATGCAAAACTCTTCACTGTACTTTTTGAATTTTTTTTTTTTTTAACTGGTAGACGACAAACGCACTCTATTTAAGTGATTATTAAGGGATAAATAGGTTTGGAGGTGCACTAGTTATGGTGACTTACGAACCTCCTAAAAAAATTCCACTGCCTTACAATCTTGGAGTGGTGAAACCACTATTTTTCCGATAAGAGACTCACACCCAACCATAAATAGTATCGATGAACAGTGTTGGTCCGAGTGTACATTACATAAATAGTATAGTCGGGGCAAAAATTCAAACCCTTGTCATTTTTCTTAGCACTCTTATGTTATACCATTGGGGTATCCAATGTTTGACCTTATTGAATTTGTCAATAACAATAATAATAATAATAATAATAATAATATACGACTTTAAAAGGGATAAAGCCATAAAGGTGAATAAATACAGTACATATATTTACATAAGTGGATGATTGTATACATAATTCAAAATGATTATTTATGAACCTTGTCCACATGTAAACATGCATAGCTGCATCGTACAGTGTCTGGGAAATAAATAAACTCTTTGCAGCGCATTTTGAAAAATTTAAACTCAAAACGAGCAATGTATATGAATCACATGATTACTATTTTTCCCTGGCCGTCGCAATTTTTGATCGCTTATATAATTAATTAAGCGCACTTCCTCTTCACGTCGTAACCATAGCATCGCTCATATAATTAATTGAGTGAAGTTCCTCATGTCATAGCCATAGTAGCATCGCCTGTATAATTAATTAAGACTATATAATTAATTAAGAGCACTTCATCTTCATGTCATAGCCATAGTAGCATCGCATGTATAATTAATTAAGACTGTATAATTAATTAAGAGCACTTCCTCTTCATGTCATAGCCATAGCATCTCCATCTCCATCTCACACCAGTTAACCTCCTAAGGCAATCCTCCAAGCTTAGCCAACAACAAGCTAACAGTAGAGGTCCAAAATGTGTTCATCGTTTGAGCTTCTTCAGAAATGACGAGCTAATGAAATCATATTAATATCCAAGATGGTCATCATTCGATCTCTGTGCCTAATGGCCCTAATCTCCCATGGATCAAGGAAGTGACAAAAAGCTGTCTTGACAAGCGTCATAAAATAACACGATCCTCTTGGCCATGGACTATTCCTGTGGTGCCGGAGGACATCAGGCAATGCGACATGAAGGCGTATGATCCCTTGGTCGTCACCATCGGCCCCTACCATTACAATAAATTAAAAGAGAGAAGAACACCGCAGGCCATGCAAGATCACAAGTGGCACTGTGCATGGTGTTTGCTCTCAAGGTGCACCAAGAGTGAACCCAATGAATTCAACCATTTGTTAAGCAAATGCTTGAAGATATTGAAGTTGAAAGATGATTTTGTTCGAGGGTGTTACTCTGAAGATCTCCGATGCTTGAAAGATGATGATTTGGCCTTGATCATGTTGCTGGATGGTTGTTTCATCATCCATGTCTTTCTCAATTTTAATGGAAACTTGCACCCGGGAGACGTTTATAAGGAGGACGACATTGCTGCTGGACACGAAGAAGACATATTGGAGGCATCGAAGAAGTAAGGTATGGGATGTTAGCCCAGGATCCAAGAAAAATAAGAAAAATAGGTTTTTAGGGTTGTGGAAGAGAATTAGGGTTTTTGGTTACTAGGGGAGATTAGGGTTTTTCAATTCAAAACG
This sequence comes from Dioscorea alata, assembly GCA_020875875.1. Classification (NCBI taxonomy): domain Eukaryota; kingdom Viridiplantae; phylum Streptophyta; class Magnoliopsida; order Dioscoreales; family Dioscoreaceae; genus Dioscorea; species Dioscorea alata. The sequence goes on along the minus strand of CM037025.1, from coordinate 16,415,464 downwards.
ACTCAACTTTCTCCTTTCTTCTTATTAATTTATAGAAAATAAAATTACAAGATAAGATTGAATTTAAACTAACTAATTTTAAACTAACTTACAAGATAAATCTGAATTTTAAACAAACTAGATAATAAAATAAAACTAAAATAAAACTAGATAACTAATCTTATCTAATCACATGCTAATCAGGATTAAGTTGCTCACATACTCCCCCGTAATCCTGATATGCATTCAAATCTCGAACACCAAGTAGTTGTCGCATGGAAGCTAACTTTACTCCTAACAAAGCTTTTTTCAATGCATCAGCACGCTGTTCTCCAGAGTTTACAAAATCCACCACAATCTGTCCCCTCTCCACACACTCTCTAATAAAATGAAATCTTGTGTCTATATGCTTGCTACGACCATGAAAAACAGAATTTTTCATGAGAGCTATGGCAGATTTGTTATCAATAAATAAAATTACAGGCTTTAATTTTAAACTTGTTAATTCACTAATAAGATTCCTCAACCAAAGCCCTTGACAAGCTACTGCAGTAGCCACCATAAACTCTGCCGCGCATGATGATAACACCACTGTCTTTTGTTTTTGAGAATTCCATGATATTAAATTTTCATTTAAGTAGAAAGCCATACCACTTGTGCTTCTTCTCCCATCTTGGTCTCCTGCCAAATCACTGTCTGAATACCCAACAATGCCTACTTCTTGATTTCCCTTCACATAAACAAGTCCATAATGAATTGTTCCTCTCAAATACCTGAGAATTTGCATAATCACCTTGTGATGTGTGATAGTAGGTCTTTCCATATACCATCTTGCTATCTTCAGGTTCACCTTGTATAACCTGTTCTGCATCCTCTTTACTAACATCAGGAGCTTCCTACTCCTGTCGAACACTTTTATGGTGTCTCCTTCCATGAGCACCTTGTTCCCATCTTCTGTCATCTGTCCAAGACTTATAATATTACTACAAAGTTTTGGAATGTAGTATACCTCTTGGAGAGCCTTGTGTTCGCCGTTCTTGCAAGCGAACACGACTGTTCCCTTGCCCATGATCTGAACAGTTGATCCATCGCCGAATCTCACCCTCCCGGTGACAGCTTCATCCAATTCATGAAACTTCTCGCGATGGCCAGTCATATGATTACTAGCACCATTGTCAAGGTACCAGATATCTTCATTATCTCCCTTCTTGTCGTAGTGCATCTTTGGCAATGTTCCTTCTTCATTAAGCAAGACCACTTCCCGACATTCTTGTACAGTGTGCATCTCTTCTTGGGACACAGCCATCAACAGTGCTGGCTCTTCATCAATGACCTGTGTGAGATGAGCTTCATTATTACGCCGCTTACTGCGACACTCTGACGCATAATGCCCCATCCTTTCACAATTGAAGCGCTTTATATGACTCTTGTCGGGAGAGCCACCACTAGCGTCGCCAAAGCTTTCTCCTGCATTATCTTGACCTCGGCCACCCCGGCCATGACCGCGCCAACACCCACGCCCTTTTCCACGATCGAGATTGTTAGAGCTTCAGCCTCTTCCCCATGACGAACTGTTCCCGGCGGCCCCTTTCTGCCTTGCCATCCACTCGGCCTGAGTGAGTAGAAGTTGGCCGCCAGTGTTAGCGGTGTTATCACGAAACCGTATTGCTCTCTCTTCGTATGATTTTAATCGCCCTATTGCCTCCTCAAATGCCATGGTCTCGAGATCATAAAACTATTCGATCCCAGCAACAACGGAAAAGAATTTGTCGGGGACGGAATCGAGTAGCTTCTTGACAAGAGCAGAATCTTCAAGTGTGTCACCAAGTGTAGAATACTTACTTGAGATGGCACTGAGTTTTCCGGCGAACTCATCAATAGTTTCATTCTCCTTCATTCGGATGGCATCAAATTCGCTTTTTAGAGTTTGTAGACGCACCTTCTTCACTCGATCAACACCAAGATACCTTGTCTTGAGACTGTCCCAAACATCCTTCGTCGTCTTCTTCTTTGCAATTTGGAGTAGGATGTCTTCGGGGACACACTGCAGGATGTGTGCTCGCGCTGTCTTATCCTTCTTCTCACCCACTTGTGCTCCATCCGCCGGCCCCACCACCTCCCACGTACCTTGGGCATCAAGAATTACCTCCATCTTTACTGTCCATACCGTGTAGTTGGAGGAATTCAAGATCGGGAAGTGGAACGACACTCCGCCGCTCTCTTTCACCACCTGCTGGTTGGAGATGGACATTGCTTTGAGTTTCAAGATCTTGGTCATTCAACCTTGCTCTGGTACCGATTGTTAGCCCAGGATCCAAGAAAAATAAGAAAAATAGGTTTTTAGGGTTGTGGAAGAGAATTAGGGTTTTTGGTTACTAGGGGAGATTAGGGTTTTTCAATTCAAAACGACTCAACTTTCTCCTTTCTTCTTATTAATTTATAGAAAATAAAATTACAAGATAAGATTGAATTGAAACTAACTAATTTTAAACTAACTTACAAGATAAATCTGAATTTTAAACAAACTAGATAATAAAATAAAACTAAAATAAAACTAGATAACTAATCTTATCTAATCACATGCTAATCAGGATTAAGTTGCTCACATGGGATACGATACTGCTTGATTTGGTGAAGGTTGAGAACCAAATGCCTTTCCAAATTATCGAGATACTATTCGATGAGCTCAAGACTCCTGGAGATGAAGACATTGATCTAGTCAAGATTGCGGATGATCTTTTAAGGCCTTTACATCCGTCATATCCCTCCTCCACCATGGTTCATTTTCTGACCAAGAGCTACAAAGTCCGCCATTTGCTTCACTTGTTCCATTCAACATTCGTTCCTTCCAATGACTATCTTAAGAAGAACAAAATCAACTTAATGGAACATACAATGAATTTTGAAATTATATGGATTCCGAGTGCGATGGAACTTCAGCACAGTGGAGTCAAGTTTGTGGAGAAGGGAAGTGCCATCAGCTTCCTCGACATATCATTCACAAATGGCACCATTGAAATCCCAAAAGTCAGTCTACATGGTGCCACAAGCACTCTCTTCAAGAATTTGATCGCATTTGAGCAATGTGATTATCTACAAATGGGGGATAATTACGTGACTGCCTATGCCCTTTTTATGGACTACATGATCAACGCCTCAAAGGACGTGGAATTGTTTGAGTTGAAAGGGATTTTTCACAACCAGCGGGGCACTCCTGATCAAGCAGCTACACTTATTAACGAACTGTGCCTCCAAATTCAGGATCGAGGCGACGGATATCTTCAACGTTTAATGCAAGAAGTTAAAATTTATTACGAATCCAACTGGCATAAATGGAGGGCGGGATTGATACGTGATTATTTCAGTAATCCATGGAAAACTCTGTCATTAGTGGCAGCTGTCATCCTTCTTCTCCTCACCATCGAGCAATCTTTCTTTGCGGCTTATTCTTATTTCCGCCCTCCTAGTTGATCGAATGGAAATAACAAGGTATTGTTGGTAATAATAGTCATTACTTCAATCTGATTGAAGTACTCATGTAATTTATGTTACTCTTGTTGTTGCTTTTTATTATATGCACTTTTCGCGTGTTTTTCACTTCACTCATCAACTTTTAATTTTTTTTTTTTTTTTACCACCACAAGCTGGATTGATGCAACTTCTGAAACTAAAAAAAGCAGGACTCGTTGGCATAGTCAAACATGACTTGGAGCTTTTATGTACCTACTTAATTACAGTCGAGTGTAGTCATCTTTGTTTTTGTTGTTTATGAATTAATGTTGTAGTTCTCGTAGTTTTTTCATTGTTATTTTAAAACCTAATCCTAGTGGATCGTTGTAATTGTTGCTTTTTTCGCTTTTATAGTTTTGCTACATTGTTGTTGTCGGTTTGTAATTTCTATCTTCTTTAATCTATCGGAGTTTATCTATTTTTTTAGAAAAAAAATATTCAAAGTATTTAAAAAAAAACCAAATTTTATAAAAACATACATTTTCTAGAAAAAAAAATTGGATTAATTACACTATTATTAAAAAAAATAAAAAAACAAAAAGACAAAGCCTTCAAACAGTGGTAAGCATTAATGATATGCAAGAACTCAATAGAATAAATTATTATTATTATTATTATTATTATTATTATTATTATTATTATTATTATTATTATTATTATTATTATTATTATTATTATTATTACACAAAACTTTCCTAATTGTAAAACTGTACTCATGTTATAATGGCAAGGGATGCACAGCAACAAAAAAATAAAAGAAAAATAAAAATAACATTTCAAATAGACTAATAAATTCTTTAGTGGTTTGCCCACTGTTCTAAAAAAACAAACTAATGGAGTTCTAGGTATGTTAAAACATAGATATACCAATGCATGGAAAATTAACTTCAATGAACCTCAACTATAAACTACCTCCAGTACATAAGACACAAAGCTTACTTATACCACATGCAATTATATACTTAATTATTTCCATGGATTATTGAAAAAACCTCTCCATCAATCCATTTGTGCATTTGTGGCACCATGATTCAGTATACTTCTTCACTTCAATAAACAAGTCTTGGAGATAATTATCATCTGAAGAACACTGAATCTGATCGCACAACTGGTTCAACAGTTTAACCACACTGTCTTGAGGTCTCAACTGATTAATGAGAATTCTTTTAAACTCCAGCAAATGCACATCCTTTGGACCATCAATGATGCAGTTCATGAAGGTTGTGTAGCAAGAAATGTACCTATTTGCCCTTGGATAGCATTGTTCAAAGCCTATCAAGTTCCTGAAGAGAGTATAAGTGTTATTGTAGTCATAGAGGAATAGTTCTGGGATTTCTATTGCGCCATTCTTGTATGATATGTCAAGGAAAGAACTTGCAGTGTTCTTCTTTACAAACTTGATTCCTGCAAGTCGAAGTTTGGTTGCGCTGGGTATCCATTCATTTGCCATCTGGGTTTGGGTTTGTGCCAAATATAGTTGGTTATGATCATCAGAAGGAATAAGGGATTGGTGAAAGAGATGAAGCATATGATGGGCACTTTTAGTATTTGTTATGGCAGAGCTTAAGCCAAACCCGCTAAAAAGTTGGAGAGCGAGCTTTGGGAGGTCAATGCTTTCATCGGCCGGAGTCCTGAGTATGTCGAAGAGTGTTTTGATGACAAAAAAAGGGATTTGGTTCTCAAGCTTCAATAGATCATATAAGACTAAGTTCCATATCCATTGCATTCCAAGCAATGGTCCTTCTATTTCTTCTTCACCTTCAATATCTAACTCAACATTCTGTTCATCTTCAACCTTCTTTTCTTTCTATTCCTCTTTCTCCTCATGTTTAAGTACTTTCTCCGCCTTTTGCATGCCTTGTTTAAGCAAAAGATGGATAAGGAAGCAACCATCAAGTAACATAATCGATGCAAGTTTGTCTGGATCCAAGTAGAAGAAATCCTCTGAATAACATCTTCGAACCTCAATATCCAATGCCTTCATTGCCAATAAGCATTTATCCAACAACAAGGTCACCTGTTGCCTGATCCGGTGCCTTGATTGCAACCATCTAACACGCCGCTTATGGTTTTACATAGCAAGAATTGTGCCTCGTTGCGACGCATGGTAATGGTATGGGCCAATGGAGGAAATAAAAGGATCATAGGTCTTTGTTTCGTTGCGACGGATGTTGTCAGGTACCTTGAAGGTAGTCCATGGTCTACTGTCATGAGTTCTCAGACGGACTTCATTGAGCTTGGTCCTCACTGTGTTTATCCATGAAGGCTCATCCATGTCAACCTTGTGCTCTCTAGTAATGTAATTGTAACCATGTATCGGAGTGTTTCGCACTGATCTTTGTCCTTCAATACTTGGGGAGGATGCCATCGGAATGTTTCCTGTTGATCTTTGTCCTTCAATACTTGGAGTGGTCTCTAATGGCACCGGTATCACCCACACCATAGAAGGTGCAGGAAGAACACAGTTGAGAAGAACATGATAGGGAATTGGTTCCCCCATTTTCACAGCTTCAAATCATAGCCTCAATTGCAGTAACTTTTGCCAACACCTTTCCCTGCTTCAGTAAGATCTACAGATAAATGTTGTGCAAAGCAACCTGCATATATATATATATATATATATATATATATATATATATATATATATATACACTGAAAACATTGCATTAGTTACTCACCTCTCTGCAATCAAGACAATAAGAATTGTTGGGAGGTCCGCCAAACAAATGATTCCGATGCAATTGATAAAGATATATTTCCATCAGATCTTTTTGTCCACAACTGTGCCGAAGGCCGGCTTGGCACATATGGTGTCTTAGATGAGAAATACTAATCAAGAGTCAAAATAGGAGTCCAGAAATCCCACGTAACTCAAAATAAATGATATTATTAAATTGAATCAATGTCTGTACATATCAAAACTTGATGTTGTCATACTTTATACAAGAAATAACTAAGAAATCAGCATATGAGCTAACAAAAAGTCCGCCTAATCTGTTGCAGATGCTATTAGTTCAATGAATGCCACAAGAGCAAGCTTGTTTGCAATCAATCTTCTCAAAGAATAAAAATTATTGCCCACGATATGTTTATTCCTTTATTTCCTCTCAAATGATGCTCATCTCAAGTAGTTTTGGATGTCTACTGACTTTATTGCAAGTGTTAGTTCCGCCGGTTAAGGTTTGTGGGTTAGACGATCACTCAAACACTCATAGAAAAGCTCACACAAACCAAACAAGAAGGAGATACAAGAATTTGGTAACCTAGTTCGGCGTCAACTCCCTACGTCTGGGGGACCAATCCCGGAGACAAACAATCCACTAAAAGAGGAAATAAAAGAAGAGTACAAACACTTTGTCACTTTCTCACTCAAACAAGAATACTACCCTCTCTAGATTGTCCGGTGCCTCCCTACTCCCTCTTTCGAGAGTCGCACCCAATCTCAGACCAAGGTAGTATATATAGATGCCTCAATGTCCCAAATATGGCGCATACCTCATTTAGAATCTCCGTGGCTACTAACTTTAGAACCTTCCGAAATTAGCTGTTGCAACTTCTGTTGTAACATATGTTGCAACATAGCCCTGACTGCCGACTTGACTGAGTTCTAGTTACGTTGCTAAGCGACCTCAAGACCTATTAACAACCTGGTTATGCTTAGTCCGAGTCGATGCAGCCCGATCATCTGATCCTGACTACAGGCAAGTAGCCTCCCTCCTCAGCTCCTCATCACGCAGTCCCCTCGTAAGGGGCGCACTCCTTTGTGCGTCTTTATGAAACTTTCCAAACTTGATCTCCAAATCTATTAAAGTTCTTCAAATCATATCTTCAATATTCTTCAAATCATTCCATTGATAGATATTTCTTCATTTAAGCTCCATCCATATTTAGTCTTCAGTCACATCTCCTAAATATGGTCTTGATGAGATCTTGCCTTCAAGTTGTTGCTTGCTTAATCCACTTGCCAAAATAGCTTCATCAAGATCTTCGAGAATATTTGTCTTCTAGCCAAGCCATCTTGTCATGTCACCATGCTATCCACATCACCATTTATGCCACATCACCATGGTTGCCACATCACCTTGACTAGGTGTCAAACTATGCCAACTAAAAGTGCTTTTGCACTAACAATCTCTCCCTTTGGCATAATTTGACACAACTTCTTCTTTTACAACATTTCACTGGGACACAAACTGGACTGACACTGTTACAACTTCCAATTACAACATTTACTGGAGACCAGACAACAGACCTGACATGAATATCTGCTAGTTGCTTACATAGAGTGAAATATTTTTGTCACAAACAAAATACAACTAGAGAAACAAATATGCTTAAACATAACAGAACATAAAGATTGCCCAAACAATAAGACTTGTCCCCAAATAAAAGACCAATAACAAATATCCAGAAAACAAACAAACTAAAAGAACTAGTCAGTATGGTGGTGGTGCAGAAAATCATCTCCCTCTTTGTGACATAATTGATGCCAAAGTCTTCAAAGTTGTTGCAGGAACATGTTGCAACATTTTCTGTGATTCCCTTTGTCTTCACGACTCTTGGTCATCAGCTTCTCTTGGCCTCCATTGAAATGCTTCAAGACGGGCTGTAAACTTCTGCTTCTGTCGAGCAATGATGAACAACTCAGTTGCAGCTGCTCATTGTCTCCTTTCGAGGCCTTCAATTTGAAGCTTCTCGTATTCCATTCCAATAGCCAGGCTTGACCCTTCAGCATCTTCCTCGGTCGGTGGTGGTGTTGGCACTCTACCAACAGGTAGATCAATCTTCTCCCCTGGAGTGAACAACTTCTGTGAAATCTTCAGTTTCTTTACTGTGGTAAGTACTTCTCCTTTCTTGAGTTGTACTCCATGTTGCAACAAATAATGCGACAGCAGTGCAAGATATCCCAAAGAAGTTGCAGTACTCATGCTGTCCGCCTCCTTCACAATATTTTGAAATATCAACCTTCCAAGATTGATCTTTCTTCGTGTCCTAATGGAGTACAGCAACAATGCCAGGTCTTTTACTAACCCTGAATTATGTGGAGCCAATAGCCAGTTAAGAATGCCAACTCTAAAAAGAACATTATACTTAGCTGTGAGTAATGACGCTGGCAGACTAGTCTCCTCTCCCCATGATTCGGTTCTATCTCCTGTAATCTCCTTCAGGACTTCTTCATTTACTTCAAGTCCTTCTTCGTAATTTCCCTTCACTTCAGTCTTGAACTTCAGAAATCTGTTGAGGATGGCTGGTGTAAATGGAATCCACTTCCCTCGAATGTACACCTTGGAAATTCCTTTGCTGGATGGAAGCAGGTTGCTGTAGAACTCTTGCACCAGTGTTAGACTATAACCTTCAGCAAAAATGGTTGACTTGTACAGACCTCTTTCTTTCAAAAAATTAGTTAGACCATACTTCAGAAATGCAGCATCATCAATAGATCTTTCAACCACTACTCCTCTCTTCTCAACCCTTTTGAACTTCTTCTTAGATTCCTTGTCTCGGAACCTCTCTTCATTATTATTGTCAGGCGCTTGACTTGCCTTCTTCTTCTTGCCTTTGTCTGCCTCAGTGGATTTTTTTATCCACCTGTTTTGCGGCTTCAGTACCTTGAGGGTCCTTCATTTTCTTTCCCTTTTTACTTGTTGAGGATTTCTTCTCCCCCTATTTCACTGCAGTAGTGCACTTCCTCTTCGGCCTAGGGCTGACTTCAGGATCAGAAAAGGACTTTCTCTTTGTAGCTTTTGTAGCCTTCTTCTAGTGATTGTGGGAGGATTGTCTTTTTCTTGCCAGATACTTTCAAAAGCTTCTTCTTCAATGGAACATCATCTGAACTGTGTGAACTTTCGAATGTTGTGTCAGGAGTTACAACATTTTCTATGACATGCTCTGCTTCTTCAGGATAACGGTGGATGCTTTCCAGAACTTCAGCAACTTCTTCTTCAGCACTGGTTGGAAGGTCTGCACTCTTCTCTCCAACGATTTCTTCAGCAATTACAAGAGTCGATTCTTTTTCCTGTTGCCCTTTTGGAACATCCTCCTTTGATGTTGTAGATGAACTGTAATCTTCTTCAGGTCGCTGGATGTATGCACCTGGAAAGGATTCACGAACCAATCTGAGAAGTTCATCTTGATCACTTTGCCCTGAAGGAGCGTCAGTGAAAGATGATCCGGCGTGTTCTGTGTTCTCAGTAGGAAGAGGAACAATGGCCTTTGTAAGATCCTCTGGTTCTTCTCTTCTGGGCGGGCTTCCATCAGACTTCTGTTTCTCTTCTTCTATTCGAGTGGCAATCTCCTGAGGGGTCACACGAGCACGGCGGGCCATCCTCTTGGTTCTCATCTTGATCTTAGATTTTCACTCCCTTCTTCTTCTTCGTCAGAGAATTAAAAACAAAATTGGGAAAACAATTGGGATTTTTAGGGTTTGTTTTTGAAACAAGAGGCCCCTTTTAAATACATGATAACTACCAAGCCGTCTCTTCATGTTTTTCAAAAAAAATAACTCCCTTCTTCTTTTTTTTATTTTTCCCTTTTTTTTTTTTAAATTTCACTAATCAAGGTATTTCGGTAGTTGACCTTCTAAGTCCTCAGTTCATGCTCTGCATGTTGCAACCTGATGTTGTAAACCTCTGACTCAGTTTTTCTATCATCACATGATTTGAAGTAGAGCACTCTGCATTTTCTCTAGGCACTTCAACTTTTCGAATCCACATCTTTTTGATGACAATAGTTTTTCCTCTGACTTTTCTTTTGATGGTTGCCTGCACATGACCAACTACTCTTCCGTTCTTCAAGTCTTCTTTTAATTTGTTGCACTTTGGTCTTATATGCCCGGTTTTCCCACAATGAAAACATGTAGGCACTTCTCTTATGTATTTCTTTTCGACTTTGATTTGCTCCACTTTCTGTTGAGTAGATGCTTTAATGAAAATAACTCCTACTCCTTCCGCCTTGACACTTGATGTTTCTCCAACATAGCCAATCCCTTTCTTGTTTTTGCTTGATCTTCCAACTGAAAGTATTTCATCAAGCTTGGTTGTGCCTTTGTTCATGGAATCTAGAACCTTTTCGGCATGGCTCAACTTCCTTTGACAATCTTTAAGTTCTTCCTCCAGATGTTTGTTTTGGATCATCATTTTATCAAATTTTGTGAGCATTAGTTTGTAACTCAGAAGAAGATCTTTTTCAGTCACCTCACCAAATTCAATGTCAGTACTGTCTGATGTCGTAACAGATGTTGTAACACTTTTTGTGACAGGTTTTGTTTTGCAGGTTGCCTCACTTATGACTACTGGAAAAGAGATATGATGGTTGCAGTTGTCTTCATCTTCTTCTTCCTCCATACTGTAGTCTGAGTCATCACTCCATTTGGCAATTAGTGACTTCCCCTTCTTTTTAAGAGTGTTAGCACACTCCAATTGATAATGCCCAACACCACCACACTACCAACACTTGATATTCTGTTGATTATCCTCTGTTTCTTCCTTTTCTTCTTTGGGAGCCTCTCTCTTTTCGAATCTGCTACCTTTCTTCTTGTACTTTCTGAAATGTTGTACAGCTCCTTTGACAGGAAAACAAACTCACCATCTTCTTCATCCTCATCATCTGTTACAACAATCTGTTGTACCTCCTTCTGCTTGATTGCTTCTGTCTTCAGAGCCAAGTCTTCCATTTTTCTCTCAGGGTTCAGGTTCATCTCGTACGCTTGTAATGATCCCATTAACTCGTTAAGCCTCATAGTAGTGATATCTCTTGCCTCTTCTATTGCGGACACTTTTGCATCAAATTTTCTTGGAAGATACCTAAGAGTCTTTTGCACTAACTTTTTGTCAGAGTACTTCTTCCCAAGTTGATAGGCTTGATTTGCAATGTCCATTAGCTTTGCATTGAAGGTGGCTATTGTCTCTTCCTCTCCTATCCTGAGGTTTTCAAACATGGTAGTCAACATTTGAAGTTTAGAGATTCTTACCAAGTTTGTGCCTTCATGGATCGTTTAAAGAATCTCCCAAGCTTCTTTGGCACTTTCACATGTAGCAACATACTTGAACTAGTTCTCGTCTACTCCTCCAAAAATTGCATTTAGAGCCTTTCCATTTGCATTAGCTCTCTTCATATCTTTGGCACTCCAGTTAATCTTCTTCTTCACAGTCTCATTCTTGTCTTCATCAACTTGAGTTGGAGGGAACCATCCATCTTCAACAGCTATCCAGGCACTCTCATCTAGAGACTTAATAAACACCATCATTCTTGTCTTCCAATAAGAATAGTTAGACCCATTGAGCAATGGAGGTCATGTGACGGATGCTCTTTCTCTTTCGGCCATCTTTGGAACTTGCTAGGACCTCACCGACCTTGAAACCAAGGCAAACATGGCAACCTAAGCTCTGATACCACTTGTTAGTTCAACCGGTTGAGGTTTGTGTGTTAGACGATCGCTCAATCACTCATAAAAAAGCTCACACAAACCAAACAAGAAGGAGACACAAGAAGTTGGTAACCCAGTTCGGCATCAACTCGCCTACATCTAGGGGGCCAAGCCCGAAGACAAACAATCCACTAAAAGAGGAAATAAAAGAAGAGCACAAACACTTTGTCACTCTCTCACTCAAACAAGAATACAACCCTCTCTAGATTGTCCGGTGCCTCTCTACTCCCTCTTTCAAGAGTCGCACCCAATCTCAGACCAAGGTAGTATATATAGACGCCTCAATGTCCCAAATATGGCGTATACCTCTTTTAGAATCTCCGCGGCTACTAACTTTAGAACTTTCCGAAATTAGCTGTTGCAACTTCTGTTGTAATATATGTTGCAACATGGCCCTGACTGCTGACTTGACTGAGTTCTGGTTACGTTGCTAAGTGACCTCAAGATCCATTAACAACCTGGTCATGCTTAGTCCGAGTCGATGCAGCTCGATTACCTGATCCTGACTACAGGTTACTAACTTACCTCCTCAGCTCCTCATCACGCAGCCCCCTTGCAAGGGGCGCACTCCTTTGTGCGTCTTCATGAAACTTTCCAAACTTAATCTTCAATTCACCCAAGTTTGGTCTTCAAATCTTCTACCAAAGATCTTCAATCAGTCAGCTCAATCATGCCATAATTAGGCATGTTTTCAAACATACCCTTAATAGTCTTCATCCAAATCTATTAAGGTTCTTCAAATCATATCTTCAATATTCTTCAAATCTTTCCATTGATAGATATTTCTTCATTTAAGCTCCATCCATATTTAGTCTTCAATCACATCTCCTAAATATGGTCTTGATGAGATCTTGCCTTCAAGTTGTTGCTTGCTTAATCCACTTGCCAAAAATAGCTTCATCAAGATCTTCAAAAATATTTGTCTCCTATCCAAGCCATCTTGCCATGTCACCATGCTATCCATGTCACCATTTATGCCACATCACCATGGTTGCCACGTCACCTTGACTAGGTGTCAAATTATGCCAACTAAAAGTGCCTTTGCACTAACAACAAGATCTGCATTCTTCTTTGATTGCATGATGAGCTCTGCATTTGGCCGATCATTGTACTCAATCTGATTTGGACATCAAAGAAACGCATCAAACAGCAGGGTTAGAAATTTGATTTAGCAAAGTGTCTTATTATGACACTATGTTCTTTCTAAATGCATGCAATATTTCAGGATAATACCAAAGTCTCATTTAGCCTTATATCAACAATTTTGAAAACATTATCAGCACTGTCAACATAGACCATTCTCTCTGTACAAAGATGCAAATTAACGACAGGCTAACAGCCAAGAAGCAGGAATTTTACTTTCACCATGTAGTATATCACTCCCTTAATGATTTAAAATTTGAAAGAGAAGTATCTATGTAGTCATCCATGGAGCAAAACAGTAATTATTCAATGACATCTTGCATGACAATATGCCTTAAATAATCACAGGGACATAAAAGAGAAGGTAATATATCCAGTACTGGTAAGAAAGACACCAGTGAGCATGAACAGTCTACAGGTACAGGTCCATCACGGCCATTAATTAACTCATTTAAAAAGGAAAGTTGCACATTTTTTGCAAATTTCTCACCAATGTTTCTGTTCATAATTATTCACTGAATTTTAGAATATTACATTCCAAACTATCTAGGGTCTTCTATCTGACTTTGAGCAAACATAAAGATTTTGTAGGAAATTCCATGCAATTACACTTCTGAGCGTATCAATACAAATAGGAGGTTTTATAAGGATAGACATGCAAAAATCTATTGAGTCAAAAAACCTTACCCGCCATTTCGCAGCATCTGGCTTCTTCCCTGTGAATAAGGTGGATACAAAGAAGAAATAAGATTTTCATTGCTAGGAAATGGAAAGATAATTTAGCCATCTAGTATAAGCACTGACCAGTGGATATATGCCTTTTGAGTACCCGTTGCATGGAAGTATCAAGGTCAATATCAATGAACCTTCAATAGAAAAAAAGAAAGATGAGAGACATAAAGCCTCTATACATAAGAGACATGAAAAAAAATTAAAAACTATTTTATTATAATTTGTTTAAGATTAATGCCAAAGTTACCATTTCTCATTGAATATAAATGCAATCTCTTTCCAAATTCCTTCTTCGAAAAACAAGTAATTTACTTCTACGATAAATATAAATAAATAAATAAACTAAAACTTGATATATATATATATATATATATATATATATATATATATATATATATATATATATATATATATATATATATATATATTGAAAAGGTGGATAAACCACTTCTATTAAGCACCCGGAAGCAAAGCACCACTAGATGTGGTAAGCGAACACTGAAGGCCTTGAGGTTGGCCTTTTGTTCCTCGTTCTTATCTTGTTGTTGTTATAAATATATTATGGTATCTTTGCTTCTCCAAAATAGTATATAATAAGATGCTAAAATTAGCGATTTAAGAGAACATACTCACGTGCCTTACAATATCCGATTTTAAATAACTGATTATCAACATAATCATCATCACATCACTATAAATGCAAAATAATAATACAAAATTTGGCCCATATAATAATCTTAAAATTAGAACACAAGAGAATCCAACTTTGACAGAATCCCTTCCTAAAATAGATAAAACCAGAGAAATTAAATCTTCTGAACCATGACAGAACAATTACTCTTGGATCAATTAAAACAAAATCAAAACTTAGTGCTTAGAGAGACAAAATTTATGCTAGTATTGAGGACGCCATTGAAACCCAATTTCCCAAAACTAATAAACAAGATTTGGTTTTTTGGAAATAGAAAACTCAATACGTTTACATACATGGGTGATAAAACATGATAACTAAAGTGAAGCCCAAGCATAAACCCACTCCTATTGCAATAGATTCGATGAAAAGTTGAGACAATTCAACAACACAAAACAACAACATTAATGGCTAAAAAAAATACATCAACAGAGAGTGCAATAACCTACCTCGACAAATAAAAGAATAACTCGCGATGAGAAGATCCTATTGTCCTTGCCACGAGCACCACCACATACAAAGAAGAAGAAGGCAAGGCAAGGTTTGTTCCTATGAACTTTTTTTTTTTTTTACAACGTCAGATGATCGTGGATGGAGGGATAGAATCATGCCGCGAGATTTGGTAACCGATAAGAGGATGGATTGTTTAAAATTTAGATTAAAGAAAAAGCTAAAAGTTTAAAATTAAACTAATGATAAATATATATATTAAGTTATCGAGGGGGTGTAGAACTACAGCAATGGAGTCCCAGTTCCAACAATGTAATGGCAAGTTGGAGAGTCGAATTCATTGGTAATTACCATATGCAATATCATGGGAGCAAAACTCCAACATCCACAACGAAAGGCTAACAGTGCAATGACCAAGATTGGAGTTGAACGATAAAGGGCTACTCCTGGCCACTAAGATCACAGCTCTCACCGAGTTCATAATGAGAATGAAGTAGTCATCATAAGGAAAGATATAACCGCCTGGTTCGAAATTCAAGATCACCGGCAGTGCGGCATAGAGTGATTTCGACCTAGCATTCCCTAATAAGACCTTAATGATAATCATCTTTAGCAAATCTTCTTTAGACTTGATGAAATCTTCAGTTATAGGCAGAGACTCTCAGGGAAGGAAGATTTGATGAAACTTGGTTAGCTTTTGAGGAAGAGGGGATGTGCAACTGCGGCCGGGCTTCCGAAGAAAAATTCTTAGACCTTTGTCGTCTTCTATCTCCATCATTGGCTTGAGACTAGGAGATCTATTAGGACAATTGATTGCAATGTACCTAGCTTTGGCACAACGTCAATAAGTTAACTAGTGACAACACTCATCTACAAAATATCTGGGTTGCAAGCATTTGTTACAGAAGTTCAAATCCAAAGATCGGTGATGATTTTGTTACAATCTTAAGTAGTAGTAGCTGCAAAATTAGAGAAGTCAAGCTGCTGAAGTGGAGGCAAAGGAAGAGGATTTGAAAAATCAGCTGTAAAGAGATAAGAAGGGAAAATGACTTAAGTTAACCCTTATAGTTGCGCCTGGTACTCACAAGAAGGAAGGGTATGGAAATAAATTCAATATGAATGAAGCAGTATGGAAAAGGGGAAATTACATAAGTTACCCATGAACTGTTACTTCTGTTAGACTGAAGGACCAAGGGCATTCTCGTCCGTCAACAGGTGAAGAAGTGAAATGACATTAATTACCCTCTGTTGTTACTTCAGTTAGACTGGGGAATTAAGGGTAGTAATGTCCATCCGTGGTACAATGAAATCAATTATAAGAGCAGCTGCTGGAATAGAGGAAAAACACAGCAACTAGCCTGGGGAATCTCCTCTTCTTCTTGTCTTCTTCTTTCTTCCTTTATTCCAGTGGGAATGGTGATCATCTAGTAAAGAGCCCCTGCTCTTGTGGATCTTGGATCTCCAAGTGTAGAACCTCTAATCTGAGAAGTAATTGGCAGTGATCTTGTGTGTGTGTATTCAATGTCTTATGCTAAGTTATTGTTGTTATTGTATTAATTATCTTTGAGTGTTGTGTTGCTTTGGATTTTCTCTATGTGTCTTCCTGATCAGTAATTAAATTTCCTTGAGTTGTGATGTTTTAGTGTTGCTCCAATCCGAAGAGCTCTTGTTGTATCTATTGTTGTTATCATTATGCATCAATTATCAATTGTTGTTATCATTCTGCATCAGGTTCAGAGACGCCTTATGCACCGTTTTCCATTCAGAGACGCTAATGGGATGATCCTCCTGACATTGAGCCGACCTAGAAGGATTGCAAACCGCATCAGTGAAGGAAACACCATCCCTCACCAGTGAGTTGGAGGTTTGATGACCTAGTGTTTTGATAAGTGAATGGGATAAGAGAAAGAAGAGCCTCGATGAGCTCCTCCACGAGCTCCACCACGAGCACCACTTTGACCACTGCTTAGGAACTTCATTGCCACTCAAGAGCTACAATGATAACTATTCCATAACTTTAAGCGTAGCAAATTACTAAGAAGAAGTTTGTTACTCGTAAGGTGCATATTAGTCAATTTACGGTGCTACTCAAATTTAAATCGGAAAAAACTCGAGTAGCTAATTTGCTGGAGAAGGGTTTAATAAAGCTTGGGATTGGGGAGCCATTCCTTAAAATGGATTCTCAGGATGAATCATAGTGCTCTAGAAAAGAATTGTTGGCTGTGTTACCCCGGAAGCATTCTCTAGATCGGCCCTGCATCTCATCATCTCGACTTCATAAGAAACTTGGATTCTCACTATGGTGTACAACTCTCAGGTGCTTTCTGGCTATAAAAGTCTTTTGAAATATTTGTCTAATATCTCCCTTCTTAACTATCCTTGGCTTATCTCTGGTGACTTCAACGCCATCGCCAATGTTGAGGAGCATAAAGGTGGTTCTTTTAGAAATTATTCTTCTAAATCAAACTACTTTTCTTCTTTTATTTTTGACAATAAACTTTTAGATCTTGGTTTTATTGGTCCCTTTTTTACTTGGAGTAATAACTAGGAAAGTTTAGCTCGCAGGTGGGCTAGACTTAACCGTTTCCTTGCAAATTCAACTTGGCTTTTAAAGTATAAATTTTTCTCAAATCAGCACTTTGTTCAGATTAATTTTGATCACTTTCTGATGTTTTTAAATGCTCATAATTTCTTTCAGATATTTAAAAACATTTTCCTTTTTAATAATTTTTGGCTTGACTATGAAGTTTGTCATGATAGCATTCTTAATGGTTGGAATATTCACTATGGTGCTTCTCCTATGCACTCCTTTGTCCATTCTATTTCTCATACTAAGCAAAATATTCTCAGGTGGAAGCACATGGGAGTTAGTCATATTGAGGAAGAAATCCAATATTGAGAAAGAAATTCAATCCATAGAAGCTATTTCTTTTTTTACAGATGGAAACTGGACAAACATTTATCTTAGAGCTCCCCGAAATAGGCACAATGTGCTACTTAGACAAAAAGCGATTTATTGGGAGCAAAGAGCTAAAAATCTATGGCTAAACAAAGGTGATCAGAATTCCAACTTCTTTCATAGTTCAATCAAGATTAGGCGGCACAGAAATAGAATAAAAGCCATCAAAGATAAAGCTAGTAGCATCTTTACTGGGCAAATTGATATTGATAATTGTTTCATCCAATATTATAAAACTCTTTGGGCTTCTACTTCTAATTACAATCTTAATGCTTTGATCAATGCTATGCTGGATGATTTTCCTATACTTAGTGAAGAAGATCAAGTGGATCTTATTAGACCTATCTCCAAAAGAGAAGTTTGTAAGACACTCACTTCTATGCCTAGGGGAAAAAGACCTGGGCCTAATGGGCTAAATGTGGAGTTCTATAATTTTCTATTGGAATCTTATAGGTGATTATCTTTATAATGCTATTTCTTATTTCTTTAATACTGCCCAATTTCTCTTTGTAATGTTTGCTACAAGGTAATAGCTAAGATTTTGGCCAATCTATTATGGTCGGTGATTCATACTTTGGTGGGTCCTGAATAAAATGGATTTATTCTAGGCCATGGCATTTATGATAACATAATTTCAGCCTAGGAAATAGCCCATAGTTTAGAATTTGATTCCTCTACCCCCTAGGATGATGATAAAGTTTAATATTGAAAGAACCTTCAATACAATTGAATGGGTAGCTATTCTTGCCATGCTTAGGAGAATGAAGTTCCTTGATCTTTGGATAAATTGGATTCGAGCTTCCTTGTCTTCAGCTTTTTTTTCCTTTGTGATTAATGGCCAGCATTCTTCCAGGATATGCAGTAGCAGGGGAGTCAGACAAGAAGATCTACTTTCTCCTTTACTCTTTATGCTGACCTCTCAAACTCTCTCTACTATTTTAAATAAAGCTCTCTATCTCAATCTTGCTACAGGTTTTAATCCAAATCTCACAAGAGACTTTAATAACTTGATGTTTGCAAATGATCTTATCCTTATTACTAAAGCCTCTAGGAAAACTGCTAGAGATTGTCTTCTCTATCTCGATCTTGATAAAAAGCTTACTGGTCAAACTCCCAATCCTTTTAAATCAGCAATCTTTCTTCTTCTTGGTGTAATTCTAAGGTTGCCAAAGCCATTTCTAGAATTTTAGACATCAAGATAGGTCAGTTCCCTTTCACTTATCTTGTGGCGCCTATTTCTCCTAGAAGGCTCCTGGTCAACCAATTAAATATTCTTCCAAAAAAAATCAAATATGTTATCCATTCTTGGAATCATGCTTCCATCTCAACTGCAAGCCGTATTGTTTTCATCAGCAGTACTATCCTTGCAACCCCAATTTATCTCCTTTTTGTCATGAATCTTTCTAATTCAATTCTGGATGCTATTTCCAAGTTGGCTTGGAATTTCCTTTGGGGAAAGGTTGGCAATTGTAGTGGCTTCCATTCACTAAGCTAGACTCTCATTACACTTAAGAGAACTGAGGGAGGGTTAGGAATCAGGGATCTCAGACTAGTCAAACATTCTCTCATGGACAAAAATTTCTTTGCATTTTGAATTCTGAGAATAAAATATGGATTGATATTTTTTAAAAACAAGTATAGCTCTTGCCATCTTTGAGATGATATCAAGCCCTATTATTCCTTGTGGTTTTCCAAATCGATCTACAACTATTCTGATTTCCTTAGACCAAATCTCCAATTCCTTTTGGTTAACCCCTCACATGTGGACTGGCAGACAGATTATTGTATCTTTGATCTTCCCATCTGTTATAAGCCTGCTTTCCTTAACATGGATCTTTCCTTTGAAGATTTTGCATTTCAAGGATCTTTTGGTTGACAATGCCTTTCACACTACTTCTTTAGAAATGATTTTTGGTTAAAATCTAGATTTGAATTGGATCAAAAACATCAAAATTGATATTACTAGTGACAATCTCTGAGCTTGGGCTCCTCAAACTCATAAGCCCACCATTTCTGCTTTCATTTATGATGTTATTTGCAGTAATTGCAACACTTTTGATCCTTGGAAAGGCCGGAGCTATATTTGAAAACTTTGAGCAAATTAATTAAGGGGGATTTACTTTATGCATTAAATATTGGGCCCCATATGCATTGTCCTTTCTGTGAGTTGACAAAAGAAATAGCTGAGCATCTTATTTGGAATTGCATTAAGCTTAGACATCACTGGCTTAGAGTTATTTCCATGATTGATATGAGCACCAAAGGTATTAATTTTCTTCAATATGGTGATTGGCTAACTCATAATTTTAATTCTAGAACAGGGGGTCTTGGGCTAAAGCGTTGATTGCTTCGATGGCATGGGTTATTTGGAAATAGAGATGTAATTATATCTTCAAAAAGACTAATCTTGGTGATAAGTGCTAAACAGATCATATTTTCTATATCATTTATACTGCATTTAGCATGAAATTGTACTTATTTAGCATCTCATCAGTACGAAATTTGATCCTTTTGTTCACAATGACCTTTATTTCTATTTTAGAAAGAAAGTAATGAATTCGAGGATGTTTTTAAGCAAAATAAAGCAAATTGCTAAATCAAGGCTACACCATGACTCACAACGAGCGTTATGGCAACACACAACACCTGTTGTCTAGACTTACCACTACCGTAATCAAGTCATGGCAGCATGAGCTCACTGGTAGCAATATAGAAGCCATAACAGCCTTACAACGGCCGTTGTGAAGTCTATAACCACCATTGTTAAGACACATTACTCCTAACGATAATGCCAGGATGTGACTTGGAGCCCAAGCAACAACTTACTCACAACAGGAATCACAACACCTGTGGTGAGGCCGTGGCTGAGCCAATTACTATAAATACCCCAGTATTTTCTAAATTCGGGGAGACACTTTTGCTGAAGAAGCTAGGACGGCCGAATTTCTAGAGATTTGAGCGGAGGGAGATGGAGTTTCTTCCATATTCCAATACATTCCGGCGGATTTCTCAAGAGTACATCAACAAGCATCTTTGGAGAGGATCGTGCGTGACAGGCATATTCAAAGATCATCATCAGAGAAACATGAGTGGCACACATCATCAGACAATCTTATTATCCTCTAATCCCCATCTTCAGAGAACTATTGGAGGAAGTTAGTCTATAAATACATTAAACGCTTATTTCTTCTTTATTTGGTCTTGTGGTTCTCTTGTGCTTTGATGATTTATTTTGAATGATCTATAAGAACCTAATTCGAGGGAAATTGTATGTCTAGGTCCCTCAGTTATTATTTATGAATCTTGATTGATTAATACAAATTGTTCTAGTTTTCATAATCATTGCAAGTTCTTAATTGATTGTTACATATTGATGTGGACAAGGAGGATATGCCCCCATATTGATGACGCCCATGCCATGATAGATCTATGCATGTTTTAAGAGGTTAAGCATAGCTAGGTTTCCGGATTAGGGGTTGATTGTCCCTTAGGCTTAGGGTCTGATTGGTATCTTCTCGTGGGATTCCCGTACTTAAGGCAAACATAGGAGGCTAGGGTGGAAAAGATTCCATCTTAAGTTTCTAGTAATTTAGACCAAGTCGCCGTGGCTTATTGGGCGTAGTAGGCCTTTGAATTCCCCCGGTTTGAACCTAGAACACGATTGGCACTTAACACCTACCATAATTAATAATCAAGACAACTTTAGTACATACTCCCAACTCCTTCTAAGCGTGCTTAACATTGTCTCCAATTGTATTGTTTAATAGTGATGTTAAGTAGAGCTAAAGAAAAAGCATAAATGATTAGACTATTGATTAAGTGAAAAGGAAGTAATATGAGCCTCTCGCCGTCCTGGGGAAATATGACCCTCGTGCTAACCCACGAGATATCACTTGACGACCCGTACACTTGCGGCATAACGGACCAATTATAATATTAAGTGCATACTTGCATGCTTATATATTTGCATAATTTAGACACCCATAACGCGTTCGTCACTTGGCCTCGATAATCTTATTTCCAAAGCAAAAGCCTTTTGCAATGATTTCTTCAAAGCTTCAAGGAAAATCTACAGTGAGTATTCTCTGCCTTCTTCTCCCTTAGACCATTTTCTAGTTTTCATTGATGCTTCTTGGCATGATACCACTAAAGAATCTGGTCTAGGTTTTTTAATACTCTCTAAATCTAGCAAACTTATGCTTGAAGGATCTTTGGGACCAATTCACACTTTGTCAAATAAATGCCCAAATAGGTGCAATAGTCCAAGCACTTCAAATTTGTAAAGATAACAATTGGCACACAAGCAAAGTCTTTTGCGACTGTCCAGGAATAGCTCAACTGATCCAAAACCATCTTCCCTGCATTGCTTGGAGATTCAATCCAGAGATCCAAAAATTAAAAAATTTGATTGCTGAATTCCAGAACATTTCAATTGTTACCATTCCAAGAAAAGACAACAATATTGTAGATGAATTAGCCATGCACGGAAGACTCAACCTTCAGCTCTCTCTTTACTTCCGTGGATTGAATAGGCCAAATTGGATTGAAGACCTCTGCATTCAGAGAAACCTTCACTCATCTTTTGTCTTCCTTTTTGTTGCTTTAGCTTCTTAGCTCTTTTGCTATATAATAATAATAATAATAATAATAATAATAATAATAATAATAAATCGGAAGAATCTTTGTTATCAAGGTGAAAGCCTGAAAAGACTCATGATGAAAATGTAAAGAGCTACGATTACCTACCCTAAATTATCAAACTCCTTATGGAAGTCACTACCCTAAAAAGCGACAAGTTCCTAGTTTTTTTCGCTCAAACCGGCCCGATCAGTTAGTGTTTGACTACTTTGGAAATTAGTCAAATGTCTTTTTTGGAGCTATCTTCACCAAACATGATTGATTGGATATAAATTTGGGAAGCATGAGTTTCTTCTTTATTTAACCATTTTGCTTGGTTAATTTCCGGGGGAGTAATAATGCAAAATTTGTGGTTCTTCTTTTTGGTGAAATTTGATATATGATTCATGTGTCATGTCTAAGTTTCTTCACAAATTTATATATATATATTAAAAAAAACTAGTTGATTGTTATTAACTATATAATAATATGCAAATTTCTTCACTGTACTCATTGAATTTGTTTTGTTTTTTTTTTTTAACTAATAGACGCAAGCGCACTCTATTTAAGTGATTGTCAAGAGATAGACAGGTGTGGAGGTGCACCAGTTACGATAGCTTACGAAGCTCCTAAAAAAATTCCTCTGCCTTATAATTCTAGAGGAGTGAAACCACTGTTTTTCAACAAGAGATTCACACCCGACAGTAAATAGTACTAATGAACAGTGTTGGTTCAAGTGTACAGTGTATAAATAATATAACCGGGGCAAAGATTCAAACCATGTCCTTCTCCTTAGCACTCTTATGTCATACCATTGGGCTATCCAATGATTGATCTTGTTGAATTTGTCAATAATAATAATAATAATAATAATAATAATAATAATAATATGCAACTTTAAAATGGATAAAGCCATAAAGGTGAATAAAGACAGTACATATATTTACATAAGTGGATGATTGTATACATAATTCAAAATGATTGTTTATAAACCTTGACAACCTGTAAACATGCATAGCTGCATCGTACAGTGACTGGGAAATAAATAAACTCTTTCCAGCGCATTTTGAAAAATCTAAACTCAAAACGAGCAATGCGTATGAATCACATGATTACTAATTTTCCCTGGCCGTCGCAATTATTGATCGGTCATATAATTAATTAAGCGCAGTTCCTCATGTCATAGCCATAGTAGCATCGACTGTATAATTAATTAAGAGCACTTCCTCTTCATGTCACAGCTATAGTAGCATCGCCTGCATGTATAATTAATTAAGAGCACTTCCTCTTCATGTCATAGCCATAGTAGCATCGCCTGTATGATTAATTAAGACTGTATAATTAATTAAGAGCACTTCCTCTTCATGTCATAGCCATAGTAGCATTTAAGACTGTATAATTAGTTAAGAGCACTTCCTCTTCATGTCATAGCTATAGTAGCATCGCCTGTATAATTAATTAAGAGCACTTCCTCTTCATGTCATAGCCATATTAGCATTTAAGACTGTATGATTA
Organism: Dioscorea alata; assembly: GCA_020875875.1. Lineage (NCBI taxonomy): Eukaryota > Viridiplantae > Streptophyta > Magnoliopsida > Dioscoreales > Dioscoreaceae > Dioscorea > Dioscorea alata. The sequence continues at coordinate 16,391,443 of CM037025.1, read as the reverse complement.
ATTAAGAGCACTTCCTCTTCATGTCATAGCCATAGTAGAGCACTTCCTCTTCATGTCATAGCCATAGCATCTCCATCTCCATCTCCATCTCACACCAGTTAACCTCCTAATGCAATCCTCCGAGCTTAGCCAACAACAAGCTAACGAAGTCACAGTAGAGGTCCAAAATGACCATCAATCGATCTCAGATGTCCAAAATGATCATCAATCGATTGAGCTTCTTCAGGAACGACGAGCTGAAGAAATCACAGTTGATATCCAAGATGGTCAGGAATTATTCATAATTTTCAGAAAAACATATGAATTGTAACAAATAATTTCTCATTAATAAAATAACAAACCAAATTCAATATGTCATATAATAAACATAAATATAGTAATATTTCAAATTTATGAGAATAAATTTTCAAAAGTTTTGAATAAAAAATATATAAATAAAATAAATAAATAAATGAATTTTAAAAAATGATAAATTACATTTATTAGAAAATATAAGAAAAAGTATAACAAAAGACACCACAACACCCTGACAGCCACATTTATAAAAAGGAACAACACACAATACAAATCCACTGGATGCAGAAGAAAGTGGGTGAATAAATTTATGGGATTATTTGTCTTAAAAAAACATTTTTAAAAATCACTTTATCAAGCAAAGATTTTTTTCTTTACAAAAATATTTAGCAAAATATTTATACCAAGGCACACCTTCATTGAAGTTTCTAAAGCTACATAATGCTAGAAAATAACCTTCCGAAATCGACAGATGTACTCATTTAACTTAGAATTCAACGCATTTTTATATACTCTTTGTGTTCCTTTTTATCTGTAGTGGTTAATTGAATCTCACATATCAAGTAATTTAGTTATTTATCAAAATTTTCTAAGAAATTAGTTAGTTTTTCCAAATTACCCCTAATTTATTCATATTTGTTTTTCATATTTAATTTCAATAAAAGAGTTTAATAAAGTATTAAGGGTAATTTTGGAAAAAAAATAATAAATATTTTTTTATATTTGAAAGTAATAAATAAAAGAAAACATGGATTTATGAAAAATAAAAAGAAACGGAGGGAGATTAGAAGATAAGTGGAACTAGGCATGTGATGTAGAAACAAAAGAAACGCCCAATATGTATATATATAGTAGCTGATATGTAGCATGACCTGCTTTACCAGCATAAGCAAGTCTTCTATTATAAAATGTGAAAAGTATGGCCCGTTGTTAATTGGAGAAATGTTGCAATTATTGAGACATTAGATTCAAACATGCTTTCACCCTTTTCTCAATGTCTCTACTTAGATTTAAGAATGGGTTCATTCACTATTTTTAGTTAAACCCATTTATTGGGAAAGTCTGGTAGTACACAAGTAGTTGTCACATTAAAAGATGGCAAAGTTATCTTTCCACATCACGCCTTCACAATAATATACAGTAGACAATGGGATAAGATGCAAATTGGATATGGTTCATGCAGAAACCGCACTTAATAGAAATAATCTTTAGAAAATTATCGATCTTATTAAAATTACTTATGAATAAGAAAAGATACTGGAAATTTAGCTATTTTTGAATCCATTGAACAAATGATCAGATTTTGTGACTTTTCTAACTGATCGCATGCAAAAGAAGAAATCATAACCCTAATTAGAAAATGCCCAAATTGTAAGTTGAATTGTTGTCATGCGTCAACTAGGGACTACACTTTATTTATAAGCAAACTTATAGCCCATTATAGACTTGATGATTTTATTCTCGAGAATTTTGCACAGTTCTATATAATCCTACATATCTAATTATGATTATGACCTAATCTAAAATTTAGATCACTATAATCAACTCTTTTGAATCAAAGATGGCAATATATATTTGAGGAAACTTGTTCGACGTGGGATTTGGAGTTTTTGGGTGTTAATCAAGTAAGTACCCGCATATAAATGATACTATATGTATAAACTCAAAAAGTTTTTGGTTTTTCCTTACTTCTGAAAGTGCCAAACGAAAAGAAAAAAAAACTTTGTTATCATTATTATATATTATTACTGTACTTGAAGCTTTGATGTTTAATATTATTATGTTTATAATTTTTATTTTTATTTATTAAATTATGTATTATTGAAATTCACTTCGAGATATTTTGTCTTCTTGAATAAATAGACATATTTTTAGTGAAATTGGGATCATTTGAATCTTGTTATTTCGACTTTGTTGAATATTTGATAAGAATTATTTTGACACAGTACTCGTAGTCCCCAAATTAACTTTGCAATAACCCTGTCACTGGGGGTTAAACACTGACCGTGTCGACATGTACTCTGTTATAGAAACTGCAGTTTCCCACCGTTCCGTCGGTGAAGAATAACGGCCTCTGATAATTCTGGCTCGGGTCACCGAGGGTAAACAAATGAGCTCTGACATTCTGGCTCGGGTCACCGAGGTTAAATATATGAATTCTGTTATTTTGTTTTGGCAATAATTGTTTGGGGGACCTATATGCTCAGTTTTTGACATATGTGTTATTTGAAATAAATTTGATTTTTGTTTTATTTTTGTTTTTGATAAATTATTATTGTTTTGTAAATGATCCCTATATTTTTAGTGGGTTACTTACTGAGCTGTCAAGCTCATAATCTTGTTGTTGATTTTTTTTTCAGATCTGGGTTGTTTAATACAATAGACATCTTAGCGAACTAGCGAGAGATTGTGTTCTTGATCATTTCTAAATTTGATCTATATTTCTGTTTGTGTGAGTATTTGATTTATGTATAGAACCCCAGCTTGTATTTGAAGTTGGAATTTTTGAACTTTGTAAACTTCTGTTGTTGACCTTTGAAATTACAGTTGTGTTAGATTGTTTGTTTTGTTTTGGATCAGGTTTGAGGCCTTGCGTGCCTACTTGGTTACGGCCTTGTAGGTATGCGGCCATTTGTCAACGCTTTGGGTTCGGGGCGTGACAAATTTAGTGGTGTCAGAGCTTTAGTAAAATTTTGATGTTATTAGTGTGTTCGATCAAAAGTTTAGTTCCAGTTTTGACCTAACCTATAGCTTTGACTTGTATCCTTGAACTTCTGCCTTTGATTGGTCTTTTGTTACTGACTTGGTTTTTTTTTTTTAGCACCCTTCGAGTGAAGTCTACTAGTGACTCTCTTTACTCTCAGTAAAGAAAATTTTGTGGTCATGTATTGTTTGCAATTTATTAGCATGTTTAGTAGTTACCTATTTGCATTAATTTGCCTTGTTTTTCAAGCGAAGGAAAATCTTATGGATTGATGATCTTGGACTTTTGGGACTAGAAAAGGTTGTGGTTGTCGCTATATTTTCCTTTAGATGCCTTTACTTTAAATTCCTTGTCGGAAGTTGCATGTTGGGATATGAGTAATTGGTTTTGGTAATTTGAATTGAGGGATCTTGCTTTGGTTGGAATTTATGATTGGAATTTGTCTGATTATATTGTATCTGATTTTGTTTGGACACGACGATAAATGATTCATGAAATTACAGATTTGATGATTTGAAAATAAAAAATGATTAGAGTGGAGCTCTTGTATGGTTATATATAGAAGCATAAGTATTGTGATTTTCAGGATTTGATTTGAGATGACTGAAATTATACCGCAAATTTAGAGACTTTAGATATAGAACCTGGAGAATCTTAAAGCTAGAAAATTGTGGTACTTTTCCATACATACCTACCTGCAAAATTTTGAAGTTATCAAATTTCTATTCTAAGGGTTTGCTCCTTTAAATATGTATATCACGGATGGCACTGTGATGTAGGACCTTAAGGTTAAATGGCGTTTTTGATGATTTTAGAGGAATATTTGGCCAAAGCGCCAAATAGAAAAATTGTTTAATATGTTCTTAATTATCTGTCTGTAAAATATCTCTGCAATTGGATGTGTATTTTAGAAGATATTCATGATCTTGTAAGACTACCCTGGAATATAAATGTGCTGAAATTGTGTGAGATTCATATTGATGCCATAATTTGAGGAAAGCTAAGAATATTATGAAACTTGGTCACATTGTATCTTGGTGAGTCTAAATTTATTTGAAATAGGAATCATGTGGTTTGGTAAGTTTGAGTACTGCTATAATATTCTATTTGAGGAAAAAAAAATCAGGCAAATTTATGGTTTGTGCATACTTGATGATTGCTAATGTAATGATAATGTTATTGCATTGTTGATGTTAGTAAGATAAAAAGATATTTATTGAGCCAGGAATTTTTGTCAAGGCTACTTGTTTCCAAAATGAGTAATGTCTTTTTCCTATTGCTATACAGTGAAGTTTTGACTTATGATTTTTGTTGGTTCTATTAGCAATTTGATCTTTACTTAATGAGGAAAAATTATGGGTGTCATGATATTGTTGGACTTGAGTATGTGCATAATTTTGATGTTCTTTCTTATTTTGAGCGATGCTTGTTGGTTGTAAAATCGGGTCCATGATAATCATGTTGGGTGATTTTAGTAAGCAACATGTATTCTAGTATATGAGAAAAAAACTGATAGGATTTTAATATTTTCAAAATCTGGTTGATTTAGTCATCATATACATGGGATGCAGGAGGCATTGATGTTTCCAAATGAATTATTTTGATGTATTGCGATGGTGGTATTATATTTGTGCTTTTAAGTCCTATTTGATGTTGGATGACAAGTAACATGATAATAGATTCTTAGACTGATGATTAACAGAGCATGTCAAAGCATTGATTTCTAAGTTATGTTTGATATAAGTTGGAGTCAACCCAAGATTTGTTTGTTGTTCATTTATTGTGACCTTTGTTGTCAATTTTCAGATTAATATCATAGCCAAGTTTTGTTTGAATCCCTTGGTCTTTGAATTTTTGGGTAATCAAGTGAGAATTTAGAGGACTAAACTCATTTTTATGGGGTAAGTGTTGTGAGCCCCACATCTTAATTAAATCCTAGCCATCGGTTTAATTTTAATCCTAGCCATTGATATTTTCTTTTAATCTGAGCCATTGATATTTTCTTTTAATCCTAGCCATTGATTTGTTTCTTTAAAATTTCAAAACCCTAGACACCTCTTCGCCTCCTCCATTTTAGATCGCCGTTAGGAAAAGAGAAGATGTAGCCTCATCTTCCTCTCCCTCTTTGCGGGTGGTGTCGGCAGCGAGGATGGGAGAAGGATCTCGTCATCCAGGGTTGATTTAGTGTTATTGTTGAGGTAAGCATCTTGTTTCAGGGATTTTTGACCAAATTGTAGAATTGTTGTTTTCTAGATCTTGATCTGTTATTGTCGGATGTTAGTGATGGATTGGTTAGGTTAGCTTCTTGTATGAGGAGTTTGAGTTTAAATTGATTAGGTTTCAGATTTCGTTTTTGATAATGGAAGAAATCCCTCTTCGATTTTAGGGGTCTTAAAGGCAGATTTTGGAAGAGTAAAATAAGAAACTTGTAGAGTTAGATGTTGGCTAAGTACCTGCCAAATTTCAGAATTTTTGAAGTTGTATCCTGTAAGGTATAGCTTTTGAATGCAGGTGCGTCATGTAGGATTTCTGTGCAGGCCTTTAAGAGCTTTTGATTTTTTTATGGGTTTATAGTCTGATTTAGACGTTGATTTATGTATAAAAGTTGTAGATTTTGATGTTATCTAATTACCCGCAAATTTTCAGATTTTATGCATCTGTAGTTTGTGAGATATAGCCCTATTAGTATAATTGTCTCGGATGATATTTCTGTGCAGAACTTGAAGAATTATGGTTTTTGATGATCATAGAAATTGAATTGGATGAGATGAAAAATAGAAAGATTGTTTATTATTAAGTTATCTGATTGTCAGTTAATTTTCATTTCTTTTGAAGTTGTATTTTGAGATATATGTGTGTTTGAAAGGGATAAGCCTGAATTACAAGTCTGCAAAAATAGTGGAGATTCAATTGAATAGTATGCATTGAGTAGCTCTAAACCATGTAAATTTTGGATATGTCATAGCCTTGGCTGTCTATTATCCTTAGAATTTATAATTTTGTGATTTGGAAAAAGATAGACAAACTTATGGCTGATTTTAGTACTCATGGGTCATGATAGAATTTTAGTATGACAATTTTAGAGTGGCTAAATGCTATTAAACCCTTAGAAATAATCAAATTTTTGGGAGAGCAAAGTGATAGCTTGACCTTTTGCATTTGTATCTTTCTTTTGTTTTTCTTGCTTGTGTTAAATAGGCTTTTGATATCCTTGAAAATTATTCTCAAATTTAGGGTATTTTGAGGAAACTTGTTCGACGTGGGATTTGGAGTTTTTGGGTGTTAATCAAGTAAGTACCCGCATATAAATGATGCTATATGTATAAACTCAAAAAGTTTTTGGTTTTTCCTTACTTCTGAAAGTGCCAAACGAAAAGAAAAAAAAAACTTTGTTATCATTATTATATATTGTTACTGTACTTGAAGCTTTGTGTTTAATATTATTATGTTTATAATTTTTATTTTTATTTATTAAATTATGTATTATTGAAATTTACTTCGAGATATTTTGTCTTCTTGAATAAATAAACATATTTTTAGTGAAATTGGGATCATTTGAATCTTGTTAATTCGACTTTGTCGAATATTTGATAAGAATTATTTTGACACAGTACTAGTAGTCCCCAAATTAACTTTGCAATAACCATGTCATTGGGGGTTAAGCACTGACCGTGTCGACATGTACTCTGTTATAGAAACTGCAGTTTCCCACCGTTCCGTCGGTGAAGAATAACGGCCTCTGATAATTCTGGCTCGGGTCACCGAGGGTAAACAAATGAGCTCTGACATTCTGGCTCAGGTCACCGAGGTTAAATATATGAATTCTATTATTTTGTTTTGGCAATAGTTGTTTGGGGGACCTATATGCTCAGTTTTTGACATCTGTGTTATTTGAAATAAATTTGATTTTTTTTTTATTTTTGTTTTTGATAAATTATTATTGTTTTGTAAATGATCCCTATATTTTTAGTGGGTTACTTACTGAGCTGTCAAGCTCATAATCTTGTTGTTGATTTTTTTTTTCAGATCCGGGTTGTTTAATACAATAGGCATCTTAGCGAACTAGCGAGAGATTGTGTTCTTGATCATTTCTAAATTTGATCTATATTTCTGTTTGTGTGAGTATTTGATTTATGTATAAAACCCCAGCTTGTATTTGAAGTTGGAATTTTTGAACTTTGTAAACTTCTGTTGTTGACCTTTGAAATTACAGTTGTGTTAGATTGTTTATTTTGTTTTGGATCAGGTTTGAGGCCTTGCGTGCCTACTTGGTTACGGCCTTGTAGGTATGCGGCCGTTTGTCAACGCTTCGAGTTCGGGGCGTGACAATATATGCACACAATTATTAGTGTGATTTATGTATATCTTTACATGACCTAATGCATATATTTTATTAAATCCTCACATAACGTCTAATCCACATCCCCCAAGTAAAACTTACAAGCACTTAAAAGGATTTATCAATGTATTGCAAATGTCTTTCCTAGGCTGGCAAAGTTAATGTCTTTGCAACCTAGAAGCCGACTTGGTTAAAGCTTTCCAAGGTTGGGGAAGCCCATAAGAGCAGGGATGTAAGTGGGACGGAAAATCCCTGTTCCTCGCAGGGACCCGCCCCGGCGGGGTGGGGATTTCTCGAAATAATCCCCCCACGGGGTGGAGAACGGGGAAAAACCTCTCCCCAACTCGCGACGCGGGGACGGGGAGTGTATTCCCCACCCCGCGAGGATCCCTGCCCTACTGAGTTCCAAAGTTCAATTCATGAATCAAGTTCACTTCAAAACTGTCAAATGAGCGACATATTCAGCTTCAAAAGGTCAAGGCCTTTGTATGGTTCCTTTCAAGGCGGCTTAGGCCAGATGAAGCTGTGAATTTCCAGACTCAAGCTCTGTATTGTATTGTATTGTATTGTATTGCAACTTGTATATATCACTATTTCTTTCTTCTCAGACTTACCATTCCTTCTCCATCCATTAAGACAATACAATAAAGAAGGAATGAATCATTGCGTCGCATCTTTCTTTTAGTGAATGCTTCTAAATATATCTAAGCTCCATGTAGTGCAGTTGCCACTTGCCAGGGAATCAGAGATTCTAAAATTAAAGTTTGGTTGTATATATATATATAATATTTATTAAAAATAACTCATATGAAAATAATTCATATGATTAATTATATATCTAAATATATCTAAGCTCCATGTAGTGCAGTTGCCACTTGCCAGGGATCCCTGCCAGTGGGGCGCAGGGATTCCCCAACTTGTAAATTATATATATAATATTTATTAAAAATAACTCATATGATTAATTATATTTATTAAAAAATCAATATTGATATAATATTATAATGTCCAAATATTTGGTTTTTAAAATTTTTTTGGGATTTATTAATAATGTTTTAATGTCCAAATATTTGGGATTTATTAATAATATTATATTGTCCAAATATTTGGGATTTATTAATAGTGTTTCTCTTATGCAATGCTCGAAGATAAATATATGAAAAATTGTTTTAAAAATTTTAATCAAAATTTTTTAATTTTCTATTATAAATAAATATGTCATATAAAAATTAAGATTAGATAAAATAAAATAAGATAATATATTTATCAACTTTACTTAAATCTTGTAAAAGTAGAACATCTTCTTCTCAAATCCCAACTTCCCCAGCCAGCAGTTCCCTTCTTCAGTTCTTCATACTATCCATTACTTCATTAGGCTCCTTCAATTCTTCATACTATCCATTACTTCATTATTCTCCTTCTTCATTCTTCATACCATCGATTACTTATTAGTATATTTCATTTTTTTTACCCAAAAGGTTTTTAAATTTTAAATTAAAGATTTTTAAAGTGCTCATACGATTTTTAAATTTTAAATTAAAGGTTTTTAAACTGCTCATAATATTTATAAATTTTAAATTAAAAATTTTTAAACCTATCTATAACATTTTTAAACTATTCATAAAATTTTTATGGGTAAGATTTTTAGTAGATTTTGTTAGTACATTTCATATTTATTTATGTATATAAAATAATAATAAATGTTGTTATAATAAAATTAAAAATGTGTACTCATTCCCCACGGGAATTCCGCGACCCCTGATATCCCGCGGGGGACTGAGTGCCGCCCGGAAATTTGAGGTGGGGAATCCTCGCTCTGTGGGAAGTGGGGATGGGAATGGGGATCCCATTCCCCGCTCCACTTGCATCCCTACATAAGAGATTAGAGTGCTTTGGAAAAAAAAAAATACTAATAATAAAAAATTTATAAGTTATTAAGTATAAACAAAGGCAATAAACACTATAAAAAAATTAGTTGCATACCGTAAATTTGCCAATCATTTTCCATAAATTTGAATTTAGTGATGTGGTTTTAAAAAATAAATTAATAACATTTTAATAAAGGGTGTAAGATTCTTATATAAAATAAGTTGAATTCTAACTATGTTGGCTATCTTCTTTAAAGTTTTAATATTTAAGTTTTCCTTGAATACCTAAATTTTGAAAATTTTCTAATACTTGCATAAATTTCCATAATAACTTACTAGCTCCATAATAACTTTTCTAGATGAATTAATTTTAAATCATTTTGCATTCATATGTTGAAGATACAGTAAATACATATAATATGGAAAAAAAAATGATGGCAAAAATTAGTGTAATTTCTCTAGCTAGTAAGATATTGTGGTTGTATGAATAAAACTTCATCAATAAATTATTAATTTTAAATTTTATATAAATGTGTTCTTAGTTCTTATATATATATATATATATATATTGACAATGAGAGTAAAAGTACCTTGACAATTCAGCTATTGCTGGAGTGGTAATTGTAACAACTAGTTGATGTTGTTGAATAAAAGATAAATTTCCACATACTACATTGAAGGTTGTGCCAAATATAGAGTCCCGGGTGAAACTTTTTAGAACCAAAACTGCAGCAATTGTAGATATACTTTCAATCATCAGCTTTGTTTGGAACAATGGGCACAGTACCATGGAATGTGAGAAAAGTGCATATGATAAAATGTTAAGGTAGGTTTACCATAAATTGTCAATTATTTTTAATGCTTAATTTGATATTGTTATTATTGACACTCGCTTCAAAAATTGTTTACAGAATCATAAGGAAGCTGTGGGCCTTTATGGCAAGTCCTTTCCATTTTTTAATGATCTCGCTCCAGTCTTCACAAAAAGATAGGGTGCAAAGCAATGCAAAGGGTGACTTTGGAGATGATGTTAATCAATATATGCATGAAAATATTAGCTTGGACGATAATGCTGGTTTCTCTCAATTTCATATGGAAGATGTTTTCATGCCCACACATGAAATTGCAGAGCCTCCGTTACCCATAATTTCAGATAATGGTGCCTCAAGCTCTACTACCCAAAAGAAGAAAAAACGTGCGAATGACTCGAATATCGCATCAATTTCAAAAAAAAATTCACCATTTTATGGATATGGTTGGTCCTGGCTTCAAATCAATGGCTGAATGCGCTATTCGAAATGACGATGCTAATGCACTCAGGGACGCTGCTCATAAGGAAGTTCAAGAGAAAAGGAAACTACTCAATCAAGTTGTCTTCAACATTGATGGGCTATCCGAAGATGAGGCATTAGTGGTAATCCAATCTTTAAGAAATGATGAAGAGAAGCTTAGCATGTTTGGGATTTGTCCGATGACAAAAAACTACGTTTTTGTCACGTACTTCTAGGAGGTACGAGTATTTCTTTGTTATTTGTCATTTTGGTTTGATTTGTAAAATGTTCCATGTTATTTGTCATTTGGGTTTGATGTTCATGGAATTTTTCAAATTCACATATCCATGTTATTTTTTTTCATTAATTGCTATGATATTCATTATAACATTTCATAATCATGACATTTTTTGTACATTAATTCACATATCTAATATTTTGTTGGTGTGTTAAATCTACTTGTAAGAAAGGACACAATCTAGAAGAGGCAATGGCGCCCATGCCCAAGCCGTATGATGACAAACAATGAACTTTGCTTGCTATGTTCAATAAAGAATGTTTATCTTTTGAATGGTTGTAAGATTATCAAAACTTCTATGTTTCATTTCATTAGTACCATGTTATAACCACTCTCACTACTTTTCTAAAACTTGGTTATCTATGGGTTGTATTAAAACTGTAACCATACTTCATGATGGAATTGCCAATGTTACTTCTCTTTTGTATTGTTAAATGATGGGTTTGATAATGTTACTTCTCTTTTATATTGTTAAGATAGTATTGTTAAAAATATGTCTGGCCAATGGACTTTACAATTGTTTGTTTTTATATTGGTAAATGATATCAAAATTACAGTCATACGTAGTTGTAATATTTTATTTTAATTAATTAAAATAAATAAGTAAATATATTGCAAATACTTAATAATAAAAAATCTAGTTAATTATTTTATTATTTAATATATCAAAATTTTCCTTAAGATATATTAATTAGATGAAATATTTAATAACAATAAATTAAAATAAATAATTAAATATATTCCAAATATTTATTAATAATCGTGTTAATTATTTACTATTAAATATAAATCATTGTTTTCTAAAATGTCATTCTATTTATATAAAAAGACATAAATGTAATTTTATTATATTTGTCTCTCTTATTTTTTATCATTTATAATTCTCCCAAACCGACCCAAAATTAATTAAAATAATATATATATAGGTGGATGACCGTATACATAATTCAAGCCTTTATGCACCTTGGCCCACCAACACTAAAGGTCCCACATTGACGAACTCTTTATGCCAGGGTAGCACGGTGGGCATATAACCATGTGCGTACTAATTTTATAATTTATGCCAGGGTAGCACGGTGGGCATATAACCATGTGCGTATAGCACGGTGGCCGGATTAGGCTGGCAAGAAATTCAAACTATTTGATTTATGAAAAATCTAAACACGAACTAGCAATGGGCATATGAACCATGTGCGTACTAATTTACTATCTCTTCCCCTGGCGGTCGCAATAAATTGATCGCGTATATAATTGAGAACAAGTAGTCCTCTTCATAGTCATAGCATCTCCAACTCACACTAACCTCCCAATGCCATACTCCAAGATTAAACAAGAACGAGCTACAGAAGGCAACCAAAATGATCATCGATTCTTTTCTGCTGGGCTTTTTCAGCAACAACAAGCTGCAGAAACCATAATTGAGATACAAGTTAGTCATCAATCGGACTCTGCGTCTGATGACTCTGATGACTCTGATATCCCTTGGATCCAGGGAGTGACAGAAAGTCTCCAAGAGTATGAAAAGAAAACACGATTCCCTTGGCCATGGGCTATCTTTAAGGTGCGGGAGGACATCAGAAAATGCGACATGAATGCGTATGATCCCTCGGTCGTCGCCATCGGCCCCTACCATCATGATACATACAAAAAGAGACCAACACTGAAGGCCATGCATGATCACAAGTGGCACTGTGTATGGCGTTTGCTCTTAAGGTCCACCAACAGTAAGACCGAAGCCCCCAAGTTGTTAAGCAAATGCTTGAAGGCAATGAAGTCCATGGATGCTGCTGTCCGAAGCCGTTACGCCGAAGATCTCGCCAATATGACTTCGCGTGAGTTGGCCTTGATCATGTTGCTGGATGGTTGTTTCATCATCCATGTCTTGCTCAATTATAATGGAGACATGAAGTGGGGAGGCATTCCCAAAAGGGTAAAGTTGGGCGAAATTAATGATAATGAAGATAGCCAGGAAGAGGAGGATGACATTGCTGCTGGACACGAAGATGATCAGGAAGAGGAAGACATTGCTGCTGAACTTCAATATGTGATGGAAGAGGAGGAGGACATTACTGCTGGACACGAATATGTGAAACATTTGATCGAGATGTTCCCCGTTACGGTGAAAGAAATTGAGATACATTTCCAAGTGATTCAACTAAATAAGGTATGGGATACAATTCTGCTTGATTTGGTGAAGGTTGAGAACCAAATCCCTTTCTTCATTATCCAGACACTCTTCGATAAACTAAAGACTTCTGGAGATAACAACATCAATCTAGTCAAGATTGCGGATAAGCTTTTAAGGCCTTTACATCCGTCACATTCCAAAAGCTCCACTACCACTCTGCCTGAGCAGTCAGGTTCCAAACGTTCCACTACCACTCCGTCTGAGGACGTCCATCATTTGCTTCACTTGTTCCATTCAAAACTCGTTCCTTCAAAAGAGTGTCTTGACAACAACAATGAAAACTTATAGAAACATGAAAAGGATTTTGAAATTGAATGGGTCCCGAGTGTGACGGAGCTTCAGCTTGCAGGAGTTGAGTTTGTAGACAAGAAAGGAAGTGACGTCAGCTTCCTCGACATATCATTCAAAGACGGCACCATTGAAATCCCAAAAGTCAATCTACATGGTACCACAATCAGTCTTTTCAGGAATTTGATTGCATATGAGCAATGTAATTATCGATTTATAGAGGGTTACGTGACTGCCTATGCCTCTTTTATGGACTACATGATCAACACCCCAAAAGATGTGGAGTTATTTGAGTTGAAAGGGATTTTTATCAACCAGCTGGGCACTCCTGATCACGCAGCTACTTTTATTAACCAATTGTGCCACCATAATCAAGATCGGGGTAACAACTATCTTCAAGGTTCAATGCGAGAAATTAAAAATTATTACAATTCCAAATGGCATAAATGGCGGGCAGGATTGAAACGTGATCATTTCAAAAATCCATGGACCATTGCGTCATTAGTGGCTGCGGTCATTCTTCTTCTCCTCACGGTCGAGCAATCCTTCTTTGCCGCTTATTCTTATTTCCGCCCTCCTAGCTAATTGAAGGGAAATAACAAGGTATTGCTTGTAATAATAGTCATTATTTCAATCCAGCAAGTGCTCATGTAATTTATGTTACTCTTGTTTCTACTTTTTATTGTGTGTTTTAATTTCACTGGCTTTTAATTTATTTTTCTTACCAACACAAGGTGGATTGATGCAATTTTCAAAACCAAGAAAGCAGTACTCGATTGGCATAGTCAAACATGGCTTGAAGTTTTTATGACCCCATTTAATTGCAAGCGAGTGTAGTCATCTTTGTTTTTGTTGTTTATGAATTAATGTTGCAGTTCTTGTAGTTTTTTCATTATTATTTTATAATCTAATTCTAGTGTATCGTTGTAATTGTTATTTTTTTTTTTCGTTTTTATAGTTTGCTACTTTGTTGTTGTTGGTTTTGTTGAATAAAATTGTGCTTTATCCACTTTATTAAAAAAAAAACTTTGTTGTTATCGGTTTATCAGTTTTTTTACTTTCTTGATTGTTTTCTGTTCGTATTAGTCCTGTACTTTCAGCTCTTTTTTTCAATAAATTCGTAGTTTATCCATTTTATTAAAAAAAAAAAATTCTAACTTCTTCAATCTGAGTTTATCTATTTTTTTTTACAAAATATTCATAGTACTAAAAAAAACCCAAATTAAACAGTAGCTTATAAAAACATACATTTTTTGGGAAAAAAAAATATGGATTAATTACACTATTATTAAAAAAATAAAAATGCAAAGACAAAGCCTTGAAACAGTGGTAAGCATTAATGATACGCAAGAACTCAATAGAATAAATTATCATTATTATTATTATTAGGGTAAATTACAAAATTAGTCACTGAACTATCCACCCGTTCCTATTTTAGTCACCAAACAAAAAAAAATTCTATTTTGGTCATTAAACTTATGAATTGCTTTCAATTTAGTCACTGACGCTAACACCGTTAACGGCGATCTGATGTGGCTTAGCCACGTCAGCACAGCAAATTAAAAAATCTATCTTTTTTTGCTAGCTGGGATTGGTTACTGCTTGCTTGAAAGTAACCGTGGGAGCTATCCTGCAGCTCCTCCTCTGGTCCTCAAGCACAAGCTCCTCTGCAAACCAATCCAACTTCTCCAAATTAGTTCTTTCACTAATTCTTTTCCCAGAGAACAACACTGACTCCACATTCTTCTGCTTCAACATTGCCTCAGCTGCATCCACAAGCACTTTCATGTTGCTGGGCCTTGGAGCAGAGTTTGCATCTACTCCAGAACATGCCCTCATACCGGAACAATTAGCCTACCAATACACAACCAAATTCATGATAAAGTGGTAGCAAATTTTGCTCAGGTTACAGCAAAGATATGAGCTATCAAGAACAAGGCAAGGGCGAGAATGGTCCAAAAACCAGACAGCATTGTGTATTAATATGCTAGTAATCAATGGCAGTAGGTTTGTGCAGAGTGCACCACCACCAAGCTAACAATTAAGTCTAGTAAAACAGAGAAGAGGAAGCACAGAGAAACCATTAAAAAAACAATCCATTCAAACATTCTGACCTGATGCATTTCCATGGTAAAAAGAAAAAACTTTTTTTTTTCTGAGATTTTACCGGAATTCGGACGTAGTTGGAAGAATGAGCATGGGGGAAGGCGAGAGCGACGGAGTGGTCGACAAGGTCGGCGGTGCTATCGAAAGCAATGCGAGCCATGGGACGAGCCCATTCCTTCGCCGTCCACCGCCGGAGCAAGGAAGCATCGGGCACGGCAACTCCGACGTCGCAACCGAGGGAGAGGACCATGAGGTCCTCGACGTTGTTGACAAAGGGGAACAGTATTTAAAAGAGAGAGAAAGGAAGGAGGAAGAAGAAGAAATGATTGAAGATATGTTTTTTAATTTACTGTGCTGATGCGGTTAAGTGTGCTGACGTGGCCACGTCAGATTGTCGTTAACGGTGTTAGCGTCAGTGACCAAATTGAAAGCAATTCATAAGTTGAGTGACCAAAATAGAATTTTTTTTTGTTTGGTGACTAAAATAGGAACGGGTGGATAGTTCAGTGACTAATTTTGTAATTTACGCTTATTATTATTACACATAACTTTCCAAATTGTAAGACTGTACTCATGTTATAATGGCAAAGGATGCACGGCAACCAAAAAACATAAAATAAAAGGAAAATTAACATTTCAAATAGACTAATAAATTCTTTAGTGGTTTGTCCACTGTTCTAAAAAAACAAGCTAATTGAATTCTAGGTATGTTAAAACATAGATATACCAATGCATGGAAAATTAACTTCAATGAACCTCAATTATTAACTACCTCCATTACAGAAGCCACATAGCTTACTTATACCACAATTATATGCTTATTATCTCCATGGATTACTGAAATAATCTCTCCATCAATCCACTTGTCCATTTGTGCCATCTTGATTCAGTATACTTCTTCACTTCAATAAGCAAGTTATGGAGATAATTATCATCTGAAGAACACTGAATATGATCGCACAACTGATTGAAAAGTTTAACCACACTGTCTTGAGGCCTTAACTGG
Organism: Dioscorea alata; assembly: GCA_020875875.1. NCBI lineage: Eukaryota > Viridiplantae > Streptophyta > Magnoliopsida > Dioscoreales > Dioscoreaceae > Dioscorea > Dioscorea alata. Next base: position 16,375,081 of record CM037025.1, on the reverse strand, counting down.
TTAATGATGATTCCTTTCAACTCCAACAAATGCACATCCTTTGGACCATCAATGATGCAGTTCATAAAGTTTGTGTAGCTAGAAATGTAGCTCTTTGCCCCTGGATAGCATTGCTCAAAGCCTATCAAGTTCCTGAAGAGAGTATAAGTGTTATTGTAGTCATAGAGGAATATTTCTGGGATTTCTACTGCGCCATTCTTGTATGATAAGTCAAGGAAAGAACTTGCAGTGTTTTTCTTTGCAAACTTGATTCCTGCAAGTCGAAGTTTGGTTGCACTCGGTATCCATTCATTCACCATCTGGGTATGTGCCAAATATAGTTGGTTATGATCATCAGAAGGAATAAGGGATTGGTGAAAGAGATGAAGCAGATGATGGGCACTTTTAGTATTTGTTGCGGCAGAGCTTAAGCTGAACCCGCTAAAAAGTTGGAGAGTGAGCTTTGGGAGGTCAATGCTTTCATCGGCTGTAGTCCTGAGTATGTCGAAGAGTGTTTCAATGACAAAAAAGGGAATTTGGTTCTCAAGCTTCAGTAGATCATATAAGACTAAGTTCCATATCCATTGCATTCCAAGCAATGGTCCTTCTATTTCTTCTTCACCTTCAACATCTAACTCAACATTCTGTTCATCTTCAACCTTCTTTTCTTTGTCTTCGTCTTTCTCCTCATGTTTAATTACTTTCTCCGCCTTCTGCGTGACCTGCTTAAGCAAGAGATGGATAATGAAGCAACCATCAAGTAACATAATCGATGCGAGTTTGTGTGGATCCAAGTAGTAGATATCCTCTGAGTAACAGCTTCGAACCTCAACATCCAATGCCTTCATTGCCAATAAGCACTTATCCAACAACAAGGTCGCCTGTTGCCTGCTCTGGTGCCTTGAGAGCAACCATCTAACACACCGCCACTTATGGTTTTGCATAGCAAGCGTTGTGCCTCGTTGCGATGCACGGTAATGGTAAGGGCCAATGGAGGCAATAAAAGGATCATAGGTCTTTGTTTCGTTTCGACGGATGTTGTCAGGTACCTTGAAGATAGCCCACGGTCTGCTGACCTGAGTTCTCGGACGGACTTCGTTGAGCTTGGTTCTCACTGTTTTTATCCATGAAGGCTCATCCATGTCAACCTTGTGCTCTCTAGTAATGTAATTGTAACCATGCATTGGAGTGTTTCGCACTGATCTTTGTCCTTCAATACTAGGGGCAGATGCCATCGGAGTGTTTCCTGTTGATCTTTGTCCTTCAATACTTGGGGTGGTCTCCGATGGCACCGGTATCACCCGCACCATAGGAGGTACAGGAAGAGCACAGTTAAGAGGAACAGGATAGGGAATTGGTTCCCCCATTTTCACAGCTTCAAATCCAAGCCTCAATTGCAGTGACTTCTGCCAACACCTTCCCTGCTTCAGTAAGATCTACAGATAAATGTTGTGCAGAGCAACCTACATATATATATACACTGAAAACATTGCATTAGTTACTCACCTCTCTGCAATAAAGACAATAAGAATTGTTGGGAGGTCCGCCAAACAAACGATTCCGATGCTATGGATAGAGATATGTTTCCGTCAGATCTGTTTGTCCACAACTGTGCCGAAGGCCGGCTTGGCACATATGGTGTCTTAGATGATAAATACTAATCAAGAGCCAAAAGAGGAGTCCAGAAATCCCACGTAACTCAGAATAAATGATATTATTAAATTGAATCAATGTCTGTACAAATCAAAACTTGATGTTGTCATACTTTATACAAGAAATAACTAAGAAATCAGCATATGAGCCAACAAAAAGTCCGCCTAATCTGCTGCAGATGCTTTTAGTTCAATGAATGCCACACGAGCAAGCTTGTTTGCAATCAATCTCCTCAGAGAATAAAAATTATTGCCTTCGATATGTTTATTCCTTTATTTCCTCTCAAATGATGCGCATCTCAATCAGCTTTGGAAGTCTACTGACTTTATTACAAGATCTGCATTCTTCTTTGATTGCATGATGAGCTCTGCATTTGGCCGATCATTGTACTCAATCTGATTTGGACATCAAAGAAACGCATCAAACAGCAGGGTTAGAAATTTGATTCAGCAAAGTCAACACAGGCCATTCTCTCAGTACAAAGATGCAAATTAACAACAGGCCAACAGCCAAGAAGCAGGAATTTTACTTTCACCATGTAGTATATCACTGCCTTACTGATTTAAAATTTGAAAGAGAAGTATCTATGTAGTCATCCATGGAGCAAAACAGTAATTATTCAATGACATCTTGCATGACAATATGCCTTAAATGATCACAGGGCAATAAAAGAGAAGGTAATATATCCACTATTGGTAAGAAAGACACCAGTTAGCATGAACAGTATACAGGTACAGGTCCATCAAAGCCATTGATTAACTCACTTAAAAAGGAAAGTTGCACATCTTTTGCAAATTTCTCACCAATGTTTCTGTCCAGAATTATTCACTGAATTTTAGAATATTCCATTCCAAAACTATCTGGGGTCTTCTATCTGACTTTCAGCAAACATAAAGATTTTGTAGGAAATTCCATGCAATTACACTTCTTTAGCGTATCAATGCAAATAGGTGTTTTATAAGGATAGACATGCAAAAATCTATTGAGTCAAAAAACCTTACCCGCCATTTCGCAGCATCTGGCTTCTTCCCTGTGAATAAGGTGGATACATAGAAGAAATAAGATTTTCATTGCTAGGAAATGGAAAGATAATTTAGCCATCTAGTATAAGCACTGACCAGTGGATATATGCCTTCTGAGTACCCGTTGCATGGAAGTATCAAGGTCAATATCAATGAACCTTCAATAGAAAAAAAGAAAGATGAGAGACATAAAGCCTCTATACATAAGAGACATGAAAAAAAATAATAAACTATTTTATTATAATTTGATTAAGATTAATGCCAAAGTTACCATTTCTCATTGAATATAGATGCAATCTCTTTCCAAATTCCTTCTTCCAAAAACAAGTAGTTTCCTTCTACGATTACTAATTTGTGACTGCCAAAAGTAAGACAAAACAAGTCAAAAAAATAATCGATGCCAATAAATTTCATCCTTGCAATACAAGAAAAATAAGAAAAATGATAAATTTATATAATCATTGAGTCAACAAGCAAAATAATGTTTGAAGCCCAGTCAGCGGAACTTTTTCCCTCCTAGAGGCAGCCCTTCGAGCATCCAAAATATCATAATCAATGAGTTCAGCAAAAGATTCAAGAAAGACAAGGATAGCATTTGATTACAGTCACGCTATGAAAGGTAAAGGGGATTTCATAGCCATAAAGGGAAAGTTTAGAATATATACAAGCATACATATGTGATAAACAGTGAGCATTACAACCTAATTATACCAATGAAACAAATAAAACAATATTTCAAGAATTAACATTTACCTTAGAAAATACTAATAAGATAATCAAGGCATTAATAAGGTGAGTAATACATAATAACTTTATCACAGTAAAATATAATCAAAAATAGTTACAAACTAACATCAATGAAACAAATAAAAGAACGTTTGAAGAATTAACATCTAACCATAGTGATAATCATAAGATAATTAAGGCATTCATCAGGTGAGTAATACATAATAACTTTATCATCAGGAAAAATAATCCAACCTTGCATCTAGCTAAATTGTATAATACTTTATTGCAAGTTCACTACAAAGAAGGCCAAGCAATCAATAATTTAAATTTGAGCTACAGCCAGATCAGAAATCTTTTGCTCGCATCACATGACAAGCCACCCCACATAAATTAAATCCTCAACAATGCCTTGAAAGAGAGTCTCAAGGGGAATTTATGATCAATCAAACCAAGTGAACAAAACTAAAAACAGAAGTCAAAGATACTCACTGAATCGATATAAATATGTCATCCTCTACTGGATCACCAACACCATGATCAAATGACGGAGCATGAACTGATCCCTGATAAAACAAATGTCATGCTCACCTTACATATTTAGCGGTAGAAGTCTTTTCAAAATAACTAATTTGCTCATGTAAATATCTCCAAGTAGACCACCAGAGATGACAGATTTCAATAAATGTACAGAGCAAAGCCTGAATAGCAGTGGTTGGAATAGGAGAATTAATTTAAAAAAATATATATTTACAGATGAGAGGCCAACCTTGGTTCTTAGTGTTTGTAGACATTTCAATAAAAGATCCAGGTTAAAAGTCCATGGAGCTGAAACCATAAAATTGTAGGATCAATATTTCAACTAGCAAAACTTTTTACCTCCTCTCCTTGCATGTGCTTCCTCTGGATTCTAAGGCATCAAAAGAAAAGACACAAAAATTCAGCTTCAATATATCAAGACAACTGGAGGCTGAAAACTATTTGCTTTGTAATATAGACAAAAGCTAACCTCCATGGCATTTAGCTGGGATCGATAGAGGTGGAAGCCATCCATGGGAAGAACAGTGGCAATATCATCAGGTTGTACAAGTGAATCTGGTTCCAAAGTTTTTGGAATCCAAAGCTTGTTGAGCCGGCCAACTACTTCAGATGACAGGGTACTTTTACCAGCTCCAGGAGGGCCAGCCAGACCTACAAGGTACCTATGGGTAACAGAAATGAATATTAGGTTTAATATCAATAAAACATCCAAGGTTGACACAAATTAGTCACAAATCAAGTAAAATACATAGTTCCATGTTTGTGGCAGGTGAAGATAAGTGTACCAGACAATTTGCTAAAAGAATGCAGGCAATGACTACCATCATAAATGGTCTAGTCTTTGAAATAAAATACACTGCACACAAGTCTTATGAACTAACCAAGGAAGGTGTTTTGATGAATGAGTTCTCTGATTGCATAGACACAAGATTATAGGTTTTTTTTTTCCAGGTAAAGGAGCTACCAAGTAGCTATTTACTAAAAAAGGGGCCCAAACTTACAACCATACAGGGAAAACAGAGTAGGTGATTTTTAAATGGAGGAAATGTTGCATTGCAACAACTAAGGATTGCTTGCCAATCTCTGATTTAAGCTCCTTGTAATAATGAGATCAGGGTTTCAATGGAAAAAAAAAAAAACCAATTGTACATTAATAAGAGAATAAATTCAACACAAAACAGTGTAGCCAATCCTTTGTGAACCTTATTGCTGCAAATATAGCTAAGTTTTATTTTTATCTGAAATTTAAGACTCGGAAATATAAATCTACCTTCACACAGAAAAAGTGAACATTAGAAAAAAACTCATTTACCAAAACAAACACATGCATAGAAACTTACTTTGAATTGGGATCCTGCAGACCTGTAACAGTAAGGAGAAGGCGTTCACTCAAATCATCATATACTTCTTCAATACACCTTCAAAAGAAAAAGAGTTCCGCAAATTATCAAAGAATATACACATAGGAAATTGCAAAAGAATAAGGAAAACTAGCAAGAATACAATGTGAAATTTATTTCTAATAACAAATGAAACATTTCATTAGTTTATATTTACAACAAAATTTGGGCATTCTTAACAAATGATCATTGCAAACAGAGGATTTAGTCATGGGGAAAAAACTTGCTAAAAGAACAAGAGATGATTCTAATATTTAACAATATTCAAATGCACATGTTTGCAAAAAGGGCATCCAAAGTGAAATGGACCACTATAAGATGTTAACCAAAGTATCAGCTCTGAGTTTTGCAGCAAAAAAGAAGCAAGCTCATCACATAAATGAACAGCATATCTCACCTTCCTTCTACCACATGAACTTCTTGTTTCTGATAACATTGAATCTGAAAGCCATCAAAATAAAAACCTACTGTTACATCATGAACAAAGATAGCAGAACTAAAAACCCACAATTAAATCAGGAAGGAAGAAAGCAGTTTAATGCAAGAGGATCCACCTGTTTATTGTTTTTCTTTAGAACAAGCCGTTGTCTGCACTTTATTGACCAACAGGATAAACTAAAAGAACTCGATTGCCTTAGATGTGTAGCCCTGTTGAACATCAAAGGTCCTGCAAGCATGGCAAGAATTGACGGTTGAAATATGGCAAGCCAACAAAAACATTACCAAGCTTGAAGTTCTATAAAATTTAGAGATTTTGATTACTCATTTATACTGCAAAAGAAACAGTTTAATAAGTGTTTGTTTTATGTTAAGAACCCATTTTTTTGGGGAACATGTTAGTTTGAAAATTGAAAGATGAGAGGTCAGAATTCAAGGAATGTTGATGCCAAAATTAAAAATAAAAAGTAGTGGTTTGTTCCACTCAAAACATGACAAGTTAGCACAGGGAATAAGTTCTCAATTCACATTTCTAATTCACGTTTGGAAACAAAATTTTTCCAACCCTTTTAAATGCCAGTTTGATTCTTTTAGTGCAAAGATAGATGCATCTATGCAAGTTTATCTAGATGTTAAACACACTCATTTAAATACATTAGGGTTTAAGTTTACCTTAGGTCTAAAACCTTTCACACCAGCAAAAGAGAAGTGGTAGCAATCTTTGAACAGCAACACAACCTCCCCAAATATTCCAAACCTATTATATTCATTATTCATCTTTGGTTTATTTTATTCATTTTATCAGTATTATAGATAAAGAATCTTTTATCTAACATGTACATCTCTTGGTTAATCTAGGGCTTTCAAACTAGTGTCTTCCCAATTCTCTGAGGAGAAGGACAAGGCCAAGCTTTTCCACAACTGTTCCCTTATTAACCATTGATCAGTAAATGGACTAATTTTTCTCTTAGCATCCTACCATAAATCCAATTCTCACCAGCAAACATCACTCAATTCTCAAATTCACATATTAAAATCTATCAAATAAGTTAAAAAAAAAAAAAAAGATAATTTGATATGACTCAAACATTACATAAACCAACAGCAATTATCACATAAAGAGAAATCAAGAATCCAGAACAGCAGAAGAAATAGATCATAGTAGTTCGAGAAAAGAAAAAAGATAACAAAAATCATGAGAAATCGCAACAAAAACAGAAAGTTCCCGCGGCTGTGGTGCATACCTGAAGTGGCATAGCGCCATAGCCCAGCCCTGCTGGTTGCCGGCATCGTGCGTTCCATCATCATCTTCGTCGAAAGAGAGAGAGAGAGAGAGAGAAGGCAAGAGGAGCAGTGGTTGATGTTTCACTGGAGTTCTATATGTTTTTTTCTCGCTGTTGATTCGAGTTCGAGTTAAAGAGAAAATATTTAAGATTTTTTTATTGATTAGTATATTTAATTAAAATAACTAATTTTAAATTTAAATTTGTAAAAAATATACTCGTATACGCGCACACGCACAGGCACTCCCCTCTTAAAATTCTAATTTCCGTCAGCTTATAAAAATTTTTGATAAATCACCTTGTAAAACTTGATAATTACTTTTTTTTTTATGACTTTTTTTCAAAAGACGACAAACGGCCAAGGGTGAAAAATCTCATTCCTGTATGCTTACAAAAATTTTGGATAAATCACTTTGTAAAACTTGATACACATATTTTTTTTAAAAAAAATAAATGGTGACAAGCGTCACCCCTAAGGTGGAGAATAAGACTCTTCCATGAGTAGTACTGATACAATATTTTTATAATATATCTATAATATTTTCACACAACTATACGTTCTGCGGTACAAAATATTTGACCTTACATCTTACTGTGACTTTTCACTAAACTATATAGTGGTTGTCAAATAGGATAAATCATGCTTATTAAATAAAGTATAATAGCAAAAATGTTGAGAAGTACAATGCAAAAATATAAGGGTAAATTTTTTAGTAGGTCACTAAACTTTGACTCATTTTCACTTTGATCACCGAACTTTAATTTGTATCAATTTGATCATTCAATTTTAATTTGATTTCAGCCGGCAATAAATCAAGGATTTCAACCCCCAATTGATTATATGGCTGTCTAAAAATCTAAGTCAATCTTCCCTATAATACATTATTAAGTCTATTAGAGGCGTTCATGCCATAAAAAAAAAGCCACATTATTCATTTGGGGGCTGAAATCCCTTAATTTACTACTCAATGAAATCAAATTAAAGTTAAGTGATCAAATTGATATAAATTGAAGTTTAATGATCAAAGTGAAAATGAACCAAAGTTTAGTGACCTACTAAAAAATTTACCCTAGAAACTTCACTCCATTAATAATAACCCAAGACCTCCTCCTAGAGTGCATGGAACCTCTAGGAGCACTAACAAAAGAGATCTTTGATCATAATGGGCCAATGCTATCACCCATCACTTTGACCCAGATCAGGCCTATGCCTAGGGCCCATAATTTTCTAGGGTGCCATAATTTTTTTTTTTTTTAAATTATATTCAAAATTTTTGTTTGCTATCATGATATCCACATAATTTTAATGTTCAAAATTTTAATATTTTTCAAATATAAAATTTGATAATTTCAATATCCAATAAATTATATTGAGAAGTGTTTGCAAAGTTGTACATTTGAAACTTATGTTTATGTATTCATACTTGTACCTAGTTTCTTGCCTAATGTTTACTTACTTATGGGTTTTACCGATGTTTTGGAAAGGAATGAATAAGCTTCTTTCATTTTTGAAAGTGTTTGAAAGTTTTCCACCTATTTTCACACCACTCACTGAGTAACCGAGTTACTGATCAACATCTCTTCTTCTATTTTTCAGGTACTGGACTCTAAGTTTATTATGCTTAAGACTAGTGATGTTCAGCCAGTGCTATGATGGATTCACTAGGGTTGTCGCTTTCTCGGATTTTTTTCCTAAAAATACTCATTCTTTTATTTTGTTGTATAGTATTAAGATGTAAAATACTTTTGTAACTTCATTGGTTTATTTATTTGTTTATTTTCTTCTCTAAATCAGGTTCTAAGGCCTTGCAGGCTTATGGGGTTCACGCCTTGTGGATCTTCAGTCGTTTGTCCGCTTGCCTAGTTTGACTGGACCGGGTTCGGGGTGTGACAATATCTGCTCTTATTCTTGTTTTTAGTATATGAGTAATTGTCCATGGAATATAAATGCATTTGGAGATGTTTATGGTGTTAGTTCTGCTCATGTTTTTAAGTTTTCAAGATTGAGTGCACCTATGAAAGAACAAATAAATTGGAGAGTTACTTTAGTTTCTTTTAATTTGCATTCTACCTCTAGCAGGAAAGTATAACTTTTTCCTTTTTTAGAGATACAAGCTTTTCACTGCATTTATAGTGTCTTTTTTAAGTGTTTGAGGTGTATGTTCTGCATGCTTGAAGTCATCTTTGATACTCTTTGAGTAGCATTAGTTTGATTACACATTAGATCGTCCCAAGAAAATATTGTTTTGTATTTCAATCAAATTATGGTAGTTTTGAACGTGTTCGTACATAGGTAGTTGTTCTGTAAAAATTTTTGGTTTATTCATGTATCTTAGAGGTGTACGTAGATGATTAGCCATTTTCTCATGTATGTTCACAATCTTTCTAGCATATGCTTAATCTCTTTTGTCTGTTTTCCTTTGTATGTTATTTTTTATTCTTGCATGGCTTCAACAAAATATTTCTTAATAACATGAGTGAACCAGATGTCATATTTTTCAAGTTCTATTAAATAGTCTTCAAAATCTTAACCCATTGAATGTTACTAGTGGAGGCTGGTTCTCATAATAGATATATAATGGGAAATCATCCTTATTAGGCTTCATGATAGATTTTTTATGAATGTGGTGTTAGGGAGAAATGGTGCAATCAGAAGTGTGAGACGGAGTTTCTCCAAAAAAACAAGTTGTAGCAAGCACGGCACTGTAGCAAATGTGCACTGTTACTGTAGCACTGGAACAAAAGTTTTGAACCAAACTCTATCCCGAGAAAATCACGGCTTGAAGCACGCCCATGAAGTTGGCATTATACCACTGCTACTTTAGCTATGCAATGTAGAAAATATACTGTAGCACTAACACTATAACACTTCTCCTGTAGCACTGGAAAAAAGTTCTGAAACCAAATTATCCCGAGATAATCACTGCGTGAAACATGCTCGTGCTCCCTTTCCTGTACCACATGCACTGTAGCATTGTTGTTGTAGCATTGGTTTTAGAATAAGCACAGTCACTGTAGCAAAACGTGCTCATTCTGAATTTTTAGGATCTTCTCGCTCTTCCCCACTTTGAGTACAAAACTTGTATCTAATCAATACAATAGAAGTATTAAATAATAACAAGACTCAAAGACACACGATTTACCGTGGAAAACCCATTCAATCAAGAGGTGAAAAACCACAGGACCTTAAGCCCACTTAACAATCCTTTCCACTATGTCAACAAAGAATTACAAGAGTTTTTTCTAGCGCACTAGAGGATTACAAGCCAAATAGCCAACAAACATACACTAAGAGAATGTCAATGATACAAGCATCATCATCATCATCATCATGGATAGCAAAAAAACATCAAGTAATAATTAAAGGAAAGATTAAACATAACCAATAGATATAATTGCTTGTAAGGGTCCTCCACCCAGAATTTGAGTGAGATCCAACATAGTATTGTCGTCCGATCTTCTTGCCCTAACTCACACCCTTCCTCTTCTTCACTTGGTTTTTCTGACGGATTCCTCTCTGTCTCTCTTAATGCAATCATCATCATACACCTCTCTCATCCAAACAAATGAGAGTTTTTAACCCCATGTGAAATTCCAATCATACCCTCATAAGTTCCATTGTTGACAAAGCTTCATTTTTTTTTTTTTTCAACCATGGCCTTAGAGCCCATTTATTCATCCAACCCACCGAATGGGCTAGGCTCAACATGTGGTAAGATTTCCTGTTATTTCTATAGTAGGAACTTTGGTAAAAGTTTAGAGATTGAGTACTTCTTTATTTTTCTATTTACGTTTTTGGTGGAAGTGGTGACTAGTTTCAATGCTAAATTGATTTCTTTTCTGATTTGCGTAGCCTTTGTCTAATCACTAATTACTAGGATTCAAGTAGTATTGGTTTTGTTAAATTTTGATCACCAACTTTTGTGGCATAAGAATCAGTTGTTGAGATTATAGATGGTCTTTGTTGGTTGTTCTTAAAGTTTTCCTTCAATATTTAGCAGTGTGTCATTATGTGCATTGATCCAATGATAGATGATTTAGGGGATTTTAAAAATGAAAAGATGTATCTATTAAGACACAACACTACACTCAAGACAATTAAATGTTGGGATCAAAAGGGTCTACGAGCATGCTAAATAAATAAATAAATACAATTCCAAGGGTGTAGTCGAAAAAGGGACTGCATATACACGACTCCCCTCTACTCTCACACACACACAAGCCGAAAACAATTCGGTATGGATTGTTAGTATCCAACGATAACTCTTATCGAGAAATACGAATAGCAATTAAAATTAGGTCTCAAAAACCTAATCGTAAACATGTGTAAAGAATTGTAAATCCAAAACTGACACTCGGAGAATGTTTCACATGTGAGAATCTTTTGAGAAAAATTCCACAACTATTATGAAATAATCTCAAAAGGCTCTCACCCCGGCGATCTCCATTGATAAAGAAATATCAATGAAAAAAGCCGGCATGTGAACTAACATACATGAATCAATAAGAAAGATCAAAAGAGTGTCGACCTATACCTTTGCCGGAGCCGAGTAATGGCAATCTGGATGGAGAAAACTTTTTCCAAAAAGGGGGGAAAAGGCGGATAACACCTTTGACCAGCGGCGGCGTCCTCTTGGCTAGGGCGGACCGGCGGCCTCCTTGAGGGAGAGAGGGAGAGAAAAGATTAGGGTTAGGGTTTTTTTTTCTCTAATACACATGTATTTATAAAACCCTAAAACCAATCCCAATGCAATATCAACCATTGATTTCTCTTATTGGATATTAATCATATTAGATCCAATAAGCTAACACTTAATTTCTAAATAAGTCCCTCAATTTTCAAGTTATCTCATAACTCAATCCTTACACATTTGGGTTAGACCAAATCAACTCTTGATTTATCTATACACCATTTAGCTATTCGACTCATTAGATTGAGTCCGGATTTCACGACTTTTACTTGTGCGATCCTGTAGACCCGTTTTAAAATCGGCAATGGGATTTTAACCTCATTAAGGCCCATAAATCACAAATGCCGTCTAGCATGACAATGTGACTACCCGAATTAAAACGGAGGTCGACTGGGTAATCAACTAACCTTGTAACCTTATCCGATTCCTTTGCCAATTGAATATCTCGATCAACATAAGGCATGGAGCTTAGTCACCCTTACTTATTTGTCGATCAATTTCTTGATCCTCGGTGAACTGACTAGGTCAAATAAATGATAACCCTTACCATTTCACTTGGGCGTGGCCACGCACTACTCAGTTTCACCGATCAAGTGGCCGGTGATATTCTCTCTCCTCAGAGAGTGACAATCCCCTCGCATCGCAAATGTTACTCGCTATGAATCTTGATGCACCCAATCATACCCACATTTGTCACTCTGTTACGAGTGACGTTAGGCGTATGTCAAAGTACACCAACATTCATCCAAGCTCCATAGCGACCTTGAGTCTAAGGATTCGGTATAAGCATTACACGAGAACCACTTATGACTTTACAACCATGTAGTGATCTCGTGAGCGGATCGATCCAGACACGCTGTTCACTAACATGTGTCTATGTCTATTGATTGACATCACATATCCTATAATCAGGAAAACATGATTATCACACAATAGGCATACTAGTTTTAGTTTACTATCATTCCCATGACAGTAATTGACTAGGGATGTTTAGAAAGTTGTTCCTTTACACACCAAGGTTTTACTGCCCGAATCACGTATTCGGCAACTTGTGCGGAACAAACTCTCAGGGATAGTTCTATCCAAGCATACATGCACAGAAATGCAGTAAGATAAAACAAGTTAGGTTTTATTAAAAATAAACATATAACTAATAAAGATTCAGATCAACCTATTAGGGCTAGGGCTAACACTAACATTAAAACTCCAAAAGACACAAATGTAAAATAAAGAGATTTAATAAGCACCACTTGTAATATAACTGATAAGATATTGTCATTTGTAATTTCATTAATTAATGAAAATTTGTTTTGTTTTATTTAAAAAGATATATCTCATTAATGTAGTGATGTGTCTCTTTAAATAACATTTTTTGTGTAATCTCTTTACTAAACACCACTTCATTCCTATAAAAATGATCCCCTACTATCATTCAAGCCAATTGAATGAAAAATAAACTCTTCACAAATTCTCTTGCTTTGTTATTTGAGTACACAAAAGATAAAAGCAAACTTTCACTTTGTAAAGGTCATTGTTGTCTTTAGTTGAGTTTAGAAGTGCAAACCATACTCAAGGGTTTTCATTGTATCCTAAAAAAAATTTGTCATTCAATCTATTTTGCATCCAAGGGTTAAAATTAGGTGGAGGCGAATTAATCATAAAAGAAAATGTTACCCACGCCTTGAAGACTTGTGCACTATAGTTTTCCTTATCTCTTCTTCCCTATACCTCAAAAAACCATCTCCACCGATAGATGGCTTATGTTAATACTTTGTCCGATGAAGCTTGACACAACATTCTTTCCTTAATTCTCGGGTTAGAGTGATTAAGCACCAATGACTGTTTTGAAACTTAAATAGCATCAATTTTGATAAGTTTAAAGATTATTTTCTGCACTAAGAAGCCACAAATAGATTGCACCACATTATATGAATGTATTGCATGTTTTTCCCCCACAAGGTCCGATGTTGGGTGCGTTTGGATAATGGGATATTATATTCTCATGGATAGGGATATCCATGGATGAAATATCCATGGATGAGAATATCCATATGTAAGTGTTTGGTTGGAGGGATTTAATAGTAGGGATAAAGATTATTTGGTGTTTGGTTAGAAGGATAAGGATATGTAAAGTTTTGGATATCCATTTTTAAATGTTTGGTTGGATGGATATGGGAGTGGTATGATAACCCTATTCATGAGGAGATGAAGTTACCCCCTTTATGTAATTAATTATTTTTTAAATATATTTTTAAATTGTTTAATTAAATTCAATTATTAGTGGATTATTAGAGAAATTTATTTTTTTATGAAAATAACGAATATTATTTTTAAATTCAATTATTATTTTTAAATTATTTTTAAATATTTTATGTAAGTATTTAATTTAAATAACGGATATTAATAAATAAAGTTTTTATTTATTAAGCATGAAAAATTTGTAATGGACTATTTAATGAATAACATATCAATTTATTATTTAACTTGATTTTTCGAATTGAATTTAATTCAAAAAATCAAGTTAAATAAACATTTAAATAGTATTAATTGATAAACAATTAAATCATAATGTAAAGAAATAAAAAATTAACTTAATTCTTGTAGCTAATGACAAAATAATTATAAATGAAGTTAATAACAAATAATTAAATCATAATGTATATTTTTAAACTTAATCTTTATAAACACATAAATAAAAAAAACCAAGGGAGAGGGATGAAGATGGATGGGAGAGGGATGAAGGATAGAGACAACCAAGGGATGAGTGGCATCCCACCAATTTGGTGGGATGCCACTCATCCAATTTTCAAGGATGGGGACCATCCCCATCCAGGCCCATCCGGGAAACCAAACAACCGGATGGGCCTATAGCTCTGGATATCCCATCCTCATCCCGGGATATCCAGGTTGCCAAACGGACCCGTTTATGATATAAGCAATGAATATATATGGCTGAATCAAATCCATTGAGAAAGGAATCACATTTTTTTTTGCTTAAGGTGTTCTGATTTACAATGTTAAGGCTTAAATGGTTGTGTCAAATCGAAATCACTTAGATATTTTATATGCGTAATGTAATGCGTTTGTTTCAGACTTACTAGAACATGTGAACGGGTGTTGAACATCCACGTACAGCTGGACATGACCCTATTTATATACATATGTGTGTGTCTGTATAATCACATTTTTGCAAAGAAACAGAACTTAGTAGTCATATTAAAGTTTAAATTAAAATAAAATAGAATTATCAAATCATGTAAATTCATGAAAATCACTCGTAGGAAGATTTTTTTTTTTTTTTTTTTTTTTAATAATCACTCGTAGGAAGATTGCAAAGATTAATGGAGTTTAAAAAGATAAAAAAAAAAGGAAATTAAAAAAAATGCTGCAAGATGGAAAATCAATAGAAAAAGTTAAGCCAAAACCATTGGTATTTTTTTTTTTTTTTTTTGATGTAGGCCGACAAGTGCCAACCCTCAAGGACGTATGCGGGCAAGTAATTATCACAACATCCTCACCCTACCATTGGTAAATATTATTTTATTTTATTATTTTTTTTTCTTTCTTCTTATTTTCCCCACTTTTTGTCTCTTTTTTTCTTTTATTTAATGATTATACTCCCTTATCTTTTTTTTTTCTTTTTTCTTTTAATGATTCTACTCTCTTATTTTTTTTACTTTTTTTTTTATTTAATGATTCTACTCTCTTATCTTTTTTTTTTCTTTTTCTTTTTTTCTTTTATTTAATGATTCTACTCTCTTATCTTTTTTTTTCTTTTTCTTTTTCTTTTATTTAATAATTCTACTCCTTATCCTTTTTCTTTCTTTTCTTTTTCTTTTATTTAATAATTCTACTCTCCCTTATTTTTTTTTTCTTTTTCTGTTTCTTTTTTTTATTTAATGATTCTACTCCCTTATCCTTTTTTTTTTATTTATTTAATGATTCTACTCCCTTATCTTTTTTTTTCTTTTTTTATTTAATGATTCTGGTCCCTTATGCTTTTTTTCTTTTTTTTTATTTATATCTGACCATTCTACTCCGTTACCCTTTTTTCCCCTTTCGTCGTCTTCCTGTACTCTTCGTTTCTGATGAGGCTAGCTGCCAACTTTTAGTTCTTGACTAAGATATGAAGGGCTAATTATGTTCTAACAAACACATTTCACCACTTTGCTCACCATCTGAATATCCCTATATACCCTGAATGTTTAATGTATATTGCAGTATTTATTACTGGGAAGCCTTCTGACTCTTAGTGAAATTGTAGTTTCTCAGTTTGAGCTAAGAAATATGGTGAGAGAAAGTCAAATAAATGATTGGTTTTGGTTGGAAAAGCTTATAAACAATTTAAAGAATTTTCTTTATACTTCAGTTTAGCATTATGAATTGTGTTTTCTGAGCTCAGTGAATAAAAATTCCAATATGCAGAAGAAAAGATTGAGAGTTGTGGAGCAACATCTTCCTTTTGCAATTCTTCTATTTGTGGTCTCATAATTTATGGTAGAATTTTGTTGTTGATAAATGATTAATTGAATTCTTAATTACTTAACTATTGGTCTCTTTTACTAGTCAACTGACTTTTTGGTTTGCAAATTTTGAAACCCTTATCTCCTGCTCCTGTTGCAATTAACCTTGAATAATAAATAACTATAATAATAAATTAACATTTCTACTATAGTACAGATTTTTCAGAAAATAAAAAGATTTCTTACTTGATAAATAGGTCCCCAAATGATATAAACATACTGTCACACCCCGAACCCAGCTCGTCGAACCCGGTGCGTTGACAAACGGCCGTACACCCATAGTGCATAGCACAATAGGCATGCAAGGCCTCAGAACCTATCTCTTGCTAGTTCACTAAGATGTCTGTTGTACTATTCACTCCATATCTGAAAAAAATCAACAAGAAGATTATGAGCTTGACAGCCCAGTAAACAACCCACTAAAAATAACTGGGATCATAAGAATTTTTCAAAAATTCAGAATCAAACCTATCATATCAGATGTTACAAATATTTATCAAAATTATAGTTCATGAAATCAAAGTAATTCAATAAAATACAATTTAATAGCAAACAGAAATATATGTCTCCAAATCGCTATGGCCAAAACAAAATAACAAAATCATTTGTTTACCCTCGGTGACCCGAGCCAGAATATCAGAGCTCATTTGTTTACCCTCGGTGACCCGAGCCAGAATATCAGAGGTCGTTATTCTTCACCAACGGAACGGTGCGAAACTATAGTTTCTTGACAGAGTCAGAGTTTCATGTCGACATGGTCAATGTTTACCCCCAATCAGGGCGGAACCAAGGGGGGGGCAAGCAGGGGCTGAAGCCCCCCCTCGGCGCCGGAGAGAATACTTTTCAAGAAGTATAAGATTTGATAATTTTCGGCTTTCCTATACTTAAATTGATGTAAAATATAATATTTGAACACTTATAAGTGTGAGATGTATGTGTGCTTGAGTGGTTAGTGGGTTTACTCATAAAGTGCATGCTTTTTTACTCACCCAAGTTCAAATCCCTCTTGAAGCATTTTTTTTTTCCTCATTTTATTTTTTAATTTAAAAATTACTAGGATTTCAAAATTTTAATAAAAAAAATCTTATATATAAATTTTAGTAATTTAACAAAAGTTTAAATTGATCATGAGGCCAAACAAATATATTATAACATATATATACATATGTTATAATGTACCATATATTGATATATGCTAGAGTGAAACAACAAAAGTTTTGTATAAACAATAGTTTGGTTGTTTATAGTGAGAGGGATCAATTTTACCATATTTTAAAAAAATACAAACTCAAAATATATTCTTATAAGTTAAATTATTGAAAATCTCATATATTTGTATAGGTAATAATAAAAATTTAAATTATTCTTTATATTTTTTTAATATATGTATTCAAATTTGTGTTATATTAGCATATTATTCTTCATTTAAAATAATTATTTTGTTGGATTATTTTTTTATTTTTTATTTTGCTTTTAGGATTCAGCCCCCCCTACCATCGAGTCCTAGTTCCGCCTCTGCCCCCAATGACAGGGTTATTGCCTAGTTAAATGGAGACTAAACGTATTTGTATCAAAATAGCTTTGTTATCTAAAAACAAAACATGATTTCAGAATTTCAAAATTTCAGACAAGTCAGGACAGAACAGAATTTGCAGAAGCAAACATACAAAGATATCCATGATCCCATTTATTTATAGTAAAAATAATCCAGTTATATTCAAAACAATTTACAAACATAATAGTTCAAAGAATAAGATACATGATCAAAATGTGAGAATTAATATTTCAGGGAAAGAAAAGTAATTCAAAAATTAATAAGTATATAATAACATAAATTAGATCAAAGTCTAACAACGTTTTAATATTATATAAACAAGCTTTAAAAGAATTTAAATAATTTAAAATTATTGATAACCAGAAATTATATATATAATTATACATTTATATGTGGTGTTACTTACCTGAATAACGCCCAACTTCAAATCTCACACTTAATCAAGTTTCTCAAAATACCCTATATTGGGAAGTAATCTATTAGTTTCGCCAACAAAATAAATTTTACAATAATCATGGGTTTGCAAGAAAGTTTTTAGAAGGGTACAAATGCAAAAGATCAAGCTAGCACAATACTCTCCCCAAATATGGATCTTGCGAGGGTACAATAGCAATTATTCATTCTAAAGACATATGAACAATTTCCTAATGACTGTTGAGTACTAAATCCCTCACAACTTTACCTATACTTTTCCAAATCATAAATTTCAAGATTTTGAGAAATGTAGACACCTAAGACAATGATATATCCTAAATTTATATTATTTAGAGAACTACTCAAATAATAACATTCAATTGAACCTTAAACTTTTTCTACAGAATTATAAATCTAACATATCCCTTTCCAACATGCATAACTCTCAACTTAAAATTTCAAAAATAATGAAATTTTACTGAAAACTAGATAACTCAAAAATAAACAACTTTTCTATTTTTCACCTTACCCAAATCAATCTCTATGACCATCAAACATACTCATCAATCTTGATGTTCTGCATAGACACCCCATCCGGGATAGCTTACTAATAAAATCATATCTCATAAAATATAGGTGAATACAATCTGAAATTTTGCAGGTACTTAAGTAACAACAAACTTGAAAATTCTCTTATTTTACGGTCCTCTAAATTATGCCTCTAACACCTCTAAAATTGAAGAGGGATTTCAGCTATTTCAAAAGCAGATATCTGAAAACTTATCAAATAAAATGAATCAACACTTCCTCTGCCCTAATAGTATAAAAGATCTTTAATACATAATATGAATTTTTAGCAGAGGTTATGAGATCATTCAACAAGGCATCAAAATTAAAGATTGGTAGGGGTAAAAATGCAAAAGATGAAACTACACGCCTACAAGCAATTCCCTCTTACAGAAAAATTTCCTAGCTCTAATATTGGCAAGGATTTGAGTATGGATCAACACAATACGTTCACAAAATCCAAAAAAAGATCTAATATCAAAACAATAGGCTAACCAGAATCAGGAATTATAAACATAGTCTGAAAATTATGCTTAACTCCTACGAATGATGATAATCTGACAAGATCTAATAGTTATAATTGAGGATTTACAAAGTACTCATAATACAAAAGGAAGAACATAGTATAAAGAAAATCTTGCTTAAGGTGTAGAAATTCTAAGATCACCTACCTGTAGTCATGCTTGCTATTCTGGATTTTGGCGTCATCTCTACTAGGCAACCCATCAACGAGAAGAAGAGACGCGTCCTCTCCCAATTTTTTAAAATACGCGAACTCCCAACTCAGTTGTGGAGATCGTGGTTTTAAAATTAATAAATTAATTAAAAATTTAAATCAATAATACGGATAAAATAATGATATTTCAAATTTAAATATATATTTTTTTAAAGTATATCTAATTGTTGGGATCTAATCAGGTTATATCAAACAATAGGGATCTAATCAGGTAGTGGGGTCCACACATACATGTCAAGTAATAAATGCATACCTCATATTATAAGCCGCACTTAGATCTAAACCACAAATTATAAAATCTAGTCAATCAACCACAAATCTGACTAGAAGCATTTAGGGAAATGTACGGCTACTCAACAACAGCAGATCATTTTAAAATTTGGTTGAAACTAGTGTGTCTTTTCATCACTTCAAGTTCAAGTGTTATCTAATGGAGTTAGCAATAACACCAACAAAAATAAATAACTAATTTAATATATGTTTATAAGAGGGTTGGTTGACCAGTTAGAAGAACTATTAAGGACAAAAATATTTTCAGAGACTAATAATTACCTTCCCCTCAACTAATTAAATTTGTCCTTAGTGTTATTGTCTCAAGATTTGGGTTTCAAATTACTATTACATGTGGCTTTGGTTTTTTTTATTTCCACTTGAAGCTTGTTGGTAAGTTGTTCGTCACATAACTTTGTAAAGAGTTTTTAGAATGATTCTAGGTCAACAAATTTAGATTCATGGACTTCAGAGCAACTAATGATGATGAGTTCTGGGCCAAATAATCACGCACAAGCTTCTTTAAGCAGCATGGTTAGATTGATGGTGGCAAAATTGAGGCCATGCATACATCAATAGCTGCAGATTTATATAGGGTAGGCCTCTCAAAGGGAGTTGCTAAAAGCTCTGCAGAAGATATAATTGAGAAGTCATCACCTGTTGCTGCATCTTAATCTCAAGATGTAGATTATGATCTTTCAGAGCTTAAGCTTTCAGAGCCATCAAAAGAAAATTCAGTTGATAAGCATATTGGTACTCCTGATATCAATCAATCACTCAACTAAAGCACCTACTGCTTCTACAGTTTCCAATCCGCAAAATTGGTGGTTCTTGTGCACTTTTTGTGAAATTTGATATATAATTAATTCATGTGTCATGTCTACGGTTCTTCACAAATTTGATACATATATATATATATAACTTTCTCGCAGCCAAATAACAGTTTCTAGGAAAAAAAGCCTGAAGCGTCTGCACCAGCAGTCACTTCCTTGGTGAATTCCATGACAGTGCATGTTTCATCCTCTTTCAATGTTTATTCTAAATAGTGGGGGAAATTATTGTACAAGCAGAAATTTCAATGACAACTTTTTCATTCACAAATTAATTATAAACCATTTTGTATTCATAAGTTGAAATTTCTTCAATAAATTGTTTTAATTGTAAACTTTAAACAATTTTGTGTTAATATATATATATATATATATATATATATATATATATATATATATATATATATATATATATATCATCCAGTTGTAAAAGCTAGTTGATGTTATTAATTAAATAATAATCTGCAAAACTCTTCACCGTACTTGTTGAATTTGTAAATAATAATAATAATTTGCAACTTTAAAAGGGATATAGGTGAATAAATACAGTATATATATTTACATAGTGGGTGATCGTATACATAATTCAAAATGATTGTATATGAACCTTACTTGACAACATTTAGAGTGGAGTATGCCGGAATGGGTGCTTAGTGCTTGTCTTCTCGAACATTGTCGTTGACTCTGTTGTTTTTTTTATTCTGTTGAGGTTTTATATTTGTTTATGATGAATTCTTTTAATATGATTTGCTGGAATTGCAGGGGCATCTCTACGCGGGATACCCCGACCCGGATTCTTAAATTCATTTGAAAGTATAGGTTATCGATGATTTGTCTCACAGAGACCAGAGCTAATGAGGATCGCGTTCTTCGTTTTTATCGTAGGCTACCTGCTGCCTGGATTGGGCCTCGATCTTAGTGGAGGGGTATTCTGGAGGTATTTTGGTCGTGTGGGGGAAAGATATTGGTCGGGTCTCTCCGATTGCCACCTCGCAACATGCGCTCCATCTTATTATATCTCCTACTCATATGGGTAATTGGCTCATTTCAGTAATCTATAATTCCTCTCGCTTTAATTCCCAATGCTCTCTCTGGGTGGAGCTTTCCAAGCTCACTTCTGTCAGGGTTCCTTGGCTCATTATAGGCGACTTTAATACTATTTGTACTCGTGACGAGCATAAGTGTGGGCCATTCCATTATTATGCTCGTAAGGCGCGTCATTTTGTTAATTTTATTGATACTAATAATCTCTTGGATTTGAATTTTTCCGGTCCCAAGTACACGTGGTGTAGCAAGCAGTTGGGCACTGCCAGAAGGTGGGCTCGCCTTGATAGAGGTTTGGTTAACTTAGACTGGTCGTCGGCATGTAGGTCGTACCAGTTTAAGCATCTTACGAAGATTTTTTCAGATCATGCTCCCCTTTCCCTTTCTGTTAATTTCTCTAGTAGTTATTTTCGTAGTCCTTTTCGTTTTAATAATTTCTAGTTGGATTATATTGGCTGCCATTCTGCTGTCCGCAGGGCTTGGGATTTTTCCCCTAATGGTAATACCATGCATGCGTTTAATCATCTAATTTCCAGAACTCGTACTTATGTGCTTAATTGGTGTAGAACAGGGATTAATAGTCTGGATTCTGACATTCGTCGCACTGAGAATATTATTTCCTCTTTGGAAATGTCTGAAGCCTTTGATTTTGATTTTGTTTCTTATTTGGAGACCATGTATTCTAAGTATGCTGCTCTTGAAAGGCAAAACACCAACAAATGGGCTTAGCGTGCTCATCTGGACTGGCCCGACTGGGTGTGTGATGGGGACTCCAATTCGAAGTTCTTTCATAATATTACTTATATTCGCAGACACTATAACTCCATCACGCAGGTACGCGATATGCATGGTAACTTATATTCTGAGCGTGCAGGAATTGAAACGGCTTTTATGGATTTTTATTCCTAGCTCTGGACTAATTCTTCTAGTAGCTCTTTCACTGATGTCCTTAATGAAATCCCTAGTGATCTCCCTCAGCTTTCTATGGTTGATAGTGAGTTTTTAGCCCATCCTGTTTCTCGGGAGGAAGTCTAATTGGCTGTTTTTGAGCTCCCTTCGGGTAAGTGCCCGGGTCCTGACGAGTTCAATGCTGAATTCTACAGGTTTTTCTAGCCGGATTTAGGTGATCGTCTCTTTGATGCTATTACTTTTTTCTTTACTAATTCTAGTATGCCTTCTTCTTAGGGTAGAACTTATGTTACATTAATTCCTAAGAAGGATAATCCTAGTTCTATCTCTGATTATAGGCCTATTTCTTTATGTAATGTTTGTTTCAAAGTTGTGTCTAAAATTTTGGCTAATCATATAAAATTGGTTCTGCCTAGTTTAATTGGGAAGGAATAGGTTGGTTTTGTTTCGGGTCGCTGCCCCCATGAAAATATTATTGCTCTGCAAGAAGTTGTTCATAATTTAGAAAATGATTGCAAAGATCCCCCTAGGATGTTAATCAAGATTGATGTGGAAAAAGCCTATGACACAATCAGCTGGAGTGCAATTCTTGCTACTCTTACCCGTATGAATTTCCCTTCTATCTGGATCTCTTGGATAAAATCTTGCATTAGTTCCAATTCCTTTTCATTTCTCATCAACGGGGCAACCTACTCCCTGGATTACTTCCTCTAGGGGCATTCGTCAAGGGGACCCTCTTTCCTCTTACCTTTTCATTCTTGTTTCTCAGAATCTTACTACCATTATGAATTATGGGCTTAATCATGGTATGATTCTTGATTTTGACAGTCAGCTCAGAATTAATTTTAATCATCTTATGTTTGCCGATGACTTGGTAATCATTACCCAAGTTTCTAGGAAAACTGCTAGATTCATCAAGCTTGCCCTTAATTTCTATGGTAGCATTACTGGCCAGGTTCTTAATGTTACTAAATCAGCTATATATTTCCCCACTTGGGTCAATCATAGAGTTGCTAGAAGTATTTGTGACATTCTCAACTTCCAGGCTGCCTACTTTCCAATTAAGTATCTGGGGATCTTCGTTTCTCCAAAGAGATTGGCTAGGACATTCTTTGACTCCTTGGTTGATAACATTAAAAATAGATGTTCTAGATGAACCAATTCCAATCTCTCCCCGGCAGCTAAAACAGTTCTCATTAACTCTTCCCTGCTTTCCCTTCCTGTCTATTATCTTTCAGTTTATCCTATTTATGATTCTATCCTTTTAGAGATCAATAGAATTGTTAGGAGATTCTTTTGGGTAAAGAGTAGCAATAGAAAGGGCATCCATGCCGTGGCTTGGAATGAATTGACTGCATCCAAATCTGAGGGGTCTTGCAATCAAAAATTTATTTCTTGCTAAGCATTCGCTTATGGCCAAGAATGTGGATAAATTCATTAACTGCAAGGACTATTTATGGGTTGACATTCTCCAGGTTAAGTATGGGCAGTTTAATTTTTGGGGGGATGTTATCCCGGGTAGGTGCTCTTGGTTTTACAGAGGGTTATGCTATATACTATGATTAAGTTACGATCCAATTTAAAGCTTAGTTCTGTGAATCCGGGCCTTATTTCGCTCATGAAACGAGTAAATATTACTGTAGATCACCCAATTATACCCAATTCTCATTTTGGTTACCAAATTTTAATTTGTATCAAAATGATCATCTTATTTCAATTTAGTTTCAAAAAAATATTATCCAAAGAAATCCGGTGAGATTAGGTAGACATGGATTGCGTCAATCCAACGTGGTCACTGGATTTCCACATCACCTGTCCCAATAGCCTTGCTATGCGGATTAAAATGCCACTATGATCCATGTAAAGTCATTGGGGCGGGTGATGTCATGTCATTTTAATCCACGTGGCAAGGCCATTGGTACGGGTGATGTGGAAATCCGTCGAGTACATTGGATTGCCGACGTCCACTTCAGCATAATTTCGCCGGATTCCTTTGGGTAACATCTTTTTGAAACCAAATTGAAATGAGGTGACCATTTTGATACAAATCAAAATTTGGTATCCAAAGTGAGAATTGGGTATAATTAGGTGATCTACAGTAATATTTACTCCTCATGAAACATCCCTGGTGCTCGAAAATTACTCTCTCTCTCTCTGAGCCCTGTTCTCTTTAATATTAATCTGAATTTAGAATTTATGACTGTTGATGATTTCTGTTTTAATGGTGTCTGGGACAATCATAAGCTTGGGATTCTTTTTGGAGATAACCTTGAACATTACATTCCACATCTGGGTGCTATTGATGCTGGCATTCCCAATCGGTGGGTGTGATCAATCAAATCCCAGAGCAGCAGGATTTCGACTAATGTTTATCAGTATCTTAATAGCATTTAGTGTTGGAATGATAATTGGGATGGTTGGGAGAAGATTTGGGAGCTGAAAGTGGCTCCGCGTGTGAAGCACTTTATATGGCTTGTTTTCAAGGGTAGAATTAATACTACTGAATTTCTATACTCCATACATTTGGGTCCTAGGAGTTTCTGTTCTATGTGCAATCTTCAATATGAAACTATTGAGCACTTGCTGATATCCTGTCCTAAAGCTAGTGAAGTTTGGAACTTGGTTGATGCTAAATTGAATATGGTTCTTAATTTTTCTGAAGGCTTCTGCTCTGGTTTGTGGCTTTCCACTGACACTTATTCCTCAAATATTAAAGCCGTTATTGCTGCGGTGGCTTGGTTCACCTGGAAAAACAGGTGTGATAAAATTTTCCGCAGTAGTTCAGCTCCCAGCCAGGTTATTGTATCTAGAGCCCTCGCTTATGCGAGAGATTACTCTTATGCTCATACTGAGAAGAATGGTTTGCGGCTCATTCTCAATAACATTCCTGCGAGTAGTGGGAACATGCTTTTCATTGCTAGTTTTTGGAATGAGGCTACCAAGGTAGGTGGGTCTGGTTTTTATTGTGTTTCAGCTAATTATCTATTTGTGTTAGCAGGTGCCTGTCCCATCTTGTCAGATAGCAGCATTGAGACTGATTTGGTGGCCATTTACATTGCACTTCACGCTGTGATGGATGCCGGACTCCTGATCAAGCATGTCTTTCTCACGAGTCCAGAATCTAGTAAATTGATTACAACTTATCATGCTGCGGATAGTCGCCTTCAGCTCTGGACTTCCAGGATCAGTACGATTTTGTCTTGTGGAGAGCATCCTCACGTCCACATCATCCCTGCAAGCTGGGCTGCTCCGGCGTTCAAGCTCGCCATGTTTGCTATCAATTTACACATGCTCACCATGTACTTTTAGGGCAGGGATTTGCCTCGTTGGATCATGAAAGCCATCTGTCATGCTGGCTTTCAGTTTTGATGTTTTTTCTTCTTGTTTTAGTAGTTTAGTTTGTGTGCTTTGTAATCACTAGTTTAGTTGTTTTGTTTGTGTGTAACCCTTAAACTGCTTGTATTTTTTTCCCCACTATCAATAAAATTAGCTCTCTGAGCTCTTCCCTAAAAAAAAAACATTTAAACATGTCATATATACATCATCATACAGTGTCATGGATATAAACAAATTCTTTGGTTTTTGAAAAATCTAAACTGAATCACATGTACTATTTTTCCTTGTCTGTAAATTTTTTTTTTATGTAAAATTCATTTAATCAAAATTAATTATAGTTATTTATAGAAAACCAACCAGCCCCTATAACCTCTAAATGTATATGACTTCATCCATAACCCCTAAATTTTTTATGTATCGCACAGAATCAGGGCCGGGGTACTATGTACGGCTTGGGTTGACAAGAAATTCAAGGCCACACAAACAAACCACATTCTTGCTAATTTACTATCTTCCCGATCTCTCATATAATTAAGAGCATGCCCACTTCATAGTCATAGCATCTCGACCTAGCTCACACCAATGGCCTAATGCAATCCCCTGAGCTTAATTAGCCAAGAACAAGTTAAAGAAGGCATAATAGAGGTGCAAAATGATCCTGATCAATGATCAGTCGAGCTTTGCGGTATGGATTAAGGTAGTGACAAATGTTGGCAATTAATTGATATTCAGTGCACCTTAACCTTAATCAACCAACATCAAAACATAAAGGTAGAATACCCTAATTGATCCATGTATCATTTGAAATGTGCCCTTTTAGTCCCTCTCATTTTATTTGCCCTTGTGAGATCCCTTTATTATTTCAATGACTAAAATCAAGTCCCAACCGTGACGGACATTCGATTTTCCTTCCATAAAAACTGACATGGCATATATATATTATTTCCTAAATTTAAAAAAAACCTGATCTAGGTCAAATTTGGATGGGATCCAAAACTTAAACAAAAATTAACTTTTAAATTAAGTTTTATCCAACGCTAAGACCATCATCGTCCTCCCACCCCCTTTCGTCTTTGCCATGGCTGTCACAGTTGCAATCGTGATGGCCATTGCCGTCATCATCGCCGTCGTCAGCGCGCAAGAAATATCAGCCAAATTTTCTCCGCACATAGGATGGCTCTTCCTGCACACCAAGGATACCCCCGTCATTGCCATAGGCAACAGCCATCACTGTTAGCAATGCAACCGTAGCCGCAGTCGGCAACCGCCATCGCCAATATGTTCATGCCAAAATTCATCAACCAAATTCAAACAAATGGAAGAAACATTAGGAAAAAAAAGCGAAAGAAAAAAAAAGGAAACAAACATCAAGCATGAAACATTAGAATTATTTTCATCCATATCAAATCACACCATGTTCCTTCCTTCACATATAAACA
This sequence comes from Dioscorea alata, assembly GCA_020875875.1. Lineage (NCBI taxonomy): Eukaryota > Viridiplantae > Streptophyta > Magnoliopsida > Dioscoreales > Dioscoreaceae > Dioscorea > Dioscorea alata. Next base: position 16,347,726 of record CM037025.1, on the reverse strand, counting down.
CAAACATGGATGACTAAAAAGAGAGAAGAGAAAGAGATGGAGAGAAACTAGAAAGAAAAACGCTCACAAACTCGCACGTGCGACTGTTCAAGCAAGAGCTCAAAGCCCACAGCACAAATGGTAGAGAGCCCATCTAAGTATCCCACTCCTCACACGTCATTTCCCAGCCACCCTCACCGACAGTGAAAACTATCCTCTCTTCTTATCTCTCTCTCTCTCTCTCTCTCTCTCTCTCTCTCTCTCTTTATTGTTTTTTTAACTGAAGAACTAGAGGCACTGGCAGGGTCGATGAGAAAACCGGCACGTGATAGTGGAAATAATATTTTATTATATATATATATATATATATATATATATATATATATATATATATATATATATATATATATATATATATATATATATATATATATATATATATATATATATGATGCCATGTCAGCATTTATGGATGGAAAATCGAATGTCCGTCACGGGTGGGACTTAATTTTTCTCATTGAAATAATAAAGGGATCTCGCAAGGGCAAATAAAACGAGAGGGACTAAAGGGCATATTTCAGATAATACTGGAATCAATTTGGGTATTCTACCTTTCTCTTACTTTCCATCTCTTTCCTTTTTCTTCCCTTTCTTTACTTTCCCTTCTACTCTTAGATCCAAACACTGTGTTAAGGAACAATTTTAAAATAATTTTAAAAAATGTGTTTATTATATTTAATTCTTTATATAAATTAAATGTGATATTATATGCATTGTAAAGATTATTTGTCTACCATTGAACATGGCATGCCAATAGTTTGAATTGTAATGAGTTATTTAATCATAAATATTAAAATTTATTGGCTTTATTATTATTATTATTTTTGTTTAATGAAATGCGGACAACCACTCGTCAGTGACCTACACATGCATAGAGTTATTATCTCAACACACTTGTGCCTTTACTTTAAGATTATGATTGAACTCACTTGTTTGGCAAAACCACGAACGCCTTACGTAGGAGGTCTGGTCCTAATACCAATAGACTAAAAGACCATTAGTAATTGGGCTTATACTTTGATTGGTGATAAGTTTAATTACCTTGGGTTTTGTAATAAATAAAAAAGGAATTTTAGGTATCTGGCCCCTAGGGGTGTAAGCGAGCCAAGCTACTCGTGAGCTATTCGAGATCGGCTCGGATAATATTCGAATTCGATTCCAAATTCTGCGAGCTGAGCTCGAGCTCGAGCTACTCGAATATTTTTAAAAGTCGAGATCGAGCCTCAAAATACCCAACTCGATAGGCTCGCGAGCCTAATCGAGCTTTCAATATATATAGTGGTAGTTCGAGCTTCACGAACCGAGCTCGAGCAGCTCGAGTAATACACAAGCCGAGCTTGAGCAAAGCAAACTAAGGCTCGAACGAGCTCGAGCCAAGCTTCGAGCTTCGAGCTTTACTTATGAGCCAAGCTTGAGCATGTCAATACTCGGCTCGGCTCAGCTCGTTTACACCCCTACTGACCCCTGCAATAACTCTTCACAAGTCGTGCGCATCCTATCTTCTTTAGTGGTGCTGTTAGGCATCTTGGTCAAACTAGTGGTTTTGACTTCAATTCTTTAATTGAATCGTAGTAAAAGGTTGTGAAATCTATTATTGTCTAATTAAATTATTTTTCTCTTTTGAATTATTTTCTTTTGCTTTTATTGAGTTGTTCTGCTACTTGGTATTGGTCCATATGAGTTTGCTTTGCTTATTTTCCGATAAGTACCTTATGCATGGTCTTGTAATTTTGTTAATTAAAATTATAGACACTGATGGGAGACTAATATAAAAATTTCAAAAAAAATTATAGATTAGACATAATAATTCCAATATCTCAAATATATCTTTAATCAGAATATCAAGCTGAAATTCCAGAAAATCATAATACATGAATTATTCATAAGTTCCAAAAAAAAAAACATATGAATTGTACAAAATAATTTCTCATTAATAAAATAACAAACATAATTCAATAGGTCATATAATAAACATAAACACACTAAACACTATAAAAAAAAAAATTAGTTGCATACTGTAAATTTGCCAATCATTTTCCATAAATTTGAATTTAGTGATGTGGTATTAAAAAAATATATTAATAATATTTTTATAAAGTGTGTAAGATTCTTATATAAAATAAGTTGAATTCTAACTATGTTGCCTATCTTGTTTAAAGGTCACAATGAGTCTTTATGCACCTTGGCCCACCAACACTAAAGGTCCCACATTGACGAACTCTTTATGCCAGGTAGCACGGTGGCCGATTAGGCTGGCAAGAAATTCAAGGTCACACAATTCAAACTCTTTGATTTATGAAAAATCTAAGACGAACTAGTAATGGGCATATGAAACATGTTCGTACTAATTTACTATCTCTTCCCTTGGCGGTCGCAATTGATTGATCGCGTATATAATTAAGAACAAGTAGTCCTCTTCATAGCCATAGCATCTCCAACTCACACTAACCTCCCAATGCAATCCTCCCAGCTTAGCCAAGAACGAGCTACAGAAGGCAACCAAAATGATCATCAATCAATCTCTCTTGAGCTTCTTCAGGAACTACAAGCTGAAGAAGACATAGGTAAGATCCAAGATGGTCATAAATCGGACTCTGTGTCTGATGACCAATGGATCGTGGAAGTGACAAAACAACTCGAAGAGTATGAAAAAAAGGAAATCCATTGGCCATGGGCTATCTTTAAGGTGCGGGAGGACATCAGAAAATGCGATACGAATGCGTATGATCCCTCGGTCGTCGCCATCGGCCCCTACCATCATGATACATACAAAAAGAGAACAACACTGAAGGCCATGCATGATCACAAGTGGCAATGTTTATGGCGTTTGCTCTTTAGGTGCACCAACAGTAAGCCGAAAGCCACCAATTTGTTAAGCGAATGCTTGAAGGAAATGAAGTGCATCGATGCTGATGTCCGAGACTGTTACTCTGAAGATCTCAGTATGACTCCGCGTGAGTTGGCCTTGATCATGTTGCTGGATGGTTGTTTCGTCATCCATGTCTTGCTCAATTATAATGGAGACATGAAGTGGGAAGACATTTCCGAAATGGACAAGTTGGGCAAAAATAATGATGGTCAGGAAGATGGTCAGGAAGAGAAGGAGGAAATTGCTTCTGGACAAGAAGATGGTCAGAAAAAGAAGAAGGAAATTGCTGCTGGACAAGAAGATAGTCAGGAATTAGAGGAGGAGGGCATTGCTGCTGGACATGAATATGTGAAACATTTGATCGAGATGTTCGTTCGGATGAAAGAAATTGCGATAGATTTAGAAGTGACTCAAGGAAATAAGGTATGGGATACGATTCTGCTTGATTTGGTGAAGGTTGAGAACCAAATCCCTTTCACCATTGTCAAGAAACTCTTCAAGAAACTCAAGGCTGCTGGAGATGAAAAAATCGATCTAGTCAAGATTGCGGATAAGCTTTTAAGGCGTTTACATCCGTCACGTTTCAAAAGCTCCACTACCACTCTGCCTGAGCAGTCAGGTTCCAAAAGCTCCACTAACACTACTCCGCCTGAGCAGTCAGGTTCCAAAAGCTCCACTACCATTGCGTCTGAGCAGTCAAGTTCCAAAAGCTTATCCGCAATGGATCTAGTCAAGATTGTGCATAAACTTTTAAGGCGTTTACATCCGTCACATTCCAAAAGCTCCATTACCACTCTGCCTGAGCAGTCAGGTTCCAAAAGCTCCATTACCACTCTGCCTGAGCAGTCGCGTTACAAAAGCTCCACTAACACTACTCCGCCTGAGCAGTCAGGTTCCAAAAGCTCCACTACCATTGCGCCTGAGCAGTCAGGTTCCAGAAGCTTATCCGCAATGGATCTAGTCAAGATTGTGCATAAACTTTCAAGGCGTTTACATCTGTCACGTTCCAAAAGCTCCACTACCACTCTGCCTAAGCAGTCAGGTTTCAAAATATCCACTACCACTCTGCCTGAGCAGTCAGGTTCCAAAAGCTCCACTACCACTCCACCTGAGGACGTCCATCATTTGCTTCACTTGTTCCATTCAACACTCGTTCCTTCGAAAGAGTGTCTTGACAACAACAAAGAAAACTTAAAGAAATATGAAATGGGATATGACGTTGAATGGATCCCGAGTGTGACAGAGCTTCAGCTCGCAGGAGTTGAGTTTGTAGACAAGAAAGGAAGTGACGTCAGCTTCCTCGACATATCATTCAAAGACGGCACCATTGAAATCCCGAAAGTCAAACTACATGGTACCACAATCAGTCTTTTCAGGAATTTGATTGCATATGAGCAATGTAATAATCGATTTACAGAGGATTACATGACTGCCTATGCCTCTTTCATGGACTACATGATCAACACCCCAAAAGATGTGGCATTATTTGAGGAGAAAGAGATTTTTATCAACCAGCTGGGCACTCCTGATCACGCAGCTACTCTTATTAACCAATTGTGCCACCATACTCAAGATCGGGGTAACAACTATCTACAAGGTTCAATGCGAGGAATTAAAAATTATCACGCTAACAGATTGCATAAATGGTGGGCAGGATTCAGACATGATTATTTCAAAAATCCATGGACCATTGCGTCATTATTGGCAGCTTTCATTCTTCTTCTTCTCACGGTCGAGCAATCCTTCTTCACAGCTTATTCCTATTTCCGCCCTCCTAGTTGATCAAATGGAAATAACAAGGTATTGCTGATAATAATAGTCATTATTTCAATCCAACACGTACTTGTTATTCTTGTTGCTGTTTTTTATTATATGCACTTATTGCGTGTTTTTTATAATTTTTTTTAATTTTGTTACCAACACAATCTGGATTGATGCGACTTCTGAAACCAAGAAAGCAGAACTCGATTGGCATGGTCAAACATGGTTTGGAGCATAAGTATTAAATTGTTGGACATTTTGAGTATGGTGTTTATTAGTGTAGGAAATTGATTCCTTGTATATTTCTGGGTGATGTGTTACTTATTTGTGGGATTTTAAACCTATTAAATTGGTATCAGAAATTTTAATACTTATGCCAAAGTTCCCTAGTTTAATCTTGTTATAATTATCCACAGAAATTAGTTTAGAGAAAATTGTATTTTAATGAGTACTAGTCTGGTATAATTTTTAGACTTGTGTGGTCATTGTTATTGATATCCTTGGAATGTGTTCTCAATATATAGGGTATTTCCTAGAAGCTTAAATTCGGGGTGTATTTGATTTTTGGCGAGTTTTTTTTGGCGTTAGACAGGTAAGTAAACCACGTATAAATCTATATATAGTGTTAGACAGGTAAGTAAACTACGTATAAATCTATATATATTTATATATATTTATATATATGCAAACTTTTGATCTTTGATAGTGGTTTACATAATTATTTGATTAATTTGAAATTTACTGTTAAAAAAAACTATTCTTATACTATTTATAAATTGTTTATTTGATTATTGATATTTTTTTTTTTTTCCATCCAAACAAACATGTTAATGTTATTTAATTTATGATATTTTATTATAGTACGGATTGTATATGTTAACCTGACATGAGTTTTTCATTTGATTGTCATTGTTATTTTACTTTATTTTATTATCAAATTATTAAAAGAAACCTGGAATGTGGCATCTTTTCAGAAATTATTTATATATGTATATATTATATAATCTTATTTGTGTCGATAGTATTGATTATTTATATTAATTGATGTTGTCACATATTAGCTATTAAATTATCGTTTTGCTAAATGTGTTATTGTAAATATAATTAGAATTATTTTTTGTTAGAAACCGGGATCACTAAATTTCTGTATTACTACGTTGACAATAAATTTTAGATCTGACATATTTTTACTATAAAAATTCGTAGTCCCCAATTAACTGTGCAATAACCCTGTCACTGGGGGTTAATCACTGACCGTGTCGACACGTACTTCTGACATATAAACTGCAGTTTCCCACCGTTTCGTCGGTGAAGAATAAAGGCTTCTGATATTCTGGCTCGGGTCACCGAGGGTAAACATATGAACTCTGAAATCTGACTCGGGTCACCGAGTTTAAATAAATGAATTCTGATGTTTTGTTTTGACATTAGTTGTTGGGGGACTTATATGATAATTATTTTAGTAAATTAAATTTGTATGAATTATTTCTGATTTCTGGATTTCATCTTGATTTTTATATCACTATGTTATACTTGTGTGTTTATTAAAATTATTGAGTTTTTGTGATCCCGATATTTTTAGTGGTTGCTTACTGGGCTCCCAAGCTCATTAAGTTGTTCAATTTCTTTTTCAGATCAGGAGTAAGGTTGGGTGGTGGACAGCTTAGCAGCGTCATTAAGCAAGTCACCGTCTAGCTTTTATCGAGTTAATAAACCTCCTTTGCTGTGAACTTAGTTCTCTTGTCTTTGTTTAAGAGTTATGTCAAACTTGTTATGTGTTTCTTTGTGTTACAAACATTGTGGTTTTTTTTGTTTTGGAATCAGTACTTTTGTTAGATATTATTCATATTTATGAAACAGGTTTGAGGCTTTGCGTGCCTACTGGGTTACGGCCTTATAGGTAGGCGGCCGTTTGTCAACGCTCCAAGTTCGGGGCGTGACAATTTCAATCCAGCAAGTACTTGTTACTCTTGTTGTTGTGTTTTATTATATGCACTTATTGCGTGTTTTTTATAATTTTTAATTTAATTTTGTTACCAACGCAACCTGGATTGATGCGACTTCTGAAACCAAGAAAGCAGAACTCGATTGGCATGGTCGAACATGGTTTGGAGTTTTTATGGACCTACTTAATTACAAACGAGTGTAGTTGTCTATGTTTTTATTATTTATGAATTAATTTTGTAGTCCTTGTTTTTTTTGTTATTATTTTAAAATGTAATCCTAGTGTGGATCGTTGTAATGGTTGCTTTTTTTTGCTTTTGTAGTTTTGCCATTTTGTTGTTGTCAATTTGTCATTTCTATTTTCTTTAATTTATTGGAGTTTATCTATGTTTTTTTTTTAAAATATTCATAGTCCTTTAAAAAAACCCAAATTAAACAGTAGCTTATAAAAACATACATTTTCTGAAAAAGAAATATGGATTAATTACACTATTATTAAAAAATAAAAATAAAAAGCAAAGACAAAGCCTTGAAACAGTGGTTAGCATTAATGATACGCAAGAACTCAATAGAATAAATTATCATTATTATTATTATTATTATTATTATTATTATTATTATTATTACACAGAACTTTCCAAATTAGTGGTTTGTCCACTGTTCTAAAAAAACAAACTAATTGAATTCCATGTATGTTAAAACATAGATATACCAATGCATGGAAAATTAACTTCAATGAACCTCAATTATTAACTACCTCCATTACAGAAGCCACAAAGCTTACTTATACAACATGCAATTATATACTTAATTATTTCCATGGATTACTGAAAAAACCTCTCCATCAATCCATTTGTCCATTTGTGGCACCTTGATTCAGTATACTTCTTCACTTCAATAAACAAGTCTTGGAGATAATTATCATCTGAAGAACACTGAATCTGATCGCACAACTGGTTGAACAGTTTAACCACACTGTCTTGAGGTCTCAACTGATTAATGAGGATTCCTTTCAACTCCAACAAATGCACATCCTTTGGACCATCAATGATGCAGTTCATGAAGTTTGTGTAGCTAGAAATGTAGCTCTTTGCCCCTGGATAGCATTGTTCAAAGCCTATCAAGTTCCTAAAGAGAGTATAAGTGTTATTGTAGTCATAGAGGAATAGTTCTGGGATTTCTATTGTGCCATTCTTGTATGATAAGTCAAGGAAAGAACTTGTGGTGTTCTTCTTTGCAAACTTGATTCCTGCAAGTCGAAGTTTGGTTGCGCTCGGTATCCATTCGTTCACCATCTGGGTATGTGCCAAATATAGTTGGTTATAATCATCAGAAGGAATAAGAGATTGGTGAAAGAGATGAAGCAGATGATGGGCACTTTTAGTATTTGTTGCGGCAGAGCTTAAGCCGAACCCGCTAAAAAGTTGGAGAGCGAGCTTTGGGAGGTCAATGCTTTCATCGGCTGGAGTCCTGAGAATGTAGAAGAGTGTTTCAATGACAAAAAAGGGAATTTGGTTCTCAAGCTTCAGTAGATCATATAAGACTAAGTTCCATATCCATTGCATTCCAAGCAATGGTCCTTCTATTTCTTCTTCACCTTCAACATCTAACTCAACATTCTGTTCATCTTCAACCTTCTTTTCTTTCTCTTCCTCTTTCTCCTCATGTTTAAGTACTTTCTCCGCCTTCTGCGTGACTTGCTTAAGCAAAAGATGGATAATGAAGCAACCATCAAGTAACATAATCGATGCAAGTTTGTGTGGATCGAAGTAGTAGACATCCTCTGAGTAACAGCTTCGAACCTCAACATCCAATGCCTTCATTGCCAATAAGCACTTATCCAACAACACGGTCGCCTGTTGCCTGCTCTGGTGCCTTGAGAGCAACCATCTAACACACCGCCACTTATGGTTTTGCATAGCAAGCGTTGTGCCTCGTTGCGACGCGTGGTAATGGTAAGGGCCAATGGAGGCAACAAAAGGATCATAGGTCTTTGTTTCGTTGCGACGGATGTTGTCAGGTACCTTGAAGATAGTCCATGGTCTGCTGACCTGAGTTCTCGGACGGACTTCGTTGAGCTTGGTTCTCACTGTTTTTATCCATGAAGGCTCATCCATGTCAACCTTGTGCTCTCTAGTAATGTAATTGTAACCATGCATCGGAGTGTTTCGCACTGATCTTTGTCCTTCAATACTTGGGGCAGATGCCATCGGAGTGTTTCCCGTTGATCTTTGTCCTTCAATACTTGGGGTGGTCTCCGCTGGCACCGGTATCACCCGCACCATAGGAGGTACAGGAAGAGCACAGTTGAGAGGAACAGGATAGGGAATTGGTTCCCCCATTTTCACAGCTTCAAATCCAAGCCTCAATTGCAGTGACTTCTGCAACACCTTTCCCTGCTTCAGTAAAATCTACAGATAAATGTTGTGCAGAGCAACCTACATATATATATATATATACACTGAAAACATTGCATTAGTTACTCACCTCTCTGCAATCAAGACAATAAGAATTGTTGGGAGGTCCGCCAAACAAATGATTCCGATGCAATGGATAGAGATATATTTCCGTCAGATCTGTTTGTCCACAACTGTGCCGAAGGCCGGCTTGGCACATATGGTGTCTTAGATGATAAATACTAATCAAGAGCCAAAAGAGGAGTCCAGAAATCCCACGTAACTCAAAATAAATGATATTATTAAATTGAATCAATGTCTGTACAAATCAAAACTTGATGTTGTCATACTTTATACAAGAAATAACTAAGAAATCAGCATATGAGCCAACAAAAAGTCCGCCTAATCTGCTGCAGATGCTTTTAGTTCAATGAATGCCACAAGAGCAAGCTTGTTTGCAATCAATCTCCTCAGAGAATAAAAATTATTGCCCTCGACATGTTTATTCCTTTATTTCCTCTCAAATGATGCGCATCTCAATCAGCTTTGGAAGTCTACTGACTTTATTACAACATCTGCATCCTTCTTTGATTGCATGATGAGCTCTGCATTTGGCCGGTCATTGTACTCAATCTGATTTGGACATCAAAGAAACGCATCAAACAGCAGGGTTAGAAATTTGATTCAGCAAAGTGTCTTAGTATGACACTATGTTCTTTCTAAATGCATGCAATAGTTCAGGATAATACCAAAGTCTCATTTAGCCTTACATCAACAATTTTGAAAACATTATCAGCACTGTCAACACAGGCCATTCTCTCAGTACAAAGATGCAAATTAACAACAGGCCAACAGCCAAGAAGCAGGAATTTTACTTTCACCATGTAGTATATCACTGCCTTACTGATTTAAAATTGAAAGAGAACTATCTATGTAGTCATCCATGGAGCAAAACAGTAATCATTCAACAACATCTTGCATGACAATATGCCTTAAATAATCACAGGGCCATAAAAGAGAAGGTAATATATCCAGTACTGGTAAGAAAGACACCAGTGAGCATGAACAGTCTACAAGTACAGGTCCATCACAGCCATTAATTAACTCATTTAAAAAGGAAAGTTGCACATCTTTTGCAAATTTCTCACCAATGTTTCCGTTCTGAATTATTCACTGAATTTTAGAATATTCCATTCCAAAACTATCAAGGGTCTTCTATCTGACTTTGAGCAAACATAAAGATTTTGTAGGAAATTCCATGCAATTACACTTCTTTAGCGTATCAATGCAACTAGGTGGTTTTATAAGGATAGACATGCAAAAATCTATTGAGTCAAAAAACCTTACCCGCCATTTTGCAGCATCTGGCTTCTTCCCTGTGAATAAGGTGGATACAAAGAAGAAATAAGATTTTCATTGCTAGGAGATGGAAAGATAATTTAGCCATCTAGTATAAGCACTGACCAGTGGATATATGCCTTCTGAGTACCCGTTGCATGGAAGTATCAAGGTCAATATCAATGAACCTTCAATTGAAAAAAAGAATGATGAGAGACATAAAGCCTCTATACATAGGAGACATGAAAGAAAATAAAAAACTCTGTTATTATAATTTGATTAAGATTAATGCCAAAGTTACCATTTCTCATTGAATATAGATGCAATCTCTTTCCAAATTCCTTCTTCCAAAAACAAGTAGTTTCCTTCTACGATTACTAATTTGTGACTGCCAAAAGTAAAACAAAACAAGTCAAAAAAATAATCGATGCCAATAAATTTCATCCTTGCAAACAAGAAAAATAAGAAAAATGATAAATTTATATAATTATTGAGTCAACAAGCAAAATAATGTTTGAAGCACAGTCAGCGGAACTTTTTCCCTCCTAGAGGCAGCCCTTCGAGCATCCAAAATATCATAATCAATGAGTTCAGCAAAAGATTCAAGAAAGACATGGATAGCATTTTATTACAGTCACGCTATGAAAGGTAAAGGGGATTTCATAGCCATAAAGGGAAAGTTTAGAATATATACAGGCATACATATGTGATAAACAGTGAGCATTACAACCTAATTATACCAATGAAACAAATAAAACAACATTTCAAGAATTAACATTTACCTTAGAAAATACTAATAAGATAATTAAGGCATTAATAAGGTAAGTAATACATAATAACTTTATCACAGTAAAATATAATCAAAAATAGTTACAAATTAACATCAATGAAACAAATAAAAGAACGTTTGAAGAATTAACATCTAACCATAGTGATAATCAAAAGATAATTAAGGCATTCATCAGGTGAGTAATACATAATAACTTTATCATCAGGAAAAAATAATCCAACCTTGCATCTAGCTAAAATGTATAATAATATATTGCAAGTTCACTACAAAGAAGGCCAAGCAATCAATAATTTAAATTTGAGCTACAGCCAGATCAGAAATCTTTTGCTCACATCACATGACAAGCCACCCCACATAAATTAAATCCTCAACAATGCCTTGAAAGAGAGTCTAAAGGGGAATTTATGATCAATCAAACCAAGTGAACAAAACTAAAAACAGAAGGCAAAGATACTCACTGAATCGATATAAATATATCATCCTCTACTGGATCACCAACACCATGATCAAATGACGGAGCATGAACTGATCCCTGATAAAACAAATGTCATGCTCACCTTACATATTTAGCGGTAGAAGTCTTTTCAATATAACTAATTTGCTCATGTAAATATCTCCAGGTAGACCACCAGAGATGACAGATTTCAATAAATGTACAGAGCAAAGCCTGAATAGCAGTGGTCGGAATAGGAGAATTAATTTAAAAATATATATATTTACAGATGAGAGGCCAACCTTGGTTCTTAGTGTTTGTAGACATTTCAATAAAAGATCCGGGTTAAAAGTCCATGGAGCTGAAACCATAAAATTGTAGGATCAGTATTTCAACTAGCAAAAAGACCTACAAATTGTAGCAATGAAAATAGTAACTTTTTACCTCCTCTCCTTGCATGTGCTTCCTCTGGATTCTAAGGCATCAAAAGAAAAGACACAAAAATTCAGCTTTAATATATCAAGACAACTGGAGGCTGAAAACTATTTGCTTTGTAATATAGACAAAAGCTAACCTCCATGGCATCTAGCTGGGATCGATAGAGGTGGAAGCCATCCATGGGAAGAACAGTGGCAATATCATCAGGTTGTACAAGTGAATCTGGTTCCAAAGTTTTTGGAATCCAAAGCTTGTTGAGCCGGCCAACTACTTCAGATGACAGGGTACTTTTACCAGCTCCAGGAGGACCAGCCAGACCTACAAGGTACCTATGGGTAACAGAAATGAATATTAGGTTTAATATCAATAAAACATCCAAGGTTGACACAAATTAGTCACAAATCAAGTAAAATACATAGTTCCATGTTTGTGGCAGGTGAAGATAAGTGTACTAGACAATTTGCTAAAAGAATGCAGGCAATGACTACCATCATAAATGGTCTAGTCTTTAAATAAAATACACTGCACACAAGTCTTATGAACTAACCAAGGAAGGTGTTTTCATGAATGAGTTCTCTGATTGCATAGACACAAGATTATAGGGGTTTTTTTTTTTTTCTTCGGGTAAAGGAGCTACCAAGTAGCTATTTACTAAAAAAGGAGCCCAAACTTACAACCAAACAGGGAAAACAGAGTAGGTGATTTTTAAATGGAGGAAATGTTGCATTGCAACAGCTAAGGATTGCTTGCCAATCTCTGATTTAAGCTCCTTGTAATAATAAGATCAGGGTTTCAATGGAAAAAAAAAAAAACCAATTGTACATTAATAGGAGAATAAATTCAACACATAACAGTGTAACCAATCCTTTGTGAACCTTATTGCTGCAAACATAGCCAAGCTTTATTTTTATCTGAAATTTAAGACTCTGAAATATAAATCTACCTTCGCACAGAAAAAGTGAACATTAGAAAAAAACTCATTTACCAAAACAAACACATGCATGGAAACTTACTTTGAATTGGGATCCTGCAGACCTGTAACAGTAAGGAGAAGGCGTTCACTCAAATCATCATATACTTCTTCAATACACCTTCAAAACAAAAAGAGTTCCACAAATTATCGCAGAATATAAACATAGGAAATTGGAAAAGAATAAGGAAAACTAGCAAGAATACATTGTGAAATTTATTTCTAATAACAAAGGAAATGTTTCATTAGTTTATATTTACAACAAAATTTGGGCATTCTTAACAAATGATCATTGCAAACAAAGGATTTAGTCATGGGGAAAAAACTTGCTAAAAGAACAAGCGGTGATTCTATTATTTAACAATATTCAAATGCACATGCTTGCAAAACGGGCATCCAAAGTGAAATGGGCCACTATAAGATGTTAACCAAAGTATCAGCTCTGAGTTTTGCTGCAAAAAAGAAGCAAGCTCATCACGTAAATGAACAGCATATCTCACCTTCCTTCTACCACATGAACTTCTTGTTTCTGATAACATTGAATCTGAAAGCCATCAAAATAAAAACCTACTGTTACATCATGAACAAAGATAGCAGAAGTTAAAAACCCACTATTAAATCAGGATGGAAGAAAGCAGTTTAAAGCAAGTGGATCCACCTGTTTATTGTTTTTCTTTAGAACAAGCCGTTGTCTGCACTTTATTGACCAACAGGATAAACTAAAAGAACTCGATTGCCTTAGATGTGTTGCCCCGTTGAACATCAAAGGTCCTGCAAGCATGGCAAGAATTGACAGTTGAAATATGGTAAGCCAACAAAAACATTACCAAGCTTGAAGTTCTATAAAATTTAGAAATTTTGATTACTCATTTATACTGCAAAAGAAACAGTTTAATAAGTGCTTGTTTTATGTTAAGAACCCATTTTTTTGGGGACCATGTTAGTTTGAGAATTAAAAGATGAGAGGTCAGAATTCAAGGAATGTTGGTGCCAAAAATAAAAATAAAAAGTAGTGGTTTGTTCCACTCAAAATATGACAAGTTAGCACAGGGAATAAGTTCTCAATTCACATTTCTAATTCACGTTTGGAAACAAAATTTTTCCAACCCTTTTAAATGCCAGTTTGATTCTTTTAGTGCAAAGATAGATGCATCTATGCAAGTTTATCTAGATGTTAAACACACACATTTAAATACATTAGGGTTTAAGTTTACCTTAGGTCTAAAACCTTTCACACAAGCAAAAGAGAAGTGGAGCAATCTTTGAACAGCAACACAACCTCCCCAAATATTCCAAACCTATTATATTCATCTTTGGTTTATTTTATTCATTTTATCAGTATTGTAAATAAAGAATCTTTTATCTAACATGTACATCTCTTGATTAACCTAGGGCTTTCAAACTAGTGTCTTCCCAATTCTCTGAGGAGAAGGACAAGGCCAAGCTTTTCCACAACTGTTCCCTTATTAACCATTGATCAGTAAAAGGACTAATTTTTCTCTTAGCATCCTACCATAATTTTTCTCTTAGCGTCCTACCACAAACAGCCCCTTAGCATCCTACCATAAATCCAATTCTCACCAGCAAACATCCCTCAATTCTCAAATTCACATATTAAAATCTATCAAATAAGTTTAAAAAAAAAAGGATAATTTGATATGACTCAAACATTACATAAACCAACAGCAATTGTCACATTAAGAGAAATCAAGAATCCAAAACAGCAGAAGAAATAGATCATAGTAGTTCGAGAAAAGAAAAAAGATAACAAAAATCGTGAGAAATTGCAACAAAAACAGAAAGGTCCTGTGGCTGTGGTGCATACCTGAAGTGGCATAGCGCCATAGCCCAGCCCTGCTGGTTGCCGGC